>MNCI01026340.1:370326-384872 GCA_015680685.1 Gnetum montanum | reverse complement strand
TATAACACTTAAAATAATTTAAAAATTAGACAAAAATTAGAAATAAATAGTAATCTTGCTTATGTCACCCAAACAAATGTCTTCATATTACTAAGAAGCATAGGCACATCTACAAATACATATAAGCTTTAAAACAAGTTAAAGTCTAAGTATTTACCAAAGTACTAAGGTCACATGTACAAATGTAGAGCATTACATCAATTATGTAGGCCCTTCAAATAGATGCACTATCTGGTCTGCTCTACATATGACCAAACCATCTAAGATGACTGATACGCAATATCGCGGCTGTCACGATATCGCATCCCATGCGATATCGCGTCATCCCGTGCGATATTGCGTACGCGATATCGCGGTCTGTCGCCATATCTATAAATAAGAGGCGGCACTCCCCTTATTCTGAATCCTAGGCTTAAAGTAGGAAAACTCTGGCAGTTTGATCACTCCAGAGATAAAATATTTTCCATGTGCCCGCAGTAGGAGTCCCCAAGTGAACGGATCTTTATTCAAGCAGCTTTGTACCTAAACACAAGTTGTGTACGGCAATAAAGACGAGCTTTGTGGATAAACGTTGCAGTACATGGAATAGGATTTATTTACTATTATTTCTTACCTGTTATTTATTACTTTCATAGCACGGCATGAGTACGACTTGATTACGAGCATTGACTGTACCGTCTGAAATCGTCGGTCTCTAACTGGAAGGAAACAGAGACCATGGGACTACTGGACACGCACAGAAGACCCTACCTTCGCCTGAGGGCGAGCTGGAATGAACGAAGGCAGAGTACCTTGGATGGTCCGCATGTGGATCAAGCAAGGATTTCCCCAAACGTACACTGAGGTGCTATATGCTGGGTTATACATGAACAGCGTAACAGGCGTAAAACAGAGCATAAACAGCATAATTGATGCGAACGGAGCGTAAACATAAAAGAGTGTAAACAGAATACATGCAACAATTAATGCAAACTGTAACAGATTTTAGGAAAAAAATGTAACAATGGCATTTCAAAATGAGAGTTACAATGCACCGGTCTAACGCAGTTGCGGCTTTGACACAAGGCGGACGAAAAGCCCCAGTGGATGCAGGGATGATTGTGGGCTGGTTCACACTGTAGGCACAGCGTAGAGGCTGTATGCTCAGTGTACAAGGTTGTCTAGCGTACGAGGTTCTCTGCTCTGGTTCTCAGCGTCTCTTCTCTCTGGTTTGCTCCAAAATTTGCCAACCGACCTGGATCTAGTGAAAAATTGGGGCTTTTATACAGGTTTTGACGTTAGACTCGGGTTGGGCGACACGTGGCGCGTTGACTGGGTGCAAAAGCATAAAATTTACAAGTGTACAACATGTTACATCTCCTGGGCGTATACGCTGGGTGTATACGCTATATCTGGTGGGCATAGACTCTAGGCATATACACTGGGCGTATACGCTGGGCATGCAGGACATATACGCTGGCCATGCTGGGCATATACGCTGGCTATGTTGGGCGTATATGCTGGATGTGCTGAGCATATACGTTGTATCTACCTGGCGTATACGCTGATGGTTGCTCTGTTCGTGCAAGTCGCTGCCTTATACCCAATTTTGCTCTGCAGTGCTGTTTCCATGCCGTCTTCGAGGATTGCATGCCAGGCGTATACATCAGTCGTACAAGCTGAACGTACTTGTGAGGTGTGTACGCTGGTCGTGTACGCTGGTCGTGTACGCTGGGCGTATACGCTGTGAACATCGGGTGCATACAGTGGGCGTATACGCTGTGGATATGAACTTGAGCATATACGCTGGGCGTATACGCTGGAAATGTGAACTTGGGCGTATACGCTGAGAATGCATACTTAGTGAAAATTAAGTGTCTTGATCTCCGAAGTTGTCATGTTTGATCCCAGATGTAGCCGTGGTCGTCTGTGGGTCCCAGGGATCCGCTTCTTATTGGAAAAGTACTAAGCTCAAAATTTTGTGGTGTTTCATTGGCCCCTCTTTGTTGACGCTTGGAGGAATTGACCTGAGAAGCGTCGACAAAGAAGTGCAAAACACCACAAGCAACTCAATAAAGACATTGTCCTTTGCCACTTGACTAGACATCATCGCACTGTGTTTCATAGTACATAGGATTGGGAAAGTGAAATCTGTAGCTGGTAGGAAAATGGAGATTGTAGGGGCTGGTAACTGACCAAGGGATTATGCTTGGTAAAGGGGATTCCCTGGTGTGTATTATGCTGATCCTTGTCAATAGCCATTGTTTAGCAAACTTGGAATCAAGAAATGCGATGTGCGTCCTTTGGCTGAACAAGACTCTTGGTTAGTGTCCAAGAGGATTTGTTGGCGAGACCAAAGCCACGTGATGATGTGTTGCATTCTTTGGAGGAACAGGGTCCTTGTTTGGTATTTAGGGGGAGCCTGTTGGCGGAGAGCCAAAGCCATGCAACGGGATGTTTCTTGATTGTTTTGGACATGAGCACTTGGTTCAAAGACGACTGCCTTCCCGCCTGGGGCTTGTATGGGAAGTGCCAAGGGTCTCTCATTTTTTTCTTTTTTTTTTATGTTGTACTCATGCTCAAGTGCTATGTTGTGTGTTGCAACTGCTTCAAAGTGTTACAGTACGCAACAGCATGCTCAACGTTTTGAGTGTACTGGGTGTATCATAGGTGTGGTTGAGTAGAGTATGTTGATGAATAGGTAGGAAATGTAGCGGGAAATGGGGATGTACTAGAGAACGGCTTAATTTAGTCTGGCCATGTGTGCTGTGAACATCGTCTCACCTTGCTACTTGTGACAAAGTGCATTCTTGTACGAACACCTCTGAGCATCATCCTGCAAACGCAACTCCAAGGAGACAAGAAAACCATGAGTGAGTAAGCGGGCTTAGACTTAAACAGCGGCTGATGAAATGATGGCACTGGAAGAG
The DNA here is from genome assembly GCA_015680685.1 of Gnetum montanum. Lineage (NCBI taxonomy): Eukaryota > Viridiplantae > Streptophyta > Gnetopsida > Gnetales > Gnetaceae > Gnetum > Gnetum montanum. The sequence goes on along the minus strand of MNCI01026340.1, from coordinate 381,963 downwards.
ATTTCAGGCATTGTATATGGCTGGCAGCAATGTTGTTAGGATCGGCGATGGCGAGCGATGCAGTGATTCTGATGAAGTTTGAATGCAGCTACAAATTGAAGAACCAGAGATGAACTTTCCGGTTTATAGTCTTAGCAGACTATCATGGGTTAGTTTTATGTCATGACCCGTTGGACATTTCCCATTTAGCATCGTGGAAGACGGTGCGTTGTCAGTTTCTAGTCTTAGCGGACCGTGGAGAGGCAAACCAGTTTATAGTCTTAGCAGACTCTGGTGGATGCAACGGTGGTAGTTTACTGTCGTGCCGGACGGGTGCTAGTTTATCGTCATTGCGGACACTGTGTGGTATCAGTTTATCGTCATGATGCCAGGACAAGTTGTGGTATCGATTTTAAGTCATGATCCAGGACTGTTCTATGGTATCATTTTATCATCATGATGCCAGGACGAGCTGTGGTATTAGTTTATAGTCGTGATCCAGGACTCGCACGTACCTGACTATGTTCAGACGTGGAATGGCTTCAGGAATAAGTGATTGGTTGGATTTGCAAGCTCATTCCCTTCCATATCAGCTAACTTGAATGCACCGTTATCGTATGCTTTAGTGACCAAGTAGGGCCCTTCCCAGTTGGCTAAGAATTTGTCCGGGTGTTCCTGAACAGCCTTAAGTACAAGGTCACCTTCTTTGATGGGGCATTTATGAACTTCATGCCGATGGCGTTGCCGTTGTTGTTTTTGGTACCATTCGATCTGATTGAGTGCACGTATGCACTCCTCTTCCACCGAGTCTAGGTCGATGATGCACAGGTCATTGTTTTGTCCTTCGTCAAGGAGTCCGGAAAGTGTGATCCTTAAAGATGGTACTTGTAATTCCAAAGGTAAAACAGCTTCTGAACCATAAACAAGACTATATGGCGTTTTACCTGTTGAAGTCCGATGCATAGTACGATATGCCCACAATGCATATACCAATTGTTCGTGCCATCTTCTCTTGCTTTGGGTAAGCATCTTTTTGAGTATTGTAATGATTGTTTTGTTCATGGCCTCTGCTTGCCCATTGCTCTGAGGGTAGTAAGGGGATGAAAATGAGTTTTTGATCCCCAGACTTTCACAAAAATTTTTAGTTTTGGCACTGCTAAATTGTGGCCCATTGTCAGTGATGATTGTCATGGGAACGCTAAAATGGGTTACAATGTTTTCGAGAATGAAACTGCACACGTGTTTAGATGTAGTTTTTTGAAGGGGAACAACTTCTTCCCACTTCGTGAAATATTCCGTTGTGGTTATGATGAAACTATGCCCTGCAGAAGATGAGGGTGTTATTGGTTCGATAAGGTCCAACCCCCACTTTTGAAAGGGCCATGTGATTTGCGCCGTGTGCAACTCATTTGGTGGGACATGGATTAGATTACTATGTCTTTGGCAGGTGCTGCATGTTTTAGCCTTGGAAAGACAGTCATACTCCATGTGTGGCCAATAGTAGCTTAAGCATCTAATCTTTGTTGCCATTGCTTTTGGTGCTATATGTCCTCCGCATAGTCCGTCATGTACTTGTTCAACGATGGTTTGGGCATTAGTACTACTAACACATGTTAGCAATATGCCTTCATAGGATCAGCGACACAAGGTGTCTCCTACCAGTGCATATTGCGTAGAATGTTTTTGTACCGTGTCTTTTTATGCGTTCGTTAAGTGTTGCGGTGTTTCACCGCGTAGAAGGTACTCTTTTATGTCGTCATACCATTCTATCGCGTGTGTTGTACTAACGGATGCAATTGGCAACGTATCAGGAATATCAGTTATTGGTTTAGCACAACAGATTATTGAGCTTGGCAATGTGTGGAACATGTCGGGCGATATGTTTAATGCTAAGGTGGCTAGTGCGTCTGCGATGGTATTATCATTTCTAGAGACGTGTTGCACATCGATGTTTTTGAATCGTCTCATTAAGTGTTTTGCATGTATAAATATCTATGACTTAGTTTAAGACCAGTTGTGAGTCTCCTCTGACCACAAGCCATGTGATGTCTGAAGCCAGTGCTGCTATAAGACCTCTAAGGAGACCTTCGTACTCTGCTATGTTGTTGGTACAACGAAAATTGAAACGATAAGCAAAGGGTCTGATCTCCCTAGAGGGATAGGTGATGACAACGGCAACACTTCCCCCTCGAGAGGTGGAGGCTCCATCAAAGTTTAGAATGGCATCGTAGTTGTTGGGCACTATGTCTATCACGCTTACGTTCTCATCCGAGAATTCTGGCTCTATTGTCGCTCGATCGTGCATTGGTGACGTGGTCATTTGATTTGCTATGGCTTGAACCTTAACTGATGATTGCACTATGTAGTGCAGGTCAAACTCAGCTATCATGGCTTTCCAACGGGCTATCCTACTTAACTCGTAAATATTTCCGATGATGGCTCTGAGCACATTATCTTTGCAGATTATGTTGACTTGATTGTGGAAGAGGTAATGTCGCCATTTCTTTAAAGAAAAGACCAATGCTAAACATGACCTCTCCACTTCGTTATACTTTTTCTCATGGGCAACTAATGCATGGCTTAAGTAATAGACAGGGACTTTGGTTCCATCATCTTGTTTCTGGCAAAGCATAGACGCGATGGACGAATCTGAAGTGGCGAGGTAGATGTAAAACGGTTTATCATTGTGAGGTGGATAAACCGTGGGTAGTCGGGCAAGTGCTATTTTAATATGGTCAAATGCTTCTTGGCACTGTGGAGTCCATTCAAAATGGACGTTCTTGTGCAACAAATTATTCATAGGTTTTAATTTGTCTGTTAGTTTTTCTATGAAACATCTGATGAACTGTAATCAACCTTGTAGACCTCGAAGTTCAGTAAGGTTGCTAGGTGGTTTTAAGTTTGTTATGGCCTTGAATTTATCGAGGTCTACTCGTATCCCTGCTTCCGAGGCTATGAATCCAAGCATTTTTCCTGTTTTGACGCTGAAGACACATTTCTTTGGGTTAAGTCTCAGTTTATATTTTAAACAATGTTTTAGTACTAAGTCAAGATCCTGTACATGTTGTTCCGATGTCTTCAATTTAACCACAATGTCGTCCACGTAATCGTTGAGCGAATGTAACATGTAATCGCTAAAGATGAATGTCATCGTCCTTTGATATGTGGCCCTAGCATTCTTGAGGCATAAGGGCATCATTGTATAACAAAAGGTTCCCCATGGTGTCATAAAGGTAGTCCGGAGCTGATGTTCTGGGTTAATATNCATATCAAAGGACGATGACATTCATCTTTAGCGATTACATGTTACATTCGCTCAACGATNACAAGTTGATCGATGCTGGGTAGGGGAAAATCATCTTTTATGGTTGCAATGTTTAGATCCTGGAAGTTAATGCATAAGCGAATGCTTCCGTTCTTCTTCAGAACAATGACCATGTTGGATACCCAATCGGCGTAATCGACAGCTCGAATGAAACCAGCCTAATAAATTTTGGTGATCTCATTGCGAACTGCCAATGCCACCTCAGTTTTAACCTTTCGTTCCTTTTGTTTTACCGGCCTCAATTTCAGATCAAGGATAATGTTGTGTTGGACGATTCGAGGATCTAACCCGGGCATGTCGGTGTAAGACCAAGCGAATGCTTTTATGTTATCCCTAAGCACACCCTCTATGTCTTTGGCCAGTTGAGGTTGCAGTAATGTACTTAGTTTTAATATTTTAATTTCTCCATCGGGCATGGTGATGGGGGTTTCGGTCAACGGGTCTTCGGTGATGTTTTCAGCTTCTATGTCAAGGGACTTTGTCATACCTTTGTAGTTATCTAGCGTTTGCTGTGTTGAGGCTATGACTGTGTCGTCCGTTGATAAACTTAAGTGGATGAGATTTATGTCGATGTCCCTTGCAATTTTTCCATATGGTCCATCAATGATTAACGGTGCGGATAAATACTGGCAATCCATCAGGCTTACTCCTGCCAATAAACAGAGAGCAGAATGATCTAATGGGTATTGTTCCATGTTCTTTGGCAACTTAAATTGTGTGTACATGCATGATGGTGATTTATCGTCACACCGGGACGCATGGCAGTTTAAGGCCATACCAGGCCATGGGTGGCAGTTTAAGGCCTTACCGGGCCGAATGCGATCCGCAGGTGGCAATTTAAGGCCTTACCGGGCCACAGGGAATTTTTATGTGGTATTTTTAAGGCCATACCGGGCTATCATGGTAGTTTAAGGCCATACCAGGCCAGAGGGGATTTGTATGTGGTAGTTTTAAGGCCATACCGGGCCGTCATGGCAGTTTAAGGCCATACCGGGCTGGATATTATTTGCGCTAGAATGTTCGGCGTGAACACGTGAAATTGGGTTCACAGGGGAATCGAGATGTAGTAATTTTTGTTTTATTTTAAATATATATATATATTTTTTTATTTTATTTATTTTTTGAGCAAATTTTGATTAAAATGAGTGAAAAAAGGCAAAAAGAGGCAAACCAGAAGGCGGCGGTGGCGACAACGGCGGAGCGCTATATAAAGGGGGGGGGTCATTTGTCACATTGTTGAATTTTCAGTGAGCATAAATATCGAGCGTAAATCCTGAGCGTAGACAACCCAGCGTAAGCGTAAACCACTAAACCCTGGCGTAAGCGTAAGCGTAAGCATAAGCGTAAAACCCAAACCCTGAGCATAGACGTAAACGACTAAACCTCAACATAAACGCAGAGCATAGAGGTTCAAGCGTCGGCGTAGAGACTCAGACTCCGGCGTACAGGCTCAGCGTAGGCGTAAAGATCAAAGTGTAAACCTATCAATCCTAGTGTAGAGGATGCCAAAATGGGCAAAGGCAAGGAAGTGGAAGGGCAGGGGAGGAAGGGACCTGACCTAACCTTTGCGGAGGAGAGCGAGGCCATGCTGTAGTGTCTGCCCAGGCCAAGGGTTCCATCGTGGCTTGGATCTTCACACAGGTAGGCTCTGATCCTATCTCTGTTAGTTATTTTCATCTGTACTAGTTTCTTAGCGTAAACAGTCAGCATAGAGGGTTTTGGCGTATATGCCCGGCGTAGACAATTAGTGTAGACAATTTCCTTGGCATATACGCCCAGCGTAGACAGTTAGCATAGACAAATAGCGTAGAGGGTTTCTATACACTGAGCATATACTGTACATAGCCTAAGTTGTTTGTAGCATAATCTGTTTTATCAATGCACAGCGTAAACAAATTTTCGGCATGAAGCATAGACGATTTTATCAGCGTATACGCTGACTGTTTGCTTACCGTGTCTAGCGTAGACTGTTTACACAATGTTCAGCGTAGACTATTTACATGGCATATACTGTTTACGTAGCGTATATGCTGGAGGCTTTTACGGTGTATACGCTGAGGGTAAACAGTTTGTTCGACGGCGTATACGCCGTGTTAGGTAGAGCGTAAACAATTTTGACAGCGTATACGCCGGGTTAGGCAGCGTATACGCTGAGCGTAAATAGTAATTTTTCTAACTGTCGGCCTATAATATGAAGTTTTGTATGGCTGATTTATAGTGGTGTTTTGGTTGCCTGCAGGGACACTGAACCTTTTCTCCTGGTTGTCGAGCTAGTTGGGGTACTCACATGGTTTGGCCCCATTGAGGCTGATGAACCTACCCCGAATCTAACTGTTGTTAACAACGGGGTCTGGTTCAGAGAAGGTGCGTGTGAATTCTTGGCCTTCATGCTAGACAGGTTCAAAGTGGTTATCTGGTCACACCTAAGTGAACTGATGGCATGGAGCATGCTTGAGGCCATGCTACCGGGAGCCGCGGAGGGTGTCGCGGTCTTCATAGAAGACATCGACGAGGGGCCACTTGTAAATGAGGACGGTTCTTCTAGCAGGCCTAGGTCTACACGTCCATTGGCGTGCGTGTGGGCCCAACTACTGCAAGGGCGGGACTATCTCAACAATACTTTATTTTTAGCTGCATGCGCGCATATGCTATTCCAGAACCCTCCTGGTACCGTGTACCAGGTGAATAGGTAGGATCGTTTAAGCTTATTGTTTCTATTTTTTATGTCGTTTGGCATTTGCTTCTATTTTGACAAACGTTCTTTTGCAGGCCCTAAGTCAACCCAAATGGAACATGCGTTGAGGATGATGGACTTGCTCTAGCTCGCACCTCTCTAGAGACCTTTATGGTGGGCCCCACCCTTCATGGAGCTGTATTAGCTCAAACGAAGGATGATATCGTCCACTTTCACAAACAGTTCTCTAGAGTGTTCTCCATGTGCCAAGCTCGTGGATGGTTGCATGGGGATTGGTCGCCTAAGGGACCAATCTTTCCTTGTGACTCTGACTTGGGTAGCACCTCTAAGTCCACTACTGAAGGTAAGTGACAGTATTTTCTAGATGTGCTAACGTGTTTGTTCAACTTCTGGGGGTTATACTGATATGATGATTTCGAATTGTATTTACAATTGATGTCCCTCCTGGTGGAGACCCTGTCACAAGTGGACAAACGGAGACTACCCTGTCTATGAAGTTTGGGGAGGTCAGTAAGGCCCAAAAATGGTTGCACACTTATGCCCCGCCATCCATCATTCGTTGTTTAGACGATGCCAACCTTATGGAACTCTTTACGACCTTGAACCCTGACGTATCAATAGCAGAGATGATCAGGATTGTGGATTTCTTTAATAAGTCTGTCTCTTACTACAGCACCCAGATTAAGGGTGTTAAGATATTTTTCCATCTGTTGCCTGAATTCTTTTTGAATGTGTTTGGGGTAGCGGTGGATGGTATAAATGTAGTTTTAGACAGGGCTCATAAAGAGCTCCATACGGTTCGTGAATTAGAGGACTGGTTGGGCGTTGCCAAGGGTGCCAAGGGATTCCCTATGCAGGGGAAATCAAAGGTTGACGAGGTGAATGAACTATATCCCCTATTTAGGGCACGGGTATTCCCTAAATCCCTTTCCCAGGTGCGGAGTCTTAGGGTCGAAGCTGTACGTATTATGTGAACCGTCCTAAAAATCGGCATGTGTTATAACTGGGCCCAATTTTTGTTGTCAGGCCTTCACAAGGAGATAGTGAGATTATGCTCAAATGTTGAGGCGCAGTCCCACTTTACCTTTGCATTCTTTTTCGGTTATCTTCGCCGCTTAGCCGAGTTTCTAGTGGTTCGTGCGGACAACAATTATGTTCTGCGGGATCTCGGTCAACTATCTCGTCCGTGGATGATCCACTTGTTTGAAATTGCCGAGTCCTAAGATGCTCCTGAGGGCATTGATGAGTCCGTATCTATCACAACAAGGGGGTCATCTGGTACCTCAATCCACACATGTGAAAGTTTGGGATTGGAGCCACACAACGTGCCTTACACTGCAAAAAGAGCAGAATGGGTCATCAAAGAGACCGTTGGCAAGGCCAAGTCGAAGCTAACAAAGCACGAACGCTCAACCGAGGAAGCATCGAATGTGAACGAGCCACGAGTGAAGTGCATACGATTCAAGATGCCTATCCAAGGTAAGTAGACTTAGTACACTTATTGCTTTATTGTTTTCGTCTTTTTCATAATTTTTACTTTGATCACTTACATGCCACTGATGCCTTCAGACTTGACTCAAGAAGTGAGGAAGCAGGCATTAGAGACTATCACTGAAGAGGAGGAGGCTAACACGGAGCTAAATACTGAGGAGGAAGACGTGGGCAAAGATCAGATGGGAGGGACAGAAGAGCTGAGGGAAGACACCACAGAAACTGAGCTGGTGGATGACCAAGGTGGTGTCGATGAAATGTTCAGCAGCTTTCTTAAGGGAAAGCTGGACTTAGGCGATCCCCCAGAAGGGGACAAAGAACACGGTATGTTTTCTTTTATTTTATTTTATGTTGCTTTGTTAGCTGTTGTTTCCATGGTATTTTACTTTTGTGTTTTCATCTCTTCCAGACGAAGGTAGCGAAACCAGGACGATGCGGTTGGACGTACCCATGAAGACGGTTCTCCCTGAAATGACTATAGAGGTTAGTCTGTCTCGCACTCGTGGGCCATTTACTTGGATAGAGATGCCAAGTAAAATTGTGGCTGGTATCACTGAGGAAGTTGTTGAACGAATTCAGGAACCCACCCTGAGATAGGTATAAATGTTTCAAATTATTTGTAGCTATAGAGTTTCACACCCTGTTTTTGTTGTTTTAGCGTTTGTTCTTTTCGTGTGCATAGGTGCCAAACTGAGGTGGGATCCTTCTGAGACAATTAGCATAAAGAGTTTACCCACATTATCCCCAAAAATCGAGCAGGTGCCAAGGCTAGTTTATGAGGAGGTGGCGGAGGGTCTTGTACACAACGCCAAGTCGCTCTGGACTTGTAGGCGTTCCGTCGAACAGTTGTGGTTGCAGATTCAAGCAAAGGAGAAGGAAGTTTCCAAGTTGTCAGTTGAGCGTGACGATCTCAAGGCTCGATATGAGTTTTCCTCTGCTAAACTAAGTGGTGATCACTCTTGGTGGACTTCCGAGGTCACGTATACCAGGTATTGGAATCTACTCAATCGTCACGTGTCACTGACCTAGAGACTAGTGGAGCGTAAGGCCCAAATAGATCTACTGAACCTCAACTGTCAAGATTGGAAAGCTTTCGCTTCCAAGGTACGCAAATGGGGTTAGGATGAAAATAACCACAAACATCATTACAAGAAATTGTTAAAGGAAGTATCCATTGAAAAGCATCAACTTGAAATGTTTGTGGAGGGATTGGGTCTACGCTTTGCTTTTGATACCTTTGCTCAAAACACAACTGTTGAGATGGAATCGCCTACAAGGGTGATTACAACCGCTTCTGGGAAGGTGTCAGTGGGTGAATTCCCTCTAAAGCGTCCACCTGGTCAGCTGTTAACAAGGGGAAGGCCTTGGCAGATGTCAACCTAGGCCTTGATGGGACCGATTGGACTAGTGTCTCAGAAGAGGAAATCCTTCGCCGGCTAGAATTCGGTTTAGGGGGATCCCCTATGATAAGCATTGTGTTATTATAAAATTGGTTCGCTGAATAATATTTGAAAGTTTCTTTCTTTTTCCATATGTTGATTGTTTCTTTTGCATTTTCAAGATCAAGGCGATGATGATATCCAAGAAGCTGGCCCCAGTGGAGCAGTGGCCGATGATGCCAGCGGGTCTAAAGGGGATGATCCTCCCGTCCCGGATGTTTAGTTTGTTTTAGTTTTTTATAATCTTGTTTTATTGTGAAACTATTCTGACTCAAATTTATACAGCAATTGTAAATTGAAAATTTCGAGTTATGTTGCACAGATGGATGAAAACAGTTAACCCTTGTAATTATACATCATTGCATGTATATATATGAAAAGTTGTTTTTGTTGATTTTGAGTTTAATTGTAAACACGACACAGCAATGTAAAATGTTTTGGTTTGTTTTTGAAGTTTAAGTGTAATGCACGAATGTAATTATAAATCAGAGTATAATGATAAACGAAAGAGGAAAACAAAGTATAAGTGTATGATCTAGTTTAAGGCCATTTCGGGCCAGATTCGCACTAGTTTAAGGCCATTTCAGGCCACATGCGTAGTTTAAAGCCATTTCGGACCCCAGTCATAAACAAGGGACATTTCGAATGACACGGGTGGATTTCTTGGTTAACCGACCATTTCTTATCGTGGCTAGTTTATGTCGTTGCGGACATGATAGTTTAACGTCATTCCAAACTTGTCGTAGTTTAACGTCATTTCGAACCAGTTGTAGTTTAATGTCATTTCGGACCAGTTGTAGTTTAACGTCATTTTGAACCAGTTGTAGTTTAACATCATTTCGGACCAGTTGTAGTTTAACGTCATTTCGGACATATTGTGTTGTTATTATTTTAGTAGTTTTTTGATTTTTATTATTTTGACATTAGGCGATGTGTTAGCGGGTATGATTCTATATTCAGCGTCCCCTTCGTTGATCACGTTGAATGGTAATTCAGCCCAAGGGACGTCTGATGGAATAGTCCCGTATCAGTGTTTTCAGATGTTTCGGTATTTATTGTGAGTTCTGTGTTAGCTGTTGTTTCTAAGTGAGGAGGTGTATGTACAATGTCAGGCTCAGGTATTTCTGTTTTGGGTGGATCTTCTTCTATGTTTAAATGATTATCGCTTACCGGTTGTTGTTCATTTATGTCATTTTGTCTAGGCTCTTCGAGCTTAACCTCTGAGCCTTGGTCTGTGTCTGTACGATGAAATGATGGGTGTAGCAACCTCCCCGTGTATGATGATTTCACCACCTTCTTAGGGTAGGTGAATCTCTTGGTGTATAGGGGATGAGACTGCTTTTAGTTGGGCTAACCAGGGCCTTCCTAATATTAGGTTGAATCCTGGCATTTCATCGATTACTACGAAGTCGGCGGATGTGGGGAATTGATCCCCTGCTATGAAGTCTAAAGTCACGGCGCCTTTAACTATCACGCACGACCCGCTGAATGATTTCAAGCATGTGGTGGCAGTTGGTCTGATTAACTCTGTAAGCCCCAGTTGTTCGACGATGGGGTATGGTACTACGTTTGTGGCAGCTCCATCATCTACATGGACCCTATGTATCTTAAATTGATTTACACGTATTGTTATGAACATAGGGACTGTTGTTATCTCCCCTTTTTTCTTATCCACCTTGATGTTATCGTTGTGGAAACTTAATGGTTTGGAAGTTGTCCCTTGGGGTGAGTACATTACCGCATGAATCGAAGGTTCATTTGGAGGCAAGTCTTCGCTTACTGGGATAGACGTTAGCATGCATACCAAAGCTTCGCGATGTGTTTGAGATGTTAGAACTAAGTCATATAAGCTCAATGAAGTATTCTTTTGTTTGATTGCTTGCGTGACTTGTGTTAGGGCTGTTGCTAAGTCTCTACTGTTGGGCGCATGTTTATCGGTGGTGACTTGGTCCATTGGGCCCAAAAGTTTTATTTCGTGCGTCGTTGGTTTGTCGTTTTTGCCCGAAGTCGTTGTTTTAGACATATCGTGTTTTCTAGATGGTTCACCCTCATGGCCTGCGTTTGGTTGATGGTTAGGTGGTGTCATAGGTACTGCGTTTAGTGGAGTGGGTTTAGGTGGCCCTACAGCTAACCGTTGACGCTCCTTCTCCAAGCGTTCACGCGTAAGCTTATCCGCTAAGCGTTCTCGTGTGTGGCGTGGAGGTGGAGTTGGTTTTAGAGCCTTGGGTTGCCTTTGGATTCGTACTATGTATGGAGTCGGGTGGGGTTGCAGTTGGATAGTCGGATGTGGTTGAGTAGAAGGCTGGTTGGGCACCCTGATGACGTAAGGACTAGGTTTACTTTGCGTTTGGGAGGTAGAGGATTGGTATTCATTAGGACTTTCAGGTGTCCTAATGACGTATGGGGTTGGTTTAGGCAGAGGTTGGACCTCTACTGTTGCAACGGCGGGTGGCACTCGGACTACGTAAGGGGCAGGCCAGGTAGGAGGGGTTGGTAGATTTGAGGTAGTAACGGCGGGAGGTACACGCACCACGTATGGTTTTTTGCGTGTCGGGGTGTTAGAAGTCGCTACAGTGGGGGATACGTGGACAACATATGGCTGCTGCGGGGTGTATGATGATTGAAGCATGGATATTGATGCAGTGGGAGGAATACGTACTACAAATGGCTTGTTAGGCATTTGTTATTCATAGTTAGAGTAGACGGTG
>MNCI01026340.1:345121-362409 GCA_015680685.1 Gnetum montanum | reverse complement strand
TGGTTGACATCTACTAGAAGGAGCAACCAAATATGCATGGAATGAACTGAGAGAACTCATGCTAACAACGAAGGCATAGACACATTAGACTATGAGTGTCGCCAACTTTCACCCCTTAATCTAAGAACATCAATGGGGAGAAGTTGGGCACTTTTATAAAATTCAAATAGACGTTCAGTATTTCGGATCTCTCCCTTACAACTCAGTCATGGGGGAGATGTCCACCTATGCTAATCATATGGGCCCTCAGTTCTTTTTAGTTTTTGTTTTACATATTTTTGTTTTACAAGTTTTTGTCTCACACATTTCTGTCTTACACATTTTTGTTTTACAAGTTTTTGTTTTGCAAATTTCTTTAACTTTTCTTGTTTTTTTTTTACAACATCGTTATACTTTTCCAATTGTGTGTGTGTGTGTGTGTGTGTGTGTGTGATCGACCATGTAAGTTCGTCACTAATAAGTGTTCAGACTGATGGTATGAACTGTTTTCTTATTGATTGCTAATGTTTGGTTTTTACCTTTAAGTCATGATGTTGATACTAAGGTATACTATTTTGATATGGCAGGCAATGAGTTCACTTCATCCATGCATCCACCAGTTTCTATGGTTTCTCTTGGCTTGGAAATGTACAGGTCCCTTTTTTAAGATGAACTTTAACGAATCAGTGACTGGGTATGTTTCAAACTAAGGAAGGACTCAAGGTTTGAAAAGGGTGTGACTTCAAGGGAACTTGATGTATTTGTGTTGATCATTCTCTTGGGTACTTAAATGTTTTCTTCTTTGAGTTTTCTTACTGTTCCGATGTTACACAATTCTTGGAAGCTGAGACAATAAAAATAAGAAGTCTTTGCATGATGTGGTTCTCATGCATAAAAACACAAAATAAAAAACAACAAAAACAAAAAACAAAAGAAAAAAATCGAAAAGTAAGAATTCAAAGCACACCCCTTAGATGAAATAAATTTGGTCTACAAGCACTAGTTATGGAACTAAAACATGTTTCGTCTAACTAAGGCCCTTCTTGCTTCCCATTTTCTCCTTTGTTTCGTCGGAAGGGTGGTGGCTCGTTGGAGAAGCATTCTTGTTCTTCAAGCACCTGGTTGGCTAAGTGCATTGATGCAAAGTCACTCATTGTGGTTGGTTTGAGCCCGGAGTTGGAATGAGACTTGCCAAGTCACATTAATCATGCTAAACACAAGGGATTGTACACCACCTTGTCCTTGGGATTCCATTCCATTCTCTTCTATCCATCCTTCTCTCTATTATTCACCTCATTGCCAGTTGTATCATTAGTGTATATTTTGGTAGATACATCATTTTATTTTTGGTAAATTCTCACGGTTAAGACTTTAACTTTTGTTCCAACGAACATTCTCCAGGCCTACGGACTCTTTGAATGTGGGTTTTGTCAGGGCATTAAGGACATGAGTCTGCTTTGGGGAGGACCCACTGACATTCCTATTTGGTGCACCAGTTAAATTCTTTTCCTTAACATTTTGCAATTAATTTTCATTTGTTCATTTCCATCTTGACATCCACTTCATTGGTGTTCTAGTTATCCCTTTTTCTCTATCTTTCTTATTCCTTTTCTTTCTCCATTCTAACACTACTGGAGGTTCGCGATTAGTCATGGGGGTACGAGGCCCAATTTTTTCGATTTTCTCTTAGCCCCCAATTTTTCAAATTTTTCCTAACCCCTACATCTCCGGTAGTCATCAATATTATATCTCTAGATCGACAATCAACCATACCACAACCTAGCCAATGGACTTACATCGAAGCAAGGTATCAATTACATGAACATTCATTTACCGTTGCTAATATAAGCTTGTGTTGTGTGTGCAGATGGTGATCATACAACAACAGACCAGATCTGGAAGGAGAACTAGGAATGGAGCAGTGCTGAAATAGCCTTGCAAGGAATGAGATCGATGTGCTTATGGATGGACAACGAAAGTGCAATCTTGGCGTTGGCAACAACAAGAATCCTTCTCTCTTCTCTTCTCTTCTCTCTTCTCTTTTCTCTCAGCTACCAAATGAGGCCTGATATCAATGTAATAAGGTGTTCACCCTTGTTTTCTTGAATACCAATTTTTTCAAGTCTTGTAATGATGATCCGTTCACATTTCATCCCATTAGTTCCATTCCCCTCAATAATTCCATACCTTCCCAATATTTTGTAAGGAACTTGAGGACGATTTTTCGTTTAGTCATGGGGGTATGATGAGATGCGATATCGCATAAGCTGCGATATCGCGGTCTGCCATCATATCTATAAATAAGAGGTAGCACTCCCCTTATTCTGGATCCTAGGCTTAAAGTAGGGAAACTCTAGTAGTTTGATCACTCTAGAGATAAAATATTTTCCATGTGCCCACAGTAGGAGTCCCCAAGTGAACGGATCTTTATTTGAGCAGCTTTGTACTTGAACGCAAGTTGTGTACAGAAATAAAGACGAGCTTTGTGGATAAACCTTGCAATACATGGAATAGGATTTATTTATTGTTATTTCTTACCTATTATTTATTACTTTCATAGCACGACATGAGTACAACTTGATTACGAGCATTTATGAATGTGTATGGATAATCAAGAAATAGATGCTCATCGCGATGAGTCTCTCTCACCCTTTCCTCCTAGAATGCGAGATAAGTATGACTTGGTTACGAGCATCCAAGGATGTGTATGGATAGCTAAGGAACAAATGCTTATCATGCTTAGGTTAGCTAGGTGCCTCAGTATGACCACTTCGAGCACATGCGTTACGTGTGGTGATCCCAGTAACGATTAGCGTTTGGTAGCCACAGTTGCATAGTTCAGGGTGTGTACGGTAAGTGGGAACGGATGTTGACACTAGGTAATTTAGACTTAGTGTGTTAGTTAGAGTTAGTCTTAGTTTTTCAACCCTTTCCTCATAGTGCAGAAGACATAAAACATAAAGTACCATAAAAATCATATGCCTCAGACTTGCTTAACCATACACTGTGACAAATACAAGTAAGTCTGGGAAGACAACGAATGGTTAACCAAGTGTTCCATGAGGTGTGTAGGCATTTCGTCTGCAGAGTTTGATCAGATCATGCGTGCGACGCTCGTATTCTTATGGTTGAGTGTAGGGATACCCACCACTCATCAATGACTTTTCTTAATATTTTAACTTATTGGTGTTACCCCTAATTTTCCCCTAATAAAAGACTTGTTGATCCTATATTTTCTAGTGGTACCTAACAACCACCTAAGCATTTCCATCTATACCCCATGAAGTGTTGAACTTGATAGTTCTTAATTAGCCAACATTCTACATAGTATATAATCAAAGATAGGTTTGATAGCAATTATGTAAAACTCTCTTTTATGTGGTAAGAACTCTTTTATTTATAAAGCACACAACTAACCTCTCATCATTTCATCTATCATGCTTTAATTCTGTTTGTTACATCATTTATATAAGAGACACCAAATATCTGAATTGCTTATTTGTGTAACTTCATAGTTTTTAAATTTTTTTTTTTGAAAAGTTCAGGAAAATTTGTATTAGTGAAATCAAAAAATCTATACAAGCAAGATCCATAGAGTTAACACGGCCAATCCAACAAAAGTTTAAGGTTTCAATCCCCCTCCCCTCTCCCATATTTTTAAATTTTTTTCATATATTCATTACTCGTTTTTCCACAAACAAGGTGCTCCATGTATTTCATTTTACTTCTACTAATCTTTAACCCTTTTGATAGATGAGAGGCTGAAATACAAAACCAATATAGCACAGAAGAAATCAGCTACTATTAAAATGAATAAACAAGATTAATTCCACCATCATCTTCATTGCCACCACCTTAGCATTGTCATCATCATCATTATTGTTACAAAATAGGTAAAAAGAAATAGGATAAGCTACTAACCACATCTACCTCTCTGAGAACATCTTCCATTGTAGAAGCTCTTTTCCAAGTGAGTGGAGTCTCACCTTGAGCTGCCAAAAACTCACCATAAGCTACAACAAGTGACTCACATATTAAGGCAAGAATGATGAAGCAAGGTTTGCTAAATACTAACAGTAATTTCCAAGACATTTGCTATTTCCCAAAGATGTCTTTCTTCAACTTCTTTTGTCCTTTGAATTCATCATTTCTTATTTATGTTCATCAACCTTACACAATCTTTCTTGTCTTGATCCAAGTACTTGGCCTACAAGCATAACATTCATGCAACCATACAAACAACTTTTTTCTTGAGTTTTCTAAACATTTTGACATACCAAAAGGTTCACAATCTCTCCATTTTTGGTAATGTCCAAAACTTAAGAAAATGGATTAGTCTAGTATGTAAAACATAATAGCTACTTCTCCCCCTTTTTGGACATGACCAAGAAGGTGAGGCAAAACTCCCCTTAAATAAATGCATAGAAAAAAGGGTATTTGGTGTTTTATTTTTGTTGTTTTTTTTATCTAGAGTAAAAATGGAAAGAATGAAAAGACTCATATGACAGGACAAGGTCCTATCCTCATATCTTTGCATAGAGATGCCAACTAATGTTCATCTAGAGGTTTGGTGTAGACATCAGCTAGTTGACTCTGAATTCCAATGAATTCTAGCCTTACATGACCACGTTGTGCATGTTCTTATATGAAGTGATGGTGAATCTCAATATATTTGATATGAGAATGTTGAATGGGATTCTTTGTCATGTTGATGATGCTCTTGTTATCACAGTAAATAGGAGTTGAATCTACGTTTACTCCTAAATCTTTGAGAGTTTCTTTCATCCAAAGTAATTGAGCACAACAACTCCTAGCAAAAATATATTCAACTTCTACTGTTGAGAGAGTAATAGAGGTTTGTTTCTTGGTTATCCAAGAGACAAGACTTCTCTCCAAGAAGAAACAATTGCCACTAGTGCTACAGTGATCATCAAAACAACTTGCCCAATGTACATCACAATAACTAGCAAGATCAAGGGAGTAATCCTTTGGATACCAAAGGCCCCAATTAGCTATACCTTTTAAGTAGTAAAAAATATGTTTAATAGCCTGGTAATGAGAATATTTTGGAGCTAACTAATATCTAGCACATAATCCTACACTTAAAGCTATATATGATAGACTTGTAGTTAGATAAAGAAGACTACTAGTCATACCTCTATAAAGCTTGGAATCAACTAGCTTACCTTGATCATCCTTAACAAGTTTGGAATTTGTAGCCATTGGAGTACCTTTAAATTTAACATCAACCAAGCCATATTTAATTAGAAGATCTTTCACATATTTAGTTTGACATAAGAAGGTTCCATAAGTTGTTTGATAGATTTGAAACCCAAGAAAGTTCTTGAGTTCTTCCATCATGCTCATTTCAAATTCAAACTGCATGACATCAGAAAATTTCTTGCAAAAAATTTCATTAGTAGCACCAAAAATAACATCATCAACATAGATTTGAACAATTAGAATATCTTTACCTTCTCTTTTAAGAAATAATGTAACATCAATGTTACCTCTTTCAAATCCATTTGATGTGAGGTGTTGACAAAGCCTTTCATACCAAGCTCTTGGAGCTTGTTTAAGATCATAGAGTGCTTTCTTAAGATTGTAAACATGATTAGTCTTGATGAAATCAACAAATCCTTCAAGTTTTTCAATATAAACTTCTTCTTGTATGATTCCATTTAACAAGGCACTTTTCACATCCGTTTGATAGATCTTGATGTTGTTAATACTAGTATAGGCAAGAAAATGTCTAATAGATTCTAGCCTAGCAATAGGAGCAAAAGTTTCATCAAAATCTATTCCTTCTTATTGGTTGTATCCTTTGGCAACCAATCTAGCCTTGTTTTTAATGATGTTTCCATTATCATCAGTCTTGTTTCTAAAGACCCATTTTGTTCCAGTGACAGGTTTATCAGTGGTTCTAGGTGTTAACTCACATACATCATTTCTAGCAAATTGAATAAGTTCATCTTGCACAGCTAAAATCCATCCTCCCTCTTTTTCAACTTTCTTAAAGATTTTAGGTTTATATTGAGAGAGATATGCAAAAAAGGCATACATTCTTTGACCTAACTTCTAGTACAAATACCATCTTGAACTTCCCCAATTACATTGTTAAGAGAATGAGTTTTGCAAAGTATGGGCATTTTTGGCAAAGTGGAAAATATCTCTTGAACATCATCATTTTCTTCCTCTTCATGATCACTACTAATTTTTGAATTTTTGTCATGTTGCACTAAATTTGAGCTAGATGATTTTTAAACAAGAATAGCTTCATCATTAGGTTGAGGATAAGTAATGTCATAATCATCTATTTTAACATTTATAGTTTCCTCCACCATATTTGTTCTTTTGTTAAACATTCTATATGCTCTACTAACAAGAGAATATCCTAGGAAGATTCCTTCATTAATTTTTGCATCAAAATTTTTGAAGTTATCCTTATCATTTAGAATATAGCATTTTGAACCAAAAACATGAAAATAAGCTACTAAAGATTTTTTGCCAATCCATAATTCATAAAGATTTTTAGAGGTGAATCTTCTTACCAAAATTCTACTGGATACATAACAGGTGGTGTTAATGTCTTTGGCCGAGAAGTGATGAGGAAGGCTTTGATCATTTAATATCATCCTTTCCATCTCATATAGGATTCTGTTCTTCCATTTAGCTACACCATTTTGTTAAAGAGTTCTTGCAATAGAGAATTGATGTAGAATGTTGTTCATTTGACAGAATTGTTCAAATTTTGCTTTTTTGAACTCACCTTCATTGTCACTTCTAATAACCTTAATACCATATCCTTTTTCTTTCTAGATTTGATTACTAATTCTCAAAAAATGATCAAACACTTCATCTTTATGGTACAAAGAGCAACCCAAGAAAAGTGAGAGTAATCATCGACAATGGTCAAAAAATATCTTTTCTTTCCTAAGCTAAGAGTTTGAATTGGACCAACCACATCCATATGAAGTAGATATAAGGGAAGAATAGTAGAAATACAATTTTTTTTTTACCAAATCATACCCTCATTTGTTTTCCTTTTTAACAAGCTTCACATGTATTTAAATTGAAATCCTAAAGCTTAAGAAGACCATGAACCATTTCTTTAGATACCAGGGTTTGGAAAATTTTCTTATTTATGTGGCCCAACTTCCTATGCCAAAGATGTGTATCATTTGCACAACTTACTAGAAACTTGGATTCAAGGTTAGTAGAATTTCCAAAAATAGTGGTATACACATTTATTTTTCTAGATCCTTTAATCACAACATTTCTAGTAGATAAATCATGTACTCTACAACTTTCTTTTGAAAAAATAACATTAAAATTTGAATCACAAAGTTGACTAACAATAAGAAGATTATGTTTTAATCTATCAATGAAAAACACTTTCTTCACAGTTGGTAATCCCTTACCTTTTTCTCCTATGGTACCAATACCTACTATGGGTACTTCCATATCATCTCCAAAAGTGATTATATGACAACTTTGTTCCTTGAAATGGGTGAAGCAGGATTTGTCACCTACCATGTGCCTTGAACACCCACTATCAATATACCATGTACTAGAATTATCATTTGAGAGGATAACTTAAGCCATTAAATTCTTTTCTGTCTTTTCTTCTTTTTCTCTCCAAACTTGCATTATTTTCTTTATAGGCCATTTTTGCAAAGACCAATAGTGGTGATGCATTCTAAGATAACAACAAGCTTGACTATGATCCTATTTACTACAAAAGAAGCATTTTAAATTTTTAGGAGATTTTCCAAGCCTGGATAAATGCTATTTTTGACTTTTGCATTTCTCCATAGAGCTCTTGTTCACCTACTCAACTATTTTTGTCAGTTTTTGAACCTTAGCCCTAAGGTTTGAGTTTTCCTTTCTGAGATAAGAGCATTCATCATCAAGCACTTTTATTTTTATTTCCTTGGCATGTAAAGCATATTTTATTTCAATGCACAAATTTTGAAAAGAAAGAATGCTATGGCAAAATATCTCATACATATCTTCAATAGAAGTTTCATTTTGATAATCACAAGAATTGTCAACTTTACAGGCATCTTTTTCTATCTTTCTGTAAGTAAGGAAGGGAATAAGATACTTACCTTGATAATAGATGTTGCAAATGAATTGAGTGCACCAGTTTATGATGTACATTATGCTCCTTATCTAGATGTGTCTGATGTTGAGTATCCCTTCCATGTTCACTCTTGAAGATTGACGTAGAGTACCAAGCTTCGATACCACTTGTGAATCATTAAACTTAGAAAGTGGAGATAAATAAGTTTTCCAAATTTTAATTTCTTGACATCAAGAGCACACTAATTTTAACATGGTTCCCCAACTTGGATAGTCCACACTCGAAGGGTAGCCCACAAGCATACCTTCAAACTTTGTTTTTTTTTTTCAAATTCTGGTTGAAGGATCTACACCCTATACAAACTTCAAGCCTCACTCTGGAGTGTTGTGTCGTAACACTAGCCACTCAACCCAGCAAGGTTCCATTAGGCTTCGAATGTGGTTTCTAGGCTTCCACAACCTTTATAATTTTGAGCTCCACTTTAGAGTTTTGTACTACAACACCAACAACTCAATCCAGGAGGATCCCAACAAGCTCAAGCAAGATCAACCCCACAAGGCAACAAGAGAAAAAAATTACAAGGGATAGATGCAACTTAGTTTGCTAATCCTTGTATGTTGAGGTACAACACACTTTACAATGAACAAATGATAATACAATGTGAAGAGAAATAAAGCTTACAATGATAAAAAATGATTTTACAATGGATGTACATAACCTAGCACATTTCCTAATGCATATGATGTCTTCTTATAGCTTCCATGTTTCTAAATCCATCTTGGAACTCATGCAACAACTAGACAATGGTCACTAATAGTCATAGAAGATGTCTTGTTTGTGTCTAAGACATCTTTATGTATTTTCCTCCAATTCTAGAAAGACTTTTTTATCTGGGAAAGACATCTTTCTGAAATCTCCATTCTAAAAGATTTTTTTGTTTGATGGAAGACGTCTTTCTAGAACTTGCATTTATTTTATGAAGATGTCTTTACATGGTAGAATATGCCTCTACCTAATGAAAGATGTTTGTTATTTCTTGAAGACATCTTTGCCTATGTTCATTCCAATTCTACTAAGACGTTTGTTCTTTTCTAAAGACATATTTCTTTTAACTTCCTTTGTCCTTTGAATTCATCGTTCCTTGTTTTTGTTCATCAACCTTCCACAATCTTTCTTATCTTCATCCAAGTACTTGGCCTACAAACATAACAATCACACAACTACAAAAACAACTTTCTTCTCCATTTTTCTTAATAGTTTGACATACCAAAAGGTCAACAAGGAAGGTCTTAGATTAGTTAGAAAGATTGATCTAGACCTTGTGGAGCTCTTGAGGGCTGTACTTGTTATTGTTGGATGGCTAGTGATTGTGAAGTAGGCAACAATATAGACAGGAGAGGTCTTGTGACTATCACTATGGGTGGATTAAACATGGGGAGTAAGGTTTGCATTAGAGCATGAGAAACAAAGGGGTTGTTGAAAATAAATGAATTATGTAGTACACATAGAAATTGTATTCCATGAGAAGGACCAATCATCACTGTGAAACATTGGGGCATGGAGGGTTACTAGTGGAGGTTAAGGCACAGTAGTGAAAGGTGCAAAGGAGAATAGTAAGGTGAACAAGGAGGTAGGTTGGGAACTTGAGCTTGTGTAGGTCATAGAGGGAGTTTGGCTCAACGTTGAAATGGGAGACTCAAAGTTGAACACGGTCACTTCTGGGATAGATTATTGGAAAATGTCCCCCATGAACATATCTGGCTAAAAAATATCAAGTAGGCTAAAAAATAGTAAATAAGCTAGCTTATATCATGTAAATAGGCTAAAAAATAGTAAATAAGTTGGAAAATAAGCTATCTTATTGTTGGTAACCATTCCAAACCAGATTGCCAAAATGTTCAAATAAGGTTTAGGTGCTTGCTAGTCTGGCAACACCAAGGCTTAGATACCTCCACATAGACTTAGTAGTTATGAAACATACTAAACATGAGTATGTGTTTGTAATTGTGAATGTTGAAATGGTTAAGTTATGTATGAAACTCTAATTGGCTTTCATGAAAGAAATTCAACTAACTTTGTCAAATTCCATGTTGTCCAATCACTTAGTCTACACAATCCCTATAATACCTACTTGTAACAAATAAAATTTTACAAAAATATTTGAGCAAAATTTTGTCAATATACTCATAATTTCCCTGAAAGAAAAATTTCCACAAGAAAACTAGAAATAGAGTGAGATTCAATGGACTTAGAAGGAGAAAGAAAAGAAAGAAAATTTGTGTAAAACCTCAAATATTTAAGCAAGGTAAATTGACATGAGGAAATACTTCATATTAAATATATTTCTAATTCAATAACTACAAATTGAACAAACTTTCTGAGCTCAATAAGAAATTTCATAAAGACAATCTTATTATACTATCAAAAATTGTTGTGTAAACTACAACATACGAGTCTCTATTTTGGCTAGTGATGAAGTGTCAATTGGCCATAATGATGGGCCCCTATTGACATGGCCTCATTAATGAGCCCCTGTTGATAAGGCCCTATTTATGTGGTGTTGCCCCATCAACGATGCTATGTTGACATAGTGTTTACTATGTTGATAAGGCCCTATCGACGTAGCCTTAGAGAAAAAACTATAAATATGAGCTCCCAGCCATGTTTATGGGCATTCGATTCATAGTAATAGCTAAACTCTTATAGTTTTTACATTTGAAAGTTATAATATTTCTCCTAAGTTCTCATAGAAGGAGTCATTGACAATGTGTATGGCAATAAATATGAGCTTCTTGATAAACCTCACAACATTTTGGATAGTGTAGATATTTATTTGTGCATTTAATGCTTTTAGTTAATTATTTAATGTTCTCCAGTAATTAAGCTAATTAAGCAAGATAAGCTAGATAGATTAAATACATAAGTACAATCACTTTGAGCATAACACATATTCGCTTGGTAATCCTAGTAGTGTTATTTCTTGGCATGCCCAGTAGCATAGTGCTTAGTAACCTAGTAGTGGATATGTGGGTTTAGAATGTGTACGAAAAGTGGGAACATATGCTTATGTTAGGATTAGTTAAAGACTAGTTAGTTAGTTAATTTAGGTTAGTCACTAAATTACTCTCTCTCTCTCTCTCTCTCTCTCTTCAAGCACCCAAAAACGTATAACATAAAATGATAAAAATGATATGCCTCAATTACTCTTAACCATACCATTATGCTTCACAATTGTAATCAGGAAGACAATGAATGACCTTAGGGCAAGGTTCACTTTCTATAAGACTAGTGTATTAGAAACTATAAAGTCCACAAAAGTTGACTGGATCACATGTGCATGCTTTATGATTCGTATGGTTGGATGTAGGGGTATCTCACTAGTCATCATTGGTGCCATTGCCGAGGACTTTGTTTGTTGAAATTTGTGCTATCTAGGATCAATGAATATTATTAATATCATTGGACAAACTCAAGGTCAACAGCACTCTCACATGACATATAACTACTTATTGCAAAATGCCTTCTTTCCACAGGAATGAAGATGTTAAACCACTAGTTCCACAGAGTGCAAAGTGGTATATACTCATCTAGATGAGTATGTACTAGACTTTACCTTCATCCTACATCAGGATGAACAAATACGATGGCATGATATGAAGGAAAACATTGTATTTTCTCTTGATCGATCTATGCTTGAGATGCTGTTTCAAACCCTTAAAAAGTTGCGCATCTTGGATCTGCACAAGGAATATGTTGTGAATGATCATGACACTTGGGACTATCATCCCACTAAAACACAATGCAATCAAGATTGATACCAGGTAAAGCACCATGAGTTTATGAAGAGGAAACATTTCACTAATCCCTTATTTCTCCTAAATCAACATGACAATGAGGATCCTCCCTTTGAAGATTCTCCATCCCCTATTGTCGCTAATGAGGGTGTGACCCTAAATCTACAATCTGCTATTCATAATCTAGGTTGAGGAAAAAGTGACAATCAAGGTAGGACTCAAGTAAATATCACAATGGAAAAGGATCTAAGGATGGTGGTCATAATGAATGAAGAGGTGGTGGCAAACACTACAATGGTGGTGGTGGTCCACTTTCCTCTTCATCCTCTTCATCTAATTATGAACATTCCTCTTCATCTTCTAGTTCTCATAAAATCCACCATCAAAATAATCATGATGAAGGTGATCAACAAGACAACAAAGATCATCAATACCATTAAGAACGTAGAGGTGATAGAAACCATCATTGATGTCATCAACACAATTATGATGATGAAGCTCTATTGGTAACTACAAGTATGCTCAACATTGCAGAGGCAGTAAAGATCCCAACCAAGCATATGAAAGATAGCCATATCAAGTGCTTATACATGAATAATATCCCACAATTGGAGGGGGATATAATTCTAATCCATAGAATCATCTACAAGCTTTCCACGATGCCTCTACCTTATAGAACATTGAAAATGACTAGTAGAAACTCAAGCTTTTCCCTGGGATAATCATTAAGGAAGTTGAAAGCTGGTATCGGTCCTTGGAACTAGAATCCATTCACCAATGGAGTACCATGTTAGAGATGTTTAATGACAAATACTAGACATACTCTAGAGTGTCTAATCAGAGAAGGCAAATCCAAGGCTAGAAACAAGGAATACATGAACCCTTAGATGCTACCATGGGTAGATATTATTCACTCTTACATCAATGCCCTAGCCATGGTTATTCTTAAAGGGAACAATGCCACCACGTCATAGATGGGCTTAGAGCAAAAACTAGAAGAACTCCTGGGGTTTGTGCCCAAGGAAGACTATCTAAATAAAGAGCTCATCAAATCCAAAGGATTATAGAGTAGGTAGCAAAAGAAGAAGACAAGTTGCAAAAAAGGGAACATGTGGAAGAGTATAATAGGAATCCTTCCATCAAGAAATGAGAGGTTTGATTTTGTGATAAGGAGGAATCACCACTTGATGAAGTGGTGAACAGGAAAACATTGTCCATCTAATAATCTATTTTTGATATTTTGGAAAAGGTTGATAAATTATGGGACTCTTTTAATTAAAAATTCCAAACTAGTATGAAGATTGCTAAAGGATCAAAGAGCAAAATAGTGATCATATCTATAGAAGGTGAAAAGAAGCTGAACATACCTACCAAAAAGGAAAGGGCAAAGCTGCTATAGCAGAGAAAGTTGTGGAGATAGACTCTAAAGATGGTAATAATTGTAACATCTATCAATTCAAATGTCCAAAGGGGTGTTGCCCTATGGTGTCACACTTATAAGAGTCTAGGATGTACACATTGAATCCTCAACTAGCACGTAGGCAAGCATCTAGACAATTTCCTTATCCTTAAGCCAATCCAAGGCAATTCCACCAACAACAATAAGCTTATTACCCAAGTAGAGCTCCATCACAACCATATAAACAATACCAATAGTGGCACCAACCACAATTGTGGGGAATGCCACTACCAAGGTAGCAATATCTTTACAAGCAACCAGATCCATATGAGTACTATGTTCAACAATCCATCTCTCCAAGAAGTTTTGCAAGCCACACCTCATTTTAGCATCACTCTTACCCTATAGAGTACCATCAAACACATTCACCATCTACTTGAGGGGAGAACCCCTACACATACCACCCTCTGCATCTATCTACACACATACCTCTACGCTTAACCTAGTTATCTCTTGCTCCATCCGTGTAGAGAGAAATTCCTTCATAGCTAAAGCAAAAAAATGCTACAAGGATAGTACATTCACAACTAGCTTTCTCGTCAAGTGGTTTAGATAATCAATCCAAGAAGCGACCCTTTTTCCAACCCAACAGTCCTTCCAAACCCTCATAACCTAATGTGGCTAGTCATCCTGCATCTCCAACACCTTCATTCTCTACATAAAACACCTTCAAGTGCCCTTATGGGCTTGGTTAAGTACAGTTGATGCACAAATGGGCATGAGGAATCTCTCCTTGGAAATCTCCAAGGAAAATTAATTTGGAAAGTTAGAGAAGAAGTGTACTCCATGCATTGCATATAGTGATAACAAGTCCAATTGCATATATAAGATTTGATCCATCAAAAGTACATACATCAAAGCATGCAATCAATGTGGATAAGAGATAGATATTCAAAGGTATCTATAGGTAGCAGCCCAAAAACAAGAGGGCACCTAATGGATAATAGCTAACTCAAATAGCAGCACATCATGCATGGAACCAATAGAGATCCTAACATGTGCTTATGTTGAAAGCATGGATGAACTTGAGCAAGTTCATCATCAACTCTCTAATGATGAAGATGATGATATCTATTGGGGAGAGTTGGAAATCCATGATAACTTTAAGCATGAGCCCTTAGAGCTAAAAACTCTACTAGCCGGCATGGAATATGCAGTTTTAAACAATGGTAAACTGGTCATAAGTAATGTCAAACTTACTCTTGAACAAAAAGAAAAGTTGTTAAAGGTGGTTAGCAAATAGTCAATAGCCTTTTCTTGGTCATATCTTGAGCTGAAGAGAATCGATCTAAGGATATGCTAACATTGCATTTACACCAACCCAGCCATGAAGTCAAGAAGGAAGCTATAGAGGCAACTGAACCCCAAATTGAAGAAAATCATCAAGGAGGAAATAGAGCAACTCCTCAAGGTAGGGTTCATCTATCCCATCACAAATAGTGAGTGGGTTAGTCCACTTGTAATTATGCCAAAGAAAGGTGGCAAGTGGTAGGTCTGCATCGACTTCATAAGTAATGTCAAACTTACTCTTGAAAAAAAAGAAAAGTTGTTAAAGGTGGTTAGAAAATGGTCAATACCCTTTTCTTGGTCATATCTCAAGCTGAAGAGAATTGATCTAAGGATATGCCAACATTGCATTTACACCAACCCAGCCATGAAGTCAAGAAGGCAACTATAGAGGCAGCTGAACCACAAATTGAAGAAAATCATCGAGGAAATAGAGCAACTCCTCAAGGTAGGGTTCATGTATCCCATCACAAATAGTGAGTGGGTTAGCCCACTTGTAATTATGCCAAAGAAAGGTGGCAAGTGGTAGGTTTGCATCGACTTTAGGTTGTCAAATATGGTAATGTTTAAAGATCATTTCCCATTGCCATTTGTGGATCAAGTGTTGCACACCATATCTGAGCATTGCTATTATAACTTCTTGAATGGTTATAGTGGCTATAACCAAATCCAAATTGCACTAGAAGATTAGGCCAAGACAACATTCATGAGTCCTTGGGGGACTTTTTCATATTGTAAGATGTCATTTAGTCTCTACAATACCCCTATAACATTTCAACACCTAGTCCTTATTATTTTTTAACAAAAAATTAGTAGTGGTATGGAATTCTTTATGGATGACTTCTCCACCTATGGAGCTATGTTTGAACAAGCCTTAGACCACCTTGAGCAAGTACTGAAAAGATGTGTAGAAATAAGTTTGTGGCTCAACTAGTAAAAAAGTCACTTCATGGTCCAAGAAGGCATTGTGTTGGGCACTGAATTTCACAAGAAGGGATTGAGGTAGACCTAGAAAAAATAAGGGTCATCTAAGGAATTACATGCGAACCAGAGATAGTCAAACATGTCAAATCATTCCTTGGACATACTAGCTACTACTAATAATTGATAGAGAATTTCTTTAAGATTGCAAAGCCATTGGTTGAGTTGATGAAAAAAGATGCTTTGTTCATCTGGACCAGGGAATGTGAACATGCATTTTAACAGTTGAAGGAAAAACTCGTAGAAACTCTAATTCTATGGGCACCAAACTGGTCCAGATCATTTCACATAATGATGGACATATCTAATTATTCTTTGGGAGTTATGCTTATGTAGTTGGCTGACAAAAAAACCTCCATATTACATCCACTACATGAGCCAAAGCATTATCGATGCACAGTTGAATTACATCACAACTGAAAAAGAACTAATTGTAGTGGTGTATGCTCTCAACAAGTTCAAGCACTATGTGCTTGGCTATAAAGTATTTGTGCATACAGATCATAGTGCCATCCACTTCCTAATGAACAAGCTGACGGTGAGCCCTCGTATTATATGGTGGCTCCTGATCTTGAAAAAATTTGATCTTATGATGGTAGATAAAAAAGGGACTAAGAATGTGGTTGTTGACCACCTCTCTTGATTAAGATGGGATAACAAAAAGAAGGAGAGCCCACTCTCTAATCAATTTCCGAATAAACTCCTCTTTATAGGAGCAATAAGTGATCAAGTTCCCATAGAAACAAAATGGTATAATGGCATCCTCACTTACCTTCTCACTCAGGAGATGCCATAAGATCTTGACTTTAGAAAGAAGTAACAATTTCTTCATTGGGCAAAATACTTTATGGAAATCAATAGATACCTCTACAAGGTGTGCACTGATGGCCTAATTCGTTGGTGTGTCCCTAATGAAGATCAATTGTGCTTTCTCTAGGATGTTCATGAAGCGCCTTGCAAAGACCACTATGTAGGGAGATGCATGACCATAAAAATCTTGATGGTAGGATACTATTGGCCTACAATATTAAGGAATTTCCTCTAGTTTGTCTGATCTTATAAATGTTGTCAACAAGATGGTGGGATGACCACTCAAATGAAATGTCCTCAATAGTGGATTCAACCACTAGAGCCCTTTGACATATGGGGCATTGACTTCATGGGTCCTATCACACCCATGTCCAACAAAAAGGTGTATATCATTGTAGCAATTAAGTACTGCATAAAATGGATAGAAGCAACAACCATCATTGATTGTACATCATCCACTACTGTTAGATTTATACAACAACATCTTGTAAATAGGTTTGGGGTGCCATGTGTACTAATTTCAAATAACCAAACTCATTTTATAGGTGCCACTTTTAGAAAGTTGATGCAACACTTGGGGGTTGAACATAAATTAACAATACTCTATCACCTCCAAGCCAATGGTCAAGCAAAGGTAACTAACTAGGAGATCACAAAGATCCTAACAAAGACTATAAGTAAATATAGGAGAGATTGGAGCACAAAACTCAACGATGCCTGATGAGTGGCGAGGTACCCCTACACTCAACCATACGAATACGAGCGTGCACGCGCGATCCGGTCGAACTCCGCAGACTAAATGCCTTAACACCACAAGAAACACTTGGGGTTAATCGTTCGTTGTCTTCCCAGGCTTGCTTGTAAGTGTCACGGTGTATGGTTAAGCAAGTCT
>MNCI01026340.1:315515-336972 GCA_015680685.1 Gnetum montanum | reverse complement strand
GGGGGGGGGAGGGGGGGGGGGGGGGGGGGGAGGAGGAGGAGGATCTTTGAGTGATGATGTGATGTCACTGAATGAGGTTGGTTTTGGTCTAAACTAAGGATGGATCTTCTTTGGTCATTTTAAATATGAACTCCACAAGGGGCTTCTTACGACCTTAGTTGGAAATTCCATTCCAGCTTCTTCATCATCCATTTATACTATCCATAACTCACCTCATTGTAGGTGTCCATGTTCTTGATTCCATGTCTTGGTTTGATGTATTTGAATTCTTAGGTAGAATCTTCCAAGTTTTGATCCTTAACTTCCATTGACCATTAGTCACCTATGAGGCCTACAAACTCCTTAGGTTGAGGTTATGTAAGAGCAAAATAGGCATGTACCTACTATGGGAAGGACCTGCTTGCATATCCCTTGGTTTGGTTCATTAAGTACCTTATCCCTAAACATTATTATAGCCAGAATCTTTCGTACACCCATCTTCCACATCAAATGATGTGCTCCTTTACATATTTTGTTCATTAAATACATTCTCCATCAACATTTTTAATTTTTGATCTTTCAAAGATCCTCTTCAATGATTTTATTATATTCTTGGCTTGTCTAGGATTCCATGGATCCCAATTTCATTGAAAAATTCATTATATTTTTGGAGATATTCAACTTTGAAAATTTTGGCTGATGGGCCCTATCACCGGAGTAGACCCATATATGAGGCCCTATATATAGGGCCCCATTAATATGATA
Organism: Gnetum montanum; assembly: GCA_015680685.1. Classification (NCBI taxonomy): domain Eukaryota; kingdom Viridiplantae; phylum Streptophyta; class Gnetopsida; order Gnetales; family Gnetaceae; genus Gnetum; species Gnetum montanum. The sequence goes on along the minus strand of MNCI01026340.1, from coordinate 336,228 downwards.
GAAAAATAGTATAGTAGGCACAATCCCACTTGGAAAATTTTACATTTTCTCACAAACAGTAAAAGAGTTTTTTAATTTTTTAGAGCCCAAAATCTCCCAAAGCCCATAACTCATAAACTATTTATCCAAATCACTCTGTTCTTCAACCTTGTGACTATCGAAGGTAAGCTCTTCATCATGGGGGCCATAAATGTACCATTTTTGACAAAAAAATTTCATGATTTTTCTAACTCCCACAAAGGTTTAACTAATAAATCAATTGTTAAACACTAAATTACAAGCATTACACCTTCTCAACAAGCTTTGGTGATCATTATAATAAATAATTAATAAAATAATCAATCTACCATGGTCCAACCTTAGCCAAAGTGTAACTAACTAATGAGAAAAGATATTCAAAAACTTTAAAGTTACACATTACATCTACTAATCAATGGATGTGTTATGATTGTAGATGGCACCAAAAGGAAAGCACACACAGAAAGTAGGACCATCCTAACCAAGGGAAAATGGCCTACAATGGGAAGAGGCCAAGAATAGCCCCAACAAGGACCCACTCGCAACCCATGCCACAGGTCCTCTTAGGGAGGAGGTAGAAGTGGAATCTATCAGACAAATTTGAACACCAACAATAGTAGAAATAGAACACTCTTATCAAAATGATGCACCTACACAACCAAGAAACCTTGAGGTGACCTTAATAAAGGCTTGCCTAAATCAAATCAAATTGAGGAAGGTCCAAAAACTAATGCTCCAGGAGTTAAACTTTGGTCCTTTGCTCGAGCACACACCAAGAGAAGTGTAGGATTAGCTAAAGGCCTCTCCCATGTGGCCAATCATCACTTCCACTAGGGAGTGATACATGGGAGAAACATTTTTGTTCTAGAACAATAAGCAACCTAGAACAATAGTAAAGATCAAGGACATCTTAGTGTCCTACTTAGTGTAGGCCATTACTGCAATGCTTGGGTTACCTGAAATAAGGGCAAACCTTATTAAGATCCTGATGTAGGTGGATCTAAGCATTAAGATAGAATGGATGTGACAATGTTATGGTGTCAACTGTAAGGAGTTTGGCATGATCACACTAGTAGAGATGATCCATTACAAGATTTTGACCTTCCACCTCAATCCCATGGTGAGGCCAAGCAAAATCACTACCTTTCTTACCTGAGCATGTGACACTCTAAGTGGGAGATTCCTAGTCAATCTTCTGCAACTGATCTATCTAGAGATGGAGAAGTACTTTAAAGAAAATGAATGTAGAAGGAAGGCACTCCCGTTTCCATGAGTCATTAGGAAACTTTGTTGAAGGGGAGAGATAGTCTGTTACGCCAACAATGATGTCAAAACTATTCCAATCACTAGTTGGATAAAAATGAAGGATAAAATGCTTGCAACTACAATTCAAGAAGAGGAGCAAGGACCTCCACCACCTACCACTCAAATAATAGTGCCAAACATAGCTACAACCATCCAATGATTGTGTGAATATAGAGAATGGCTCTTGTGTGCACAAGGGCAAAGAGTAGGCAAGAGCGGTGGGGACCCATCCATATAGAGACTAGCCATGAGTCACCTTAATGAGGTGGCCTGAACAATTAGTCTGATGGATGAGGCTGGATCCAATTTCTTAGCCTAAAGAATGTAGCTACCCACAAGGTACTAAAGAGGCCACAATATCTCTCACAGAATAACAGCCACTCCCAAAAATTTCTAAGAACATTGGAACCTTCTCAATGTGTGTAGAGGAGGATGAAGAAACAACTATTTTGGTGATGTAGCACCAAGGGTAGGAAAAAATAGAAAAAGTGGTCACTGACTAGAATGTCAAAATGCTCAATGCACCTACAGCATCTGCATGAGACATCACCACATTCAAAGATGTGCAAACATTTGCGGGAACTATAAGTGGCAAAATAAGTGCAACGTAGCATGAAGAGCTATTAGACTAACTAGTGGGAATTGAGCGACTACTTGTGATTGTCTTTGACCTTCTAGATAACATCACTGCAAACTAGTCAAAGTTGCTAAAGGCAAGGGGCAAGAGCATTATATTAGAGAGGCAACTCAAAATAGCCAAAGAGCAAAATGAATGCTTGGCTACGGAGGTTGCCGAAATTGCTGATCTCGTATTTCTCAACCTAGCACTCACAAGAAATGAAGCTATGCAATAGCTTTAGTCTAGGCTCAAATGGGTTGAGAATGCAATGGAGATAGTGGTGTTCTATAGATCCTTGGCAAAATCCACATAGCACAAGATTTAGAAGGCCTTGGATCAAATCCACCAAGAGAATGTCCAACTAGCTACAAAGAATCATCGCCTACAAAACATTGATGCACATAAGCAACAATTAACAAATTTCATCCATCAATAGTGGGAGAAACTAGCTAGAGCAAATATAGAGCTAAGGAGATTGACAATACAGAACAAGAATCTCTCTATGGAGGAGGTGTGTGTCCTTCACTAGAAGACTATAATTGAGGTTACTACCTAGAAATCTAAAGCTCCCAAATTTGAGAAAGTTAAAGATCGTTATAGAGAGCAAGTTGGTCTATAAAAGAAAATAAATGAAAAAAATATCCAATTGGTGAAGGCAAAGGTAAATGATGCCTTCCAATAGCTCCAGCAAGGAAAGGAAGTTTGGCAAACCATCGTTGATGCAATAGATAACTACAACAAAGTAGAAATCTACACAAAGGAGTTGTAAATTGAGGAGATGATGGAGTATATGGAGCTTTCCAACCTTTGTTATGCAAATCTAGCCATGTTGACTACTGAAAGGCCATGGTCTAAGTTGGAGAAGTAGGTGGCCAGCTCATACTTGTTGTATGAGGTTGAGTTCAAGCACCACAAGGACACCAAGGACAAGCTTGCAATGACTAATGCTAAACTCAAAGTTCTAAAGACATATTTCACAAATCAAAGATCAAATAATGAGAACTTGGCTAGATGGATGAATGACTACTAGGAGCTACAAAATGTAGTAAGGGCATTCAACATCAAACATAAATAGTTCACTGCCCAGTTTCTCAATGTAAAGGAGATGTTACCAATCATGCCCTATCAATGGGATGTTCCCATTCTAGCTGACATTGGTGAAGTTTCATGGACCATGAATGATCCTCGAAGTAATGAGGAGAAGATAAAGACATTGCTTGATGCCTTTTTCCTTTTACTAGAGGTTGCAATTTTAGTAGGATAGCCATAGCCGCCTCAACCACCGCATGGGCTTGAAGCCAGCAAGGGTCCTTCAGAGTCTCAGAAGCCACTACCACCTAGGACTATCTAATCGTCACCATCATCTTCACATCATCAAAGGATTTGCTGTCAAAATTTTTGTTAAGCCATGTAATGGTGTTTAATTTTGTGTCATGAACACCACAATTTTTATAATTTGTTGATCTATACACTTAGGTACTCAGTTTTGTCAAGTCAGTTTGTTTTGTTTGATTTTGTTAAGAGTTAATAAATAATCCCATAACTTTTTAATTTTGTAAAAGAACTCAAGGATGAGTTTTCATTTAGTCATGGGGGTATGATGAAGCATCAATTGGTTGCATCGATGGATCCCTGTTGACAAGGCCTCATCGATGGGGCCCATGGATGAGGCCCCATTTACATGGTGTTGCCCCATCGACAAGGTCATGTTGACGTAGCATTTGCTACATTGACGGGACCCCATCGATGTAGCCCTAAAGAAAAAACTATAAATACAAGCTTTTAATCATGTTTATGGACATCAAATTCATAGTAGTTGCTAAACTTTTATAGTTTTTACTTTTGAAAATTAGAATATTTCTCCCAAGTGCCTGCAACAAGAGTCATTGAGTGTATGGATCTTTATTCAAGCATTGTTGTACTTGAGCATGATAGTGTGTACGATAATAAAGATGAGCTTCTTGATAAACCTTTCAGCATTCTAAATAGTTTACACATTTCTTTATGTATTTAATGCTTTTAGTTAATTATTTAATATTCTCTAGTAATTAAGCTAATAAAGTAAGATAAGCTAGATAGATTAAATACATAAGTATGACCACTTTGAGTGTAACATGAATTCACTTAGTAACCCAGTAGTGGATACATGGGTTTAGGACATGTACAGAAAGTGGAAATGAATGCTTATGTTAGGATTAGTTAGAGACCAATTAGTTAGTTAATTTAGGGTAGTCATTAAATTACTCTATCTCTCTCTCTCTCTTCAAGCACCCAAAAACATAAAACATAAAATGATAAAAATGATATGCCTTGATTACTCTTAACCATACCATTATGCTTCACAAGTGTAGTTGGGAAGACAATGAATGACCTTAGGGCAAGGTTCACTTCCTAGAAGACTAGTAGACTAGAAATTGTAAAGTCCACAAAATTCAACCGAATTGCATGTGAACACTTTGTGATTCGTATGGTTGGGTGTAGGGGTACCTTGTCCCTCATCAACTAGTTAATAGTTGTCAAAGATTGCACTCAATAGAGCTTTCAAAAATATTTAACAATTTCTTGATTGAAATACCAAGGTAATACACTTTAAAAATAAAGAAGCTATTTCGGTCCCATCAAAATACCAAAGATTTTCTAAACCCTCTATGCTCATAAAACAGGACAGTTTCACAAAGACATTACTACTAGTTGCTCAATAGGCTTGTCAATAGTAGAGGCTCTTTAATAGCAATCCTAATAGAAGTTTTAGTATTGCACAATAACAAACATTGCTCCTAAATTGCTCTTAAGGCTTTCCAACAACATAAGCTCTTCTATGAAAAATATTAATAGGATGTTACTATTGCACAAAATAGAGCTATATGAGCAATCTAAAAAATCCCAAAATTAAATGCCAAGCATGATACTATCTAAACCATTAGCTATGCAACTAAAACAAAATAAGAAGAAATGAACTCACAAGATTTGAACAAAGCAGCCAAATTAATAAATTAACAAGCTATCTTATAAGCTTCAATATCTTCTTCTTGATCATACAATCCCGAACATTCTCTCAAAAAAAAAATATCTTCTTCTTGATCTCCAACCACCCCTTCTATTCCACCCTTGAAGCCCTTTTGTAGTGGCTTCAAGGTAGTTACAATCATCATGGGAGGTTAAGGGTAGTTACATACATTATGGGGGCAGGTTGTAACCACTATAGATTTAAGTGCTATGACTGACAAGTGTCTCATCTAGTTTCCAAGTGGCCTATTTGGTGGTTAAAACATCATGGGAAATTACAATTTGATTACAACTAGTAAGGAAAATTACAACCACTATGAAATAACCACCATTCATATATTAAAAATTATAATTAACACTTGTTCAATTTATCTAGAACATTCAATAAGCACCCATTTCTAACAAATGTTTTTGCAAATGACATAATCATACGAATTATTTCCATGCTTCCCCCTTGCCACTTTGAACAGTTGCTCTCAACCTAAAATCATATCCCACTTGAAAAATAAAACCCTATAGGACTTTTAATAAGACTAGTATCAAATATAAGGGTCAGCAAGATTCCATTTATATTTTTATGATTGCACAAATTTTAAATCACGTTCTAGGCTAGAAGGGTTGAAGCTACAATTTTCAAAATGTTGATGTCGTGTGTGCATTGTTTTAGAAAACATATGAGCTGGGACTAGGCATGAACTGGTATTCACCTCTGTACTTGGCATCATGGATAAAGGGAAAGATCATTTTACATGATGTCAACTATGCTTGCAATAGTAACAACATCATCAACTCCATCGACAACTTTTTTGTAACCAAACAACCAACTAAACATGTCCTGCACCTGTGCCATCTTTGACGCTATTGATATCACTACCGTTGTTGTGCTCCTACTGCTGCTACGTATGACCTAATGAAATTTACCAATTTTCTTCTGCTCAAAACACTACATCAATGTTATTAATCCTAATTCCACTCCACTATAAATTTCAAAGCCCATTATCCACCTTCTCATTCTCAAGTAGATTCTCCAAGAGATTCAGCAAAGGCTATGAATAGTCTTCACAAGTTTTAACTTCATCTGTAGATTTAGGGTTGATTACAAAGGTAGCCATGTTAGGAGCAGAGACTTTGTGGCCAACTTTGAGTAGCAGATCTATGATCTTGTACCAACACCATCCTCCAAGGGTTACTCCATGCACCAACACAAATTCATAAAATCCATACACTTGAATTCTTAGCTCTTGTATCTAGTGGTGGGACATCCATATAATGTGGAAGTTTCTCTTGGAATTTGAAAGTTGGTGTAGCAGGCCTGATTTGATGTGAGGAGGCTAGGTAAAATGGCTATGCACATGAATTTCAATAATCACTTTCACTTGCATTGTTGCATTTTCCATTTACATGACCCCAACTCCACATGATAACATTGGAGGACATCTCTATACACTTTGAGTACCTCCCTTTCTAAAAATACCAAGGCACTAGTGTACCATCATCACCTCAACATCTTTGCCTTGTCTAAGGTATGTTAGCTTCAAAATTTTTGAGAAAATGAACATAACATAACTTTGTCAAATTCTCGAGGCCTATCAAGAACCATCACTACTCCATAAAATGGCCAAAAATGTAACAACACTTATAACATTCAAACAAGTGCAACATTGCAAATATGCCAACAAATAAGCTAGCGTATGACAGAGAATTCAAGCAAAGGCCCTCCTAGTGCTAAAAACTATAAGTCCTAGAAAATTTAATGCCAGAAAACTAAAAATCCTAGAGTGAAAGAGTTTAACTCAAAATCCCATAGGCCTCAAAAAATGATTCAAAGTAGCCTAAATGCTCCAGTAGATTACATAGGGACTTAAAATCTGTAATAAGCATGTTTAACGAAAATAGGAAAATTAAAATTGCACTGTGCAAGACTTCAAAATAGATCATAAAAACATAGTAAATAAGCATTAAATATAGACAAAATAAGAGCTACAAACTTTGTATTAATTGTGAGAAAAAAAAGGTGTTGATATAGAGGTCAAAGCATACAAAATATTTTCAGAACATTGTGCAGATAGTGGGCTATGTGTCACATTGAATCTACACTAGTCTCCCATTGTATTCATGGGATAAATGCTACTGTTGTTAAACTATATAAAAATATTCACTGAAAGTGTTGTCAAAAGGATGTGAAATCTACAACTTTTCTTCATTGTTTCTACTCTAGGAAGTTTGATCTACCAAAAGTCCCAAAATCAGTTGCAAATCTGGCTTAAATAGACTACAATCTGCATCGCTTCCAATTTCATATGCTCATATGAATGTTACAACTTGTGTGTAACATAAATACATAGTTTATAAGCCAATGTATTTGGATTTTAGGCTAAAAATGCCAACGTCTTTAACATTTTCAATGCCCAAAAAGCTAGCTTATTATTGATACATTTAGGCCATCCTATGAAGCAAAATTTTTTAAATTAATGTTTGGGTTTTATAAAATCCAAATGTTATTAGTGAATTCAATATAGCATGCAAGTGGAAAAGAGACAAAAGTTTAGTTACTTCCTCTATAGAATGGAAGTGTGTTTATGAACAAGCAGGGTGTCTATTTTTTACAACCATGGAGATTGGTTTCAATTGTCATCAATTAAAATTTTTGAAAGGAGAAAAATAGCCATATTATAGTTGTTCATTCAAGTGAAACATAGCGGAGGCAACCATAATTATTCAACCTTTTTTAAGAATATTCTGGGACCTACTAACTACAAAGCAACAAGAGATATTTCACAAAGTTGCAAAACATCTAATGTTGGATTTGATAGAATACCATTATCTACACAAAAATTCTAACTATTTGCTATCCACTGCATGAGCCTTGGAAGTTAAATGACATAGGAGTGCAAAGCTTAACTAAGTTTCACAAATTTGTAAATATTTTTAAAACTAGTGGAGCATCATCCAGGATTTAAAAATGAACAATAAAAATTTAGATTATCAACACTAAAAATGCATCCTAAAACCCTAAGAAATATTTCTTATTTAATGGCACCCATCAGAAGAAAAAGAAATGAATAATGAATATATGAAAATAGGTAAAATTTTAATTCCAAACTGAGGTAGAGGGCACACAAATTTACCAATGAAGAAACCCTACAACAAAGCTGGAACTGAAGAATCCGTCAAACTAGACTACAACAACAAGGAAATGCATAGCCTCTCTTGGCTAGGTCAGGACATGATCCAAAATGACACCTGTGGCTCAAGTGAAGCCATCACTAATGGTAGTTATGATGGCAACATGGCAACAAAGGTGACAATGACACAGTTGTAGGCTCCACTAGAGAAAGGTAGGAACACATTTGTTCTAGCTTGGAGGAGACAACATCAAGGTCACAACAAGGCATTGCAGATGGTAGGTATTTCCCCAAACATGGGACGAGGATGACACAATATCAAGCCATGAGATAAACATACAATTTTTTTGTTTACACGTTTTATGTAAACATGTTGACAAAGTGGCAGTAAAGCTATGAAGCCTTAACAACATTATTTTTAAAATATATATATATTGCATTGTTTTAAAAGATGGAAAATGTTTATGGCTCAAGAGAAGAATATTTATGAATGTTTGATAAATCTAATTTTACTTTGCATAGGAAATTTTTTTTAATTCTCCAAGATATTTCTAGTCTCTTATGGAACACTTACCAACTTTGGCATATATTTTTCAATTTTTTTTAACTTCCTATGGTGATCTACATGGTATTTATTACCAAGGAAACACTTGGTTACCATAACTTAAATTTCTTATAAGTTTCTTTGGAAGTTTTCACTTCTAGGATGGTTATAAATTAATTCCCTAGATATTTGTAACACCCTTAATGTTCCACAATTATTGTAACTACCCTAAGGTCACTATCAAAGGGCCTTCAAAAAAAAAGAAGAATGAAGAAGATTGGGTGAAACAACTTGAACATTGTAAAAGCATGGCTTGCTAAAGATAACAATTTGGCTTCTTTGTTATAATCCTATGAGTTCATTCTTTCCCATTTTTTTTTAGTTACTTAGCTAAAGGTTTAGATAGTATCATGCTTGGCATTTAGCTTTGGAATTTTTCCTAGGTTGCTTTTATAGTTCTATTTTTACGCAATATTAGACTTCTATTAAGATTTTCCATAGAAGAGCTTATGTTGTTGAAAAGCCTCAAAAGCAATTTAATAGTAATGTCTTCATGAAATTGCCTATTTTGAGCATAGAGAATTTAAGAAAATCTTTGGTATTTTGAAATGATTGAAATAGCTTCTTGATTTTTAAAGTGTATTGCCTTGGTCTTTCAATCTAGAAATTGTCAATTTTTTTTTTTTTTTTGAAAACTCTGTTGAATGTAATCTTTGACAACTATTAACTAGCCAAAATAGAGACTCGTACTTTGTCATTTATGCAGCAATTTTTTGTAGTATAATAAGATTGTCTTCATGAAATTACTTATTGAGCTTAAAAAGTTTGGAAAATTCATAGTTATTGAATTAAGAATAGCTTTATTATGAAGTGTTTCCTCATGTCAATTTATCTTGCTTAAAAACTTGAGATTTCACACAATTCTGCTTTCTTTTCTTTCTCTTTCTAAGTCCATTAAATCTTGTTGTATTTCTAGGTTTTTTGTGGAACATTCTTTTTGGGGCAAATTAGGAGTAGCTTGCCAAAATTATGCTTAAAAGTTTTTGCAAAAATTTATTTCTTACAAGTATTGTACTATAGGGACTGTATAGACTAAGTGATTGAACAATATAGGAATCTCCAACAACTCGTAATATTTGAAAAAGATAGTTGGATCTCTTTTATTATAGCCAATTACAATTTCACACACAACCCAACCATTTCAACATTCACAACAACAAACATAGTGCCACTCCTGATGCATAGAAGACATAGGCAACAACATCAACAAAAAGAAGAAGCACAAAGTTGAATTCTTAGTGGAGAAAAATAGCGACTATATAGAATTGGGGGTAAAAATTGCTCTGCTTCTTCACTAAAAACTAAATGTACGCTAAGTAGTTTTGAAGAAGGGTGCTATCACAATTTTTTTCTCAGCAACATGGGACAAACCATCCAAGTTACCTTGGACTCATCAACAAGGAGGCACTACAAAATGGTCCCTAGTTGGCTAGAACACACTTTACCAATCCTTGTGATTATGTCCCAAAACCTTGGCATATTTTGCACTTGACCAACATCCAATTATCATGGCACCATGTAGCTCGACAAAAGCATCATAGTCCCAAATCTTTTCATGTCAGTGTCATCACCAATGGATACAACAGAATTGAATGCATTTAAATATACCTTTGATTACACTATGCAATCATGGCTATTGCTTTATTTTTTTGGATGGGAATCTTTGGTCATAAGCTAACATCTTTGGTTTTTAATGTTTTATATTCTTAGTTTTTTTTTATGTGTTTTATTTTTTCATAAAAGGAAATAGGTTCATACAAAATAAGGTGTTGACAATAAAAAATCTGAAATGAAATGATGTAAAATAAGGCATAATTCATAAACTAAAAATTGCACATAATGCAAGGAAACAAATAGGGCACAATGTACACATAACTAGGATAGAAGGGAGGTCACAAATTCACATGTTTTAGGCCTTGGCAGACCATGGCTTCATTAGTTTTAGGCCTTGGTGGATCATTAGTTTTAAGCCTAGGCAGGCCATTGTGCTACCAATTTTAGGCCTTCGCAAGTCATGGTCCATACTTGCCTAGCAAGTATAGGATAGCATCAATAGAGCATATAATGATAAAACTGACAATGAAACATGACATAAGGTTGCAAAGGTAAACAAATGGCCATTGAAAAAAGAAGGGATAAGATGTCTATAATGTATTTGTTGCCTAATCCCTGATAGATCAAGGGACTCCTTTTGTATGATCTTATGTTCACCATGCTTCTCATCTAATACGATAATTGGTAGGTATTCTCATTGGTTATTTAATGTTGTAGAATTGAAAGCATTGGCATGATCATTATTATTGTTGTCAGTGTTGTTTTTGGCCCCAACCTCACTTTCGAGAGTTCCTCTTGAGACTCCACCTCTAAACTTCAATCAATGTTGACATTGTTGACAGAGGGTTACGACACATTGTCCCTGCAGATCACAATTTTTTCATCCTTGTACAACAATTGAATCTCTTGATGTATTGGAGATGAAACCCCTTGAAGCTTTACTAGACATGGCCCTCCCATGATCAAGTTCAAACTGGATGTTTCTCCAACTACTAGGAAGTTAGCAGATGTGGGAAACTATTCTCTAGTTATGAAATCCAAGGTGATAGAACCTCGAACTACTACTTGTGATTCATTAAATGACTTGAGTGTAGAAGTAACGGTGCATTGGATGTTTTTAGTTAAGCCTAGTTTGTTAACAATGGAAAATGGTATCACATTAGTTGCTACTCCATCATCCACATGAATGCGATGAATCTTAAACTTGCCAACACATATGGTAATGCGGAGAGGTGAAAATAGCACTTATCCATTCCACAAGTTGATCTTTACCTCATTGTCATGAAAGTTGAGCATGGTTTGATACCCATTTCACCTAAGTAAAGCTTGCTCAATGATAGAGTGGATTGACTCTATTTCAATGGACAAAATTTGGAAAGAAAGAATGCTATAGCAAAATATCTCATACCTATCTTCAAAAGAAGTGTCATTTTAATAATCACAAGAACTATCAACTTTACAAGCATCTTTCTCTATCGTTTTGTACGTAAGAAAGGGAATTAGATACCTACCTTGATAAGAAATGTCATGAATGAATTGAGTGCACTAGTTTATGATGTACATTATGCTCCTTGTCTAGATGTGTCGGATGTTGAGTATCCCTTCCATGTTCACTCTTGAAGATTGACATAGAGTACCAGGCTCTTATACCACTTGTGGATCATTAAACTTAGAAGGGGGATGAACAAATTCCCCAAATTTTAATTTCTTAACACTAAGAGCATGCTAATTTTAACGTTGTTCCCCAACTTGGATAGTCCACACTCACAGGGTAGTTCGTAAGCACACCTCTAGACTTTATTCCTTCCAACTGATGGTTGAAGGTTCCACATCCTATACAATCTTCAAGGCCTGCTTAGGATTTCTATGCCATAACACTAGCCACTCAACCCTGCAAGCTCCTGTCAAGCTTGGAATGTGGCTTCTAGGCTTCCACAACCTTTACGATCTTGATCTCCACTTTAGAGTGTTGTACCACAACACCAACAACTCAATCCCACAGGATCCCAACAATCTTAACCAAGATCAACCCCACAAGGCAACAAGAGAAAACAATTACAAGGAATATATGCAACTTAGTTTGCTAATCCTTGTACATTAAGATACAACACACTTTACAATGAATAAATGATGGTACTATGAAGAGCAACAAAGATTACAATGATAAACAAATGATTTTACAATGATTGTACACAAGCTAGCACATTTCCCAATGCATATGATGTCTTCTTATAGTTGTCATGTTTCTAAATCCATCTTGGAACTCATGCAATGGCTAGGTAATGGTCACTAATGGTCATGGAAGACATCTTCTTTGTGCTTGAGATGTCTTTCTGTATTTGCCTCCAATTCTGGGAAGACACCTTTGTCTACGAAAGATGTCTTTCTAAAATCTCCATTTTAGGAGACGTCTTTGTCTAATGGAAGACATCTTTCTAGAACTTGCCTTTATTCTATGAAGAAGTCTTTGCCTGGTGAAAGATGTCTCTACCTGATGAAAGACATCTATTGTTTCTTGAAGACATCTTTGCATGTGTTCATTCCAATTTTGCCAAGACATCTGCTATTCCCCAGAGTTGTCTTTCTTTAACTTCCTTTGTCCTTTGAATTCATCATTCCTTATTTATGTTCATCAACCTTCTGCAATCTTTCTTGTCTTGATCCAAGTACTTGGCCTATAAGCATAACAATCATACAACCACACAAACAACTTTGTTCTCAATTTTTCTTAACGTTTTGACATATCAAAAGGTTCACAATCTCCCCCTTTTGGTAATGTCCTAAACTTAAGAAAATGGATTAGTCTAGTATGTAAAACACATTAGCTACTTCTCCCTCTTTTTGGCCATGACCAAACAGGTGAGGCAATACTTCCCCTAAATAAATGCATGGAAAAAAATATTTTTGGTGTTTTTTTTGTTGTTTTTTTTTTATCTAGAGTAAAAAAGGAAAAATGAAAAGACTCACATGATAGGACAAGATCCTATCCCCATATCTTTGCATAGAGATGCTAGTCAATGTTCATCTAGAGGTTTGGTAAAGGTATTAGCTAGTTGACTCTCAATTCCAATGAACTCTAGCCTTACATGACCATGTTGTGTTTGTTCCTATATGAAATGGTAGTGAATTTCAATATGTTTGGTATGAGAATGTTGAATGAGAGTCTTTGTCATGTTGATGATGCTCTTGTTATCACAATAACTAGGAGTTGAATCTGAATTTACTCCTAAGTCTATGAGAGTTTCTTTCATCAAAAGTAATTAGGCACAAAAACTCTTAGCAAAAATATATTCAACTTCTGCTATTGAGAGAGTAGTAGAGGTTTGTTTCTTAGTTATCCAAGAGACAAGACTTCTCCTCAAGAAGAAATAGTTGCCACTAGTGCTATGGCAATCATCATAGCAACTTGCTCAATTTGTGTCACAATAACTAACAAGATTAAGGGAGGAATCCATTGGATACCAAAAGCCCTAACTAGCTAGTGAAAAATACATTTAGCAGCTTGGTAATGAGAATCTTTTGGGACTGATTGATATCTAGCACATAATCCTACACTTAAAGCTATATTTGGTCAACTTGCAATTCGATAAAGAAGACTACCAATCATACCTCTATAAAGCATGGGATCAACTAGCTTATTTTGATCATCCTTAACGAGTTTAGAATTTGTAGCCATTGGATTACCTTTAACTTTAACATCGGCCAAGCCATATTTGAGTAGAAGATCTTTTACATATTTAGTTTGACATAAGAAGGTTTCATCAATTGTTTGATAGATTTGAAACCTAAGAAAGTTCTTAAGTTCTTCCATCATGCTCATTTCAAATTCAAAATGCATGAGATCAAAAAATTTCTTGCAAAGAATTTCATTAGTGGCACCAAAACTAATATCATCAACATAGATTTGACCAATTAGAAGATCTTTACCTTCTCTTTTAAGAAATAATGTGACATCAACTTTACCTCTTTCAAATCCATTTGATGTGAGGTGTTGAGAAAGCCTTTCATACTAAGCTCTTGGAGCTTGTTTAAGATCTTAGTGCTTTCTTGAGCTTGTAGACATGATCAGTCTTGATGGAACCAAAAAATCCTTTAGGTTGTTCAATGTAAACTTCTTCTTGTATGATTCCATTTAAGAAGGCACTTTTCACATCCATTTACCAGAGCTTCTTGATGTTGTTAATACTAGCATAGGCAAGAATAAGTCTAATAGATTCTAGCCTAGCAACAGGAGTAAAAACTTCATCAAAATTTATCCCTTCTTATTCGTTGTATGCTTTGACAACCAATCTAGCCTTTTTTAATGATGTTTCCATTATCATCAATCATGTTTCTAAAGATCCATTTTTTTCCAATGATAAGTTTATCAGTGGGTCTAGGTGTTAACTCCCATACATCATTTCTAGCAAATTGAATAAGTTCATCTTGCATAGTTGAAATCCATCCTTCCTCTTTTTCATCTTTCTTAAAGATTTTAGGTTCAATTTGAGAGAGATATGTAGAAAAGGCATACATTTCTTTGATTTGACTTCTAGTATGGAAACCATCTTGAACTTCCCCAATTACATCATTGAGAGAATGAGTTTTGCAAAGTCTGGGCATTTTTGATAGAGTGGGAGATATCTCTTGAACATCATAATTTTCTTCCTCTTCATGATCACTACTAGTTTCTGAATTTTTGTCATATTGCACTAAAGTTGAGCTAGATGATTTTTGAATAGGAATAGCTTCATCATCAGGTTAAGGATAAGCAATGTCATAATCATCTTTTTCGACATTTATAGTATCCTCCACCATATTTGTTCTTTTGTTAAACACTTTGTATGCTCTACTAACTAGAGAATATCCTAGGAATATTCCTTCATTGACTTTTTCATCAAACTTTCTTAGTTATCCTTATCATTTAAAATATGTCATTTTGAACCAAAAACATGAAAATAAGCTACTAAATATTTTTTGCTAGTCCATAATTCATAAGGAGTTTTAGAGATGAATCTTTTGACCAGAACTCTTTTGGATATGTATCAGGTAGTATTAATGGCTTCAACCCAAAAGTGATGAAGAAGGCTTTGATCATTTAATATTTCCCTTCCCATCTCATTTAGGATTTTGTTCTTCCATTCAACTATACCATTTTGTTAAGGAGTTCTTGCAGCAAAGAATTGATGTAGAATGTTGTTCATTTGACAAAACTATTCAAATTTTGCATTTTTGAACTCACCTCCATTATCACTTCTAATAACCTTAATACCATATCCTTTTTCTTTCTAGATTTCATTACTAATTCTTAAAAAATAATCAAACACGTCATCTTTGTGATACAAAAAAGCAACCCAAGTAAAGCAAGAGTAATCATTAACAATGGTCAAAAAAAAATTTCTTTACTAAGATGAGAGTTTGAATTGGACCAACCACATCCATATGAAGTAGATCTAAGGAACAAGCAATAGAAATACAATTTTTCTTACCAAATCTTACCCTCATATTTTTTCTTTTTTGATAGGATTCACATGTATTTAAATTGAAATCCTAAGCTTAGAAAGACCATGAACCATTTCTTTTGATACCATGGTCTGGAGAATTTCCTTATTTATGTGGCCTAGCTTCCTATGCCAAAGATGTGTATCATCTACACAACTTAGTAGAAACTTGGATTTAAGGTTAGTGGAATTTCCAAAAATAGTTGTACACATTTCCTTTTCTAGATCCTTCAATCACAACATTTCTAGTAGATAAATCTTGTATTCTACAACTTTCTTTTGAAAAAATAACATTAAAATTTGAATTACAAAGTTGACTAACACTAACAAGATTATGTTTTAATCCATCAATGAAAAACACTTTCTTCACAGTTGGTAACCCCTTATCTTTTCCTCCTATGGTACCAATCCCTATTATGGATACTTCCATATAATCTCAAAAAGTGATTGTACCACAACTTTGTTCCTTGAAATGGGTAAAGTAGGATTTTTGACCTGTCATGTCCCTTGAACACCCACTATCAATATACCATGTACTAGTGTTGTCATTTGAGAGAGTAACTTGAGCCATCAAATTCTTTTCTATCTTTTCTTCTTTTTCTCTCCAAACCTGCATGGTTTGCTTTCTATGTCGATTTTGCAAAGACCAAGAGTGGTAATGCATTCTAAGATAACAACAAGCTTGAATATGAATGTGTTTACCATAAAAGAAGCATTTTAAATTTTTAAGAGATTTTCCAAACCTAGAGAAACATTATTTTTGATTTTTGGATTTCTCCATAGAGCTCTTGTTCACTTGCTCAACCATTTTAATCAATTTTTTCTCAGCCCTAAGGTTTGAGTTTTCCTTTTTGAGATAAGAGCATTCATCAGTAAGCACTTTGATTTTTATTTCCTTGGCATGTAAAGAATCTTTTATTTTAATGCAGAAATTTTGGAAAGAAAGAATGTTATAGCAAAATATCTCATACCTATCTTCAAAAGAAGCATCATTTTAATAATCACAAGAATTGTCAACTTTATAAGCATCCTTTTTTTATCTTTCTATGAGTAAGAAAGGGAATAAGATACTTATCATGATAACAGATGTCACAAATGAATTGAACTTGCCAGTTTATGATGTACATTATGTTCCTTGTCTAGATGTGTCTGATGTTGAGTATCCCTTACATGTTCACTCTTGAAGATTGACATAGAGTATCAATCTCCAATACCACTTGTGGATCTTTGAACTTAGAAGGGAGGGATGACTAAGCTTTCCAAATTTTAATTCCTTGACATCAAGAGCAGACTAATTTTAACATGGTTTCCCAACTTGGATAGTCTACACTCAAAGGGTAGTTTGCAAGCACACCTCTAAACTTTGTTCCTTCCAAATTGTGGTTGAAGGGTCCATACCCTGTATAATCTTCAAGCCTTGCTCTAGAGTGTTGTACCACAATGCTAACCACTCAACCCAGCAAGGTCCCATCAAGCTTGGAATGTGATTTCTAGGCTTCCACAACCTTTATAATTTTGAGCTCCACTACGAAGTGTTGTACCATAGCACTAACAACTTAATCTCATAGGATCCTGACAAGCTCAAGCAAGATCAACCCCACAGGGCAACAAGAGAGAACAATTACAAGAGATAAAGGCAACCTAGTTTGCTAATCCTTGTATGTTGAGGTACAACACACTTTACAATGAGCAAATGATGATATAATGAAGAGCAACAAAGATTACAATGATAAACAAATGATTTTACAATGATTGTACACAAGCTAGCACATTTTCCAATGCATATGATGTCTTCTTATAGCTACCATGTTCCTAAATCCATCTTGGAACTCATGCAACAACTAAGCAACTATCGCTAATAGTCATGGAAGACATCTTCTTCATGTCTGAGACATCTTTATGTATTTGCCTCCATTTCTAGGAAGAAGTATTTTTCTAGGAAAGAAGTCTTTTTGAAATCTTCATTCTAGAAGACATCTTTGTCTGATCGAAGACATCTTTTTAGAACCTACCTTCATTCTATGAAGATGTCTTTGCCTAGTGGAAGATGTCTTTGCCTAATGAAAGACGTTTGCTATTTCTTGAAGGCATCTTTGCCTCTATTCATTCCAATTCTACCAAGACATCTACTATTTACTAGAGATGTCTTTCTTTAACTTTCTTTGTCCTTTGAATTCATCATTCCTTTCTCATGTTCATCAAGTTTCTGCAATCTTTCTTGGCTTGATCCAAGTATGTGGCCTACAAGCATAACAATCACACAAACAACTTTGTTCTCCATTTTTCTTAATGTTTTGACATACCAAAAGGTCCACAAGTAAGGTCTTAGATTAGTTAGAAAGCTTGATCTAGACCTTGTGGAGCTCCTAAGGATTGTACCTATTATTTTTGGATGGCTAGTGATTGTGAAGTAGGCAAAAATATGGACAAAATAGGTCTTATGGCTACTATTGTGGGAGGATTAAACATGGGGAGCGAGGTTTGCATTGAGGCATGAGAAACAATGGGGTTGTTAAAAACAAATGGATTATGTAATATGCATGGAATTTGTATTCCATGAGAAGGATCAACCATCACAGTGAAACATTGGGGCATTGAAGGTTACTAGTGGAGGTTAAGGCACAATAGCGAAGGGTGCAGAAGTGAATAGTAAGATGAACAATGAGACAGGTTGGAAACTTGAGCTTATGAAGTTCATAGAGGAAGTTTGGTTCACCGTTGAAATGGGAGACACAAAGTTAAACATGGTCACTTCTAGGATTGATCATTGGAAAATATCCCCTATGAACATATCTTGCTCATATTAAGCTCTGAACTCATCCTAATCCTCTAAGTGATACTCTAAACTAGCCTTTTCACTAATTTCACCATCCTCATCAACACTTACTAACTATGCTAACAAGTGCATATAAAATTTAGATAATTTGATGTGGTCATACAGTGAAGGAATGTATTCCTTTCCATGTTTATATTTCAATTCATAGTGACACTTAGAGTTAAACTCTCTATGTGGGATTTACACACCTACTTGGATTTTCATGCATATAAAGTTATAGTATTATTCATCAATGTTGACATGTAATGGGCTAAGTCCTAACTACTCGAGAAATTCTTTATGCTTCGCTATGGTTGGATCCTTAGGGTCATATACACAAGTAGATTCCTATTTCAAGGCCATGGAAATGATCATGTGCAGTAGAATAGTTAAGGTAAAAGGCATAAAATATGTAAAATCAATTAATTAATCGAGTTGATGAAAGCTTTTAATTTAATTTAATTTAAATTTTAAATTTTAATTTAAAATAATTAAATTAAATTAAATTAAATTGCATGGCATAGAACTACAACTTAAGAAGCTATAGCGTAAAAAGGTCTCAACGTGTGAGGCTACAATGTATAAGCTGCAACTGTAATAGGAAAAATACAATTTTTTCCAATATTTGTTAACAAGTGTGAAATAGGCTTGCTTTGGATAAGCTAGCTTGTTTGAGGATAAATAGGTTAACTTCAATTAAGCTAGCTTGTTTGGCTAAAACAAGTTGGCTTAAAATAAATTAGCTTATTTGAGGGTAAACATGTTAACTTTAATTAAGCTAGCTTGTTTGGCTGAAACAGGTTGGCTTAAAATAAGCTAGCATGTTTGGCATAAGCAAGCAAAAACTTGCAAATAAACCAACAAATAAGCTAGCTTATAAAGGCAGAGAACTACAAATAAGATAGCTTATATCACATAAATGGGCTAAAAATAGTAAATAAGCTAGCTTATATCAACTAAATAGGCTGAAAAATAGTAAATAAGCTAGCTTATATCACGTAAATAGGTTGAAAAATAGTAAATAAGCTAGAAAATCATCTAGCTTATTGTTGGTGACTGTTCTGAACTGGACTGCCAACATGTTCAAACAAGGTTTAGGTGCTTGCTGGTCTCTAACAACACCAAGGCCTAGATACCTCCAAATAGACTTAGTAGTTATGAAATGTACTAAACATGAGTATGTGTTTGTTGTTGTGAATGTTGAAATGGTTGGGTTATGTATGAAACTATAATTAGCTTTCATGAAAGAAATTTAGGTAACTTTGTCAAATACTATGAGTTGTTGAAGGTTCCTATTTTGTCCAATCACTTAGTCTATACAATCCCTATAATACCCACTTGTAACAAATAAAATTTTACAAAAATATTTGAGCACAATTCTATCAATCTACTCTTAATTTCCCCCAAAGAGAAAGTTCCACAAGAAAACTAGAAATAAAGTGAGATTCAATGGACTTAGAAAGAGAAAGAAAAGAAAGTAGATTGGTTTGAAACCTCAAATATTTAAGTAAGATAAATTAACATGAGGAAACACTTCGCATGAAAACTATTTCTAATTCAATAACTATGAATTGAACAAAATTTTTAAGCTCAACAAGCAATTTCATAAAGATAATGTTATTATACTACCAAAAATTGTTGCATAAACTACAACATATGAGTCCCTACTTTGGCTAGTTAATAATTGTCAAAGATTGTGTTCAATAGAACTTTCAAAAATATTTGATAATTTCTTAATTGAAATACTAAGGTAATACACTTTAAAAATAAAGAAGCTATCTCGATCTTGTCAAAATACCAAAGATTTTCTAAACCCTCTAGGCTCATAAAACAAGACAATTTCACAAAGACATTACTATTAAGTTGCTTAATATCCTTGTCAACAATAGATGCTCTTTAATAGCAATCCTAATAGAAGTCTTAATATTGCACAATAACAAACATTATTGCTAAATTACTTTTGAGGCTTTCCAACAACATAAGCTCTTCTATGAAAAATATTAATAGGAGTTTACTATTGCACAAAACAAAGCTATATGAGCAATCTAAAAAATCCAAAAATTACATGCCAAGCATAATAATATCTAAACCATTAGCTAAGAAACTAAAACAAAATAGGAAGAAATGAACTCACAAGATCTAAACAAAGCAGCCAAATTGATAAACTAACAAGCCATCTTACAAGCT
>MNCI01026340.1:288906-315443 GCA_015680685.1 Gnetum montanum | reverse complement strand
TTAGGGTAGTTACAATCATCATGGGAGGTTAAGGGTAGTTACAAACATTATGGGGGTTGGTTGTAACCACCATAGATTTAAGTGCTATGATTAACAAGTGTCTCATCTGGTTGCCAAGTGACCTCTTTGGTGGTTAAAACATCATGGGAAATTAAAATTTGGCTGCACCCACTAAGGGAAATTACAACCACTATGGAATAACCACCATTAATATATTAAAAATTATAATTAACTTGTGGAACATTCAATAAGTGCCCATTTCTAACAAGTGTTTTTGCAAATGACATAATCATACAAATTATTTCCATGCTTCCCCCTTGCCACTTTGGATTGTTGCTCTCAACCTAAAATCATATCCCACTTTAAAAATAAAACCCTATAGGACTTTTAATAAGACTAGTATCAAATATAAGGGTCAACAAGATTCTATTTATATTTTGATGATTGCACAAACTTTAAATCATGTTACAAGTTGGAAGGATTGAAGTTGCAATGTTGGAAATGTTGACTTCATGTGTGCATTAATTTAGGCAGCGTATGAGCTGGGACTAGGCATGAACTAGTATTCATCTCTGTACTTGACACTGTGGACAAAGGAAAAGGTCATTTTACATGGCATCAACCACACCTGCGATAGTAATAGCATCCTCAACTCCACCGGCAATTTTTTCATAGGCAAACAACCAACTAAACATGTGTTGCACCTATGTTATCTTTGACATCATTGATATCATTGTCATTGTTGTGCTCCTGCTACTGCTGCATATGACCTAACAAAATTTACCAACTTTCTTCCACTCAAAACGCTACGTCAATGTTATTAACCCTAATTCCACTTTGCTGTCAATTTCAAAGCCCATTACCTACCTCCTCATTCTTAGGTAGATTCTCCAAGAGATTTAGTAGAGGCTCTGAATAGTCTTCATGAGTTTTAACTTCATCTATAGATTTAGGATTGATTACAAAGGTAGCCATGTCAAGAGCAGAGACTTTGTGGCCAACTTTGAGTAGCAAATCTATGATCTTGTGCCAACACCATCCTCCAAGGGTTACTTCATGCACCAGCACAAAGTGATTAAGCTTTTTCATAGAATCCATACACCCAAATTCTTAACTCTTGTATTTGGTGATGCAACAACCATATAATGTGGAAGTTTCTCTTGGAACATGAAAGTTGGTGTAGCGGGCCTGATTTGGTATGAGGAGGATAGGTACAATGGTTCTCACAATTCATGCACATGAATTTCAATAATCACTTTCACTTGAGTTGTTGCATTTGCCATTTACATGATCCCCAACTCCACACAATAACATTGAAGGATGTCTCTGTACACTTTGAATAGCTCCCTTTCCAAAAATACCAAGGCACTAGTGTACCATCATCATTTCAAAATCTTTGCCTTATCTAAGGTATGCTAGCTTCAAAATTTTTAAGAAAAATAGCATAGCATAACTTTGTCAACTTCTCAAGGCCTATCGCGGACCATCACTGCTTCATAAAATGGCCAAAAATGTGATAACACTTATAATGTTCAAACAAGTGCAAAATTGCAAATATGCCAACAAATAAGCTAGCGAATGACAGAGAATTCAAGTAGAGGCCCTCCTAGTGCTAAAAACTATAAGGCTTAGAAAATTTGATGCTCAAAAATTGAAAATCCTATAGTGAAAGAGTTTAACTTTGAATCCCATTGGCCTCAAAAAAGGATTCAAAGCATCCTAAACAATCCAGTAGATCGCTTAGGGACTTAAAATCTATAACAAGCATATTTAACTAAAATGGAAAAATAAAAATTGCAATGTGTAAGACTTCAAAATAGATTGTAAGAACACAGTAAGTAAGCATTAAATATGGACAAAGCAAGAGCTACAAACTTTGTATTAATTTCAAGAAAAAAAAGTTTTAATATAGAGGTCAAAGAATACAAAGTATTTTCAGAACATAGTGCAAATGGTAGGCTATGTATCATGTTAAATTTGCACTGTCTTCCATTCTGTTCATGGGATAAATGATGTTGTTGTTAAACTACAACAAAACTTTGCACTAAAAGTGGTGTTGAAAGGCTGTGAAATCTGCAACTCTGCTTCATTGTTTCTACTTTAGGAAGTTTAATCTACCAAAAGTCTTAAAATTGGCTACAAATCTATCTTAAATAGGCTACCATCTGAACGATTCCAATTTCATATGCTCATATGAGCATTACAAGTTGTGTGCAATGTAAATACGCAACTTATAAGTTAATGTATTTCGCTTTTAGGCTAAAAATGCTAACATATTTAACATTTTCACTATCCAAAAAGTAGCTTATTGTTGATACATTTAAGCCATTCTATGGAGTAGACTTTTTTAAATTAATGTTTGGATTTTATAATATCCAAATGTTATTAATGAATTCAAGATAGCGTGCAAGTGGAAAAGAGAAAAAATTTCAATTACTTTCTCTATAGAATGGAAGTGTGTTTATGAACAAGCAAGCTATCTATTTTTTACAATTGTAAAGCTTGTTTTCAATTGTCATCAATTAAAATTTTTGAAAGGAGAAAAGTAGCAATATTATAGTTGTTCATTTAAGTGAAACATAGCGAAGGCAATTGTAATTATTCAACATTATTTAAGGATATTTTGAACTTGCTAACTACAGAGCAATAAGAGATATTTAATAGTGTTGCAAAATATCAAATGTTGGATCTAATAAAATACCATTATCTGCACAAAAATTCTAACTATTTGCTATCCATCGTGTGAGCCTTAGAAGTCTAATGACATCAGAGTGCAAAGCTTAACAAAGTTTTACAAATTCGTAAATATTTTTAAAACTATTGGAGCATCATCTAGGATTTGAAAATGAACAACAAAAATTTAGATTATCAACACCAAAAATGCATCATGAAACCCTAAGAAATATGTCTTATTAAATGTTACCCATCAGAAGCAGAAGAAATGAACAGTGAATATATGAAAATAGGTAAAATTTTAAGCCCAAACTCAAGCACAGGGCACATAAATCTATCAACAAAGAAACCCACAACAGAGATGGAATTGAAGAATTCATTAAACTGGACTACAACAATAAGGAAACGTGTGGCCTCTCTTGGCTAGGTCAGGCCATGATCCAAAATGATGCCTATGGCTCAGGTAGAGCCATCACTAACAACAGTTATGACAACTACATGGGAACAAAGGTAATGACAACATAGTTATAGGTTCCACTAGAGAAGGGCAGGAAAGCATCTATTCTGACTTGGTGGAGATAGCATCAGGGTCGCAACATGGCATCGTAGATGACAAGTTTTCCCTCAAACATAGGAAGAGGATGATGCAATATCAGGCAATGGGATAAACATACAATTGTTTTCTTTACACATTTTGTGTAAACATGTCAACAAAGTGGCAATAAAGCTATGAAGGCTTAACAAACTTATTTTTAAGAAATATATATATTACATTGTTTTAGAAGATGGAAAAGGTTTATGGCATAGGAGAAGAAGATTTATGAATGTTTGATAAATCTAATTTTACTTTCCATAGGAAATTATGTTTAATTCTCTAAGATATTTATAGTCTTTTATGGGAAACTTGCCAACTTTGGTATATATTTCTCAATTTTTTGTAACTTCCTATGGTGATCTGTATGATATTTATTACCAAGGAAACACTTGGTTACCATAGCTTAAATTTCTAATAACTTCCTTTACAAGTTGTAGCTTCTATGATGGTTATGAATTAATTCCTTAGATATTTGTAACACCCTTGATGTTTCATGATTATTCTAACTACCCTAAGGTCACTATAAAAGGCCTTCAAAGAAAAAAAAGAAGAAGGGAGAAGATTGTGTGAAGCAACTTGAAGATTATAAAAGCATGGCTTCCTAAAGACATCACTTCAGCTTCTTTGTTATAATCTTGTGAGTTCATTGTTTCCCATTTTATTTTAGTTACTTAGCTAAATGTTTAGATAGCATCATGCTTGGCATTTAGCTTTGGGATTTTTCCTAGGTTAATTTTATAGCTCTACTTTTGCTCAATATTATACTTCCATTAAGATTTATCATAGAAGATCTTATGTTGTTGAAAAGCCTCAAGAAGAATTTAATAGTAATGTCTTAATGAAATTGCCTATTTTGAGCATAGATAATCTAGGAGAATCTTTGGTATTTTGAAATCATTAAAATAGCTTCTTCATTTTTAAAGTGTATTGCCTTGGTATTTTAATCCAAAAATTTTCAATTTGTTTTTGAAAGCACTGTTGAATGCAATCTTTGACAACTATTAACTAGCCAAAATAGAGACTCATACTTTGTCATTTATGCAATGATTTTTGGTAGTATAATGAAACTGTATTAATGAAATTACTTATTGAGCTCAAAAAGTTCAGAAAATCCATAGTTATTGAATTAGGAATAGCTTTATTATGAAGTGTTTCCTCATGTCAATTTATCTTTCTTAAGAACTTGAGATTTCATGTAATTCTACTTTTTTTTCTTTCTCTTTCTAAGTCCATTCAACCTTGCTCTATTTCTAGTTTTCTTGTGGAAATGTTGGGAGAAATTAGGAGTAGATTGGCAAAATTGTGCTCAAACGTTTTTGCAAAATTTTATTTGTTACAAATATCGTACTATAGGAACCATATAGACTAAGTGATCGAACAAGATAAGAATCTCCAACAACTCACAGTATTTGACAAATATAGCTGGATCTATTTTATGATAGTCAATTATAGTTTCAAACACAACCCAACCATTTCAACATTCACAACAACAAACACATACTCATGTTTAATTCATTACATAACCACTGATTCTATTTCAAGGTATCTAGGCCTTGGTGTTGCCAGAGACTAGTAAGCACCTAAACCCTATTTGAAGAACACCTTTGTTTCCCATGAATCTGGTCCCAAAAGACCAGAGGCCTCCCAACATTGGCGGTCCAGTCCCAAATAGTCACCAACCCTTATGAGTTATAAATCTCATTTAAGCTAGCTTATAAGCTAGAATTTTGGGCAATGAAAAGGTTAATACACTAGCATTTTCAGCCTACAAGCCAAATACAATTGCTTATAAGTTGTGTATTTACATTATGCATAACTTGTAATGCTCATACGAGTGTATGAAACTATAACCAATGTAGATCGCAACCTATTTAAGCTAGATTTGAAACCAATTTTAGGATTTTTAGCATATGAAACTTCCCACAATAGAAACAGCAAAGCAGAGTTGCAAATTTCGTAGACTTTCAATACCACTTTCAATGCAAATTTTTTTTCCAGTTTAATAGCAGCAACATTTATCCCACAAATGGATCAAGAGACTAGTGTAGATTCAATGAAACACACAACCTACCATTTGAACTATATTTTTAAAATACTTTGTATTCTCTAACCTCTGTATCAACACCTTTTTCTCTCACAATTAATACAAAGTTTGCTACTCTTTTTTTGCCCATATTTAATGCTCATGTACTATGTTCTTATAATTTGTTTTGAAGTCCTACACATTGCAATTTTTATTTTTTCATTTTTGTTAAATACGCTTGTTAAAAATTCTTTTTAAGTCCCTAAGCAATCTACTAAATCATTTAGGGTGCTCCAAATTCTTTTTTGAGGCCTATGGGATTCAGAGTTAAACTGTTTCACTCTAGAATTTTTAGTTTTCCAACATCGAATGTTCCAAACCTTACAACTTAGTTTAATTTTCATTTCTTTAATATGCTTACTTTAGCCTAGTCTTTTACATTTCAAAAGTACTTTACTTTCTCATGCTCATTAGTAAGGAAAAATGAGTATGATTAGTTTTGAGCAGATAAGCATAATCGTTTGGTAATTCCAGTAGTGTTATTGCTTGGTTTGCCCAATAGCATAATACTTGGTAACCTAGTAATGGTTACATAAGCCCAAGACATGTATGGCAAGCCAGGAGCAAATGCTTATCACCATAGGATAGAATAGAGTTGCATTTTTGCTATCACTTAGGCTTAGATTTTAGCCTCACTTTCATTTTTGATATCACTTAGGCCATGGATTTTCACAAAGGAAACAACTAAGGCATATTATTGATGGGTTAAGGAACAAGACTAAAGAAACCGTTGGGGTATATGCTCAAGGAAGATTATCAAAAATGATAACCCATCAAATTCAAAGGCTAATAGACTAGGTGGCTAAAGAAGAAGGAGAACTAGAAAAAAGGAAATCAAGTGAGAAATACAACTAAGATCCTACAATAAGGAAAGAGATGTAAGAATGTGCAATAAACAAGAAGAAACTTTAGAGGATGTCATTCAAAAGAAGACTCGATCCATTCATAAATCAATCAATGACATTGCAACAAAGGTAGAGAAAATGTGGGACTTAGTAGATGAGAATTTTGCTACTACCCTTAAGATAGTGAAGGAGAAGACTAAACAAGCACTAAAAAAGAATAAAGAAACAAAGAAAAGAAGAGATAATAGACAAGAAAATCACAAATATAAATGAAAAGTTACTACAATTGAGGAATTTATAGACTCTAGTTTAGAAAATAAGGAAGGATGCAAAGTATGCCAATATGAACATCCTAAAGCATGTTGTCCTATCATGGTCCACTTGCAAGAATCTGGAGCATATGCACTTAACCCAAGATTTGTCAAAAACTAGATGTAAAAAAGATTATCTTACCCATAGTGTAATATCATACAACATTTCCAACCATCATACTATCCAAGAGGAACCTATCTTCAGCCACAAGAGCAATACAAGCAATAGTGGAACAATTACAAGCATGGGAAATTCCACCACCAAGGTAGAAATATCCATATAAGCAACCTAATCCTTATGGATATTACATTCAATGTCCAATCTCTCCCAAAAATGCTTCAATCCATACTTCCTCTCACTACTATCCACTAGAGTATTATAGGCCCACTACTCCATGAATGGATCCTAATTCCTATGCACATTAACCAGATGATTCATCAGTTCCAACTTCTAACTCTCTACCACCAATACCACTACTAGTTATGCAAGGAGAACTACCAACATAACTACATCAAAAGAGTGTTACTAAGGTAATAAATACATAAGAGGATGTGATAATGCAAGAACCTAGATCTAGAAAACCTTCATTTTTCAAAACAATCCTAGAAAAGATTCAAAGGATGGGAGCTTCACCCACATTAACCCCATCCACACATGCTCCTTAAAGGAATATCAAGCTTTCGCATTCTATAGATGCAAATTTAACCATTATCATGCTCACTTAAACTATCACATACTGGATCAAGGTAGGATCACTTCCCAAGAAGAGAATAGATCCCTTAGTATATCTCCAAATAGCATGTCATAAACCATGTAATGCTCTACTAGATTCTGGGTTAGGAGTAAACCTAATTTCACAGGATATGTATAAATTCTAGAATCTTCCTCCACTAAAGAAGGGCAACATCCAATTAGAGCTTGTAGACTAGTTAATCATTGTTCCACTTAGATAGGTGGAAAATGTCATTACCACCATAAGTGATTGCTCTTACCCTATTGACTTCTTAGTGATACATGTGGGAAAAATAAGGGAGAATTTCCTATAATCATGGAAAGAGCATGGCTTAACACATTTAATGCTAAGCTAGGAATTAGAGGCTTGTCCTTGGAAATTTCTAGGGAAGATGAGGCTAGAATCATATACAGATGTCGAGTTATATGTATCGCATATAGCGATAATGGGTGAAATTACGTGAGGAAAATCTAGATCATCAAACAAGAAATCAATACATCATGCATCCATTGTGTAGAAGATATGTGTATGTAGCAATGCATGTATGTAGAAACCACCAAATAAGAAGGTACCTAGTGGCTAATTACTAAAAAGGAGATAGAGTTCAAAATGTACTTGGAATCATCTAATCAAATTATAAGTGCTTATATTAAAGAAGCTAATGAGTTAGAGCAATTAAGAAAGAAACATCCCTATGTACATTCACATCAAGAAGAAGACATTAAGTGGGGATAGCTAGAAATCCCATACAAGTTTCAACTAGAATCTTTAGAGTTGAAAGCCCTACTAGAAGTACTAGAGTATGATTTTCTAAATAATAAGAAACCAGTAATTATTAATGCCAATGTTGATAAAGAATAGAAGAGAAGATTATTGGAAGTGGTGAATAAATGACTAACAACATTTGCATGGTCCTATGATGAAATAATAAGTATTAACCCACGTATATGCCAACACCGAATTTATATAGATCCAACTATCAACCCACACCTCCAACCTCAAAGAAGATTGAATCCTAAACTTAAAGAAGTGGTAAAACAAGAATTGGATAAACTATTAAAAGTAGGATTCATCTATCCAATAGCAGACAATGAATGCATTAGTCCCTTAGTCAATGTTTAAAAGAAAGATGGCAAGTGGAGGCTCTGCATTAACTTGGATTGTTAAATTTAGCAACATTCAAGGATCACTTTACCATTTGTTAACAAAGTCCTCAACACCATTGCTGGACACCAGTATTGCAATTTCCTCGATCAGTACAATAGTTATAATTAGATTTGCATTACACCAAAAGATCAAGAAGAGACCATATTCACCAGTCCATGGGGAACATTTACCTACAAGCATATGCTTTTTAGCTTGTGTAATGTTCCTGCTACTTTCCAAAGACCAATACTGAGCATCTTCCAAACGTAGATTAGTAATGGAGTAGAGGTATTTATGGATGATTTTTCCAGTTATGAGCTAGACTTCAAACAAGCATTGGGCCAACTAGAGTAGGTTTTAAAAAGATGTGTTGAAACTAATTTAAAGCTTAATTGGGAAAAGAGCCATCTAGTGGTTCAATATGATATTGTTCTAGGACATAGAGTATCTTGAAAAGGAATAGAGGTAGATCTAGGTAAAATAAGAGTTATTCACAATATCACACAAAGGCCATATACAATTAAGGATGTTAGATCATTTCTAGGCCATACAAGATACTACAAAAGATTCATTGAAATTTTTTTGAAAATAGTAAAGCCATTAGTGAAACTAACAAAGAAAGATATGTCGTTCCAATGGACAAAATAGTGTAAGAAGGCATTCAAGACATTAAAGTAGAAGTTGATTAAAACACCAAAATTTTAAGCTCTAGATTGTTATAATCCCTTCCACATTATAACAGATGCTTCAAACTATGCACTAGATGCAATACTTACTTAGCTTAATGATTAGAAAAGACACTATTACATACATTATGCCAATTGAATCATAACCAAAGTACAACTCAACTAAACCACTACAAAAAAGGAGCTTATGGTCATGGGGTATGTGCTTGAAAAATTTAGACATTATGTGCCTAGGTACCCTATTTACATCCACATGGATCATAGTTCCATCAAGTTTTTTATGAATAAACCAATGATTAGTCCAAGGGTCATACAATGACTCATGATACTACAAGAGTTTGACATCACAATGATAGACAAGAAAGAAAATGAAAATGTTATAGCAAATCATTTGCTAGTACTAAGATGGGAACCACAGGAACAAGATGAACCATTATCAGATAGATTTCTTAATGAAAATTTATTTATAAAGACAACAATGGCTGTTAACTCAGCACACAAGTCATGGATTACTAACTACATAACTTATCTCACTACACAAGAGCTTCTTGTTGAGTGGAATAAGAAGCAAAAAAGAGTAGTTACACCACAAAGTTAAATAGTATATGGAAATTAATGGAAATTTTTACAAGATCTATACCAATGAATTAGTTAGATGGTATGTTCCAGAAGAGAACCAATAAAGAATCTTGCAAGATGTGCATTAGAGACGATGTGGTGGTCACTATGTAGGACACAAAACAACAATGAAGCTGACAATGGTAGGCTACTTTTGGCCTACCATATTTAAGAACACACACAAATTCACTTAATCTTGTGAAAGATGCTAACACAACAGAGGAATAAAGACTAGAAATAAAGGACTGTAACAATGAATCTAGCCATTAGAACCATTTTACATCTAGGGAATTGATTTTATGAGGCCCATCACATCAATGTCCAATGAAAAATCATATATTACAATGATAGTTTATTATTGCACAAAATGAGAAGAAGCAACTACAATCAAAGATTACACATCTAAAATAGCTACTAAATTCTTTCAACAACATGTGCTAAATAGGTTTGGAGTAACACATATGCTCATATCCAACAATGGAACTCATTTCACAAGAGCTACATCCAAGAAGCTATTGCAACAACTTGGGATTAACCACAAGCTAACTACACCACATCATTCCTAAGCAAATGGTCAAGAAGAAGTGACTAACTAAGAAATCACTAGAATGTTAACTAAATAATTAGTCAATTTCTAAAGAATTGGAGCACTAGGTTGAATGATGCTCTATGGGCATATAGATCCACGTGAAAACTCCGAATAGAATACTTGTCCTATGAGCTAGTTTATGGAAAACTTCCCATACTACCAATCCATCTAGAGCTACAAACCTTAGCCATTGCTAGTAAACTTGACCTAGATCTAAACTTAGTTCAACAAGAATGCCTCATGAACCTTAAACTTCTAGAGGAAAATAGAATTGTATCTTTAATGATTAATGAGATATATAAGAAATACTCCAAATGTAGGCATGACACAAGAATATGATAAGTGTCAATACAACTGAGTGATAAAGTCCTCTTCTACAATCCTATTCATGTGCCATAAAAGGCTGAGATCTAAATCTTATGGGATGGATTTTTAATAATAGTCATGGGGCTATCTAATGTGATGCTTAAACACTGAACTAATTCTTTTTCTTTTTCTTTTTTTCCTAATTTTTCACATTCTTTGATATCTTTTCTATTCTTTTCTTAATCATTTTATATTTTTTAATATCTTTTAAATTATTTCTCCATTTTTCCATTCTTATCATTTTTCTTATATATATTTTTGTTAATTTTTCTAATGAAGTGCAAGGAATAAAATAAGATGTATTCCTAATAATGTGAAAATTACCCTATGTTATCAAATCATGGAAGGAGTGATTCTATATACAATGAGACCATATCATCCATCCACTCATTTTCAATAATAAGAGGTTGTTACCATGGTCATAATGATATTCCTTTTACAATAAAACTAAAATAAACTTGTGATCATTATGTCTGAATAGAAAAGTAAAGAACCAAGTGGAAATGAAAAGGGTGTGACATCAAGGGGATTTGTGGATTCTCTAAAACTACTACTATAAGTTTTATCCTATCATTAAGATTGTATTATTTTTTCAAGTTCTAATGAAAAATGGAAGTACCAATGTAATAAGTGTTGTCTTACCATGTCACTAGAACAACATGTTATCCATGCCTAAAGGTAGTCCTATGGTAAGGTCAACACATTAAAAATATAATAAATACATAGAATAAAATTTCTAGGGACCCCACTAAAAAATACATGTTACCCATGCCTAAAGATAGGTGTTTTCTCATAAATCTCAAAAATAAAGTGTGATATTAATAAACTACTTCTTGAACTACATTGCTAAGTGTTAATGCTTCTTACAGCAGTGGTAGTCCTATGGTTGTTGTCTTTGGAATGATAAAATGCAATGTCATTGGTAAGTGGTATGGACTTGGTTTGGATCTTGGATGGAAAGCCTAATGATCACTTTAACCATACATCACACACAAGAATTCATTATTCCTATGGTAAAACAACTCACATTCCAATTTA
This sequence comes from Gnetum montanum, assembly GCA_015680685.1. Classification (NCBI taxonomy): domain Eukaryota; kingdom Viridiplantae; phylum Streptophyta; class Gnetopsida; order Gnetales; family Gnetaceae; genus Gnetum; species Gnetum montanum. Next base: position 303,759 of record MNCI01026340.1, on the reverse strand, counting down.
TGTAATCCTTTCTAATCTCTCTCCACCTCACTAGTATATATAATCATAATTCAATGGTTTTGTATAATATAGTGTTATTTCCTAATTCTAGAAATACTAACATGTGTGTTTTACAAGATAGGAATGTTCTACATTTAACTCCTTGAGTTCCTACGGACACTTATAGGTGTGGTTATACAAAGATATTAAGCGATGAAGCCTACTTTGGGGAGGATCCACGTACATAACTTTTGTATCTCATAGCTGATGACTAGTTTTACATCATCTTGTGCCTCCGAGACACTTTAACCATCAATGTTTACTTTCCTAAATTTTCATATGTGATCTTACTTCTAGCAATTTTTACTACCATGATTTATATATTTAATTGACATTCTTTGCCAAAGATTCCTTCTTTATGACCTTTGACCACAAAATTTCCATAATCTAAGCATCATCTACAATCAAAGACCCTTTAGACAACTTCTACATCTTCCAAACTATCCATTTGACTCAATTTTTCACCAAAAGTTCCTTAAAAATAGAAATGTTTTGGTGGTGATGTCGTAGCTACGATATATTAGGTCATATGACATCACAACTATGATGTCATATCTAAGAGATCATGCCAACAAAAATCTATATATATGCATTAGGAGTTAGAAAATTTATCATTTCCACATTTCAAAGCAAAGGGAGTTCATGCTATTTTTCTGAGCCATTGATGCTTAAACTTTCAAGCTTGATAACTTTCTCACCATAGCTCCAATTTGCATGATTTTTGAATCCTCTTGATCATGGAGTGACCAACTTAGTTTTGGGGGAGAGTATTGCATGTAGAAGAGTCAAATTGAGCCAAATTTTTCTAACACCAAAAGAGAATACCAAGGGTAAGAATAAAGAATAAATAAGAATATTTTAATCAATTAATAAAATAAAAGCTAATGAACCTAACTGATTCTCCTAGCTAACCATCCAATAATACAATAAACAAGAAAGGATAACTGTGAGAAGTCTTAATAATGAAAAGAATAAGTAAAACAAGGGTTTCTTTTTGAATTTTTCTGACTTTGCAATCATAGTAAGAGCCATAGGTAATAATAAGAGTAAAATTTTAAACAAAACTAAGGATTTGAGAAAGGAATATGAACTACAGAGATCTATTTAAATCCTTGTATAAGCTTAAGAAAATCTTTGATAATTGTAGATGGCTCCCAAAAGACCCACAACAGAAGGACTTTCATAGCATGAAAGTAAAAGACCAAGGGGTCAAGGCAGAGAACAAACACCGAAAGAGGAGTAGGAATCCTAATCCTTCAGCATTCATCAATAAACCCCTATCATAGAACAATTTTCATAAGCCAAGATTGAAGCACCACTAGCTCTTGAGCAAGGATAGCATCTCACATTGTTAGTAGAATGCCTCCAAGTTATCCAAGAGAAGTTCATTATGTTCACAGTAATTATGGAACTAAATTTTGGACAATTCATGGAGTTCACTTCTGAGGGCATCAAAACCCAACTGCAAGCCTCTCTATGGCCAACTCTATCAAGCAATGGTGAATGGTTTCTAGAAGAAGTATATCAATTCTAGAAGAATAAACTGGATGATGAAAATGTTAAGATTGAAGAAGTTGCAGTGCCTTACTCCATTGAAGCCATTTCCAAGGTACTTAATATTCCAAATTTCAGAGCAAATGTAGCATAGATATCCACTAGATCCAACACCAATGCAAAGAAGCTATGGCTAAAAAGAGTAATGGAAAAGAGGATAAGGACTACTATGAATTAACTACTAAAGAAAAGATTTACTTTAAGATTGGGACTTACCACTTGTTTCCTACCAAAAGACTTCACAAGATTTCCATCCATGCTACTAGAGGAAGTGAAATCCTTATGGGGAAATTCAATGCTAACATAGCTCATTTGCTATTTCTAGAGATATAGAGGAGGTTTGAAGAAAAAAAGGTAGGGAAATCACACTTCCATTCCCTTGCCTCATTAGAAATTTTTGCAAGCAAGTAGGAATTTTGGGATACACAAATGATGCTCTAAGGATAGCCTAGAATGCATCCTATGTCAAGATGTTCAAACTAGTCCCACCAAAGGAGGATCAAATAGAGAAGCCAATAGGCACTAAGGGAGTAGTAGGATCCACACCAGTAAGTAACATTCCAACAACTAAAAAACAAGAACAAGCATGACCCAGTGGGTTAATGCCTGCTGGTGATAGACCTGGATAGAGTGCTCCACCTGCACAACAAGATTATAGGCTTTCCATGAGCCACTTACAACAAATCGTAGAAACAACCAGTTGTGAAGCAAGGGAATGTTTTGCTTTGTACTAAGTCAAGGATAACTTTGTAAGGCCTACTCTATTAATAGGACCTACTAGTCACTAGGTATCTCTACAAATAGGAGAAGATGATGACTGGGCATAATAGATCTCTGGGAATGTTGCATCTTTTCAAGTTATGCTAGAAATTGATGAAGGAGCCATAGTGATGATAATGTAATGCCAATATGTAGTAGGACTAATAGGAGTAATTACTAATCACATCAAGAAATTATTTAACATTTCCATTATGCCACTGGTAGATTTTACACAAATAAGAGATGTGGAAATGCTAGATAGGATGTTCATGACCCAAGTAGAATATGAAGATGTCCTTGATCAACTACTGCAGATAGGATAAGTAATCCAAAATATTTTTAATATCCCTAGTGATATCACTACAGTTCAATCTAATTTTATTGCAACAAAGGGGAAGCTAGTCATGGTAGAGACAAGGGTAGAGCATGTAGAAAATGAAGTTCAAAGGTTGTAAGCTAAGTTAGCAACTTTGAAAGTAGAAAGGAGAGACCCTACATAGTATATAACCCTAGATCAGTTAGATGCATATAGAACATAACAAGTAAGATAGCTCATAGTAAGAAATATTCAAGTCGAGATGGAGAAGGAGAAGGCTATGTGGAATACATTTGTGACAAAAGCACAAACATATGCACATGCCAAAGCCATCACTGCCTTAGAAGAAGAGAATAAAAAACTTACTGTTGATAATACATGGTTGACAGACATTGAAAAAAAAAGAAAATTGTTCTCAGAAAGAATTCATCAACTATAAGAATAGTTCATCAAAGTCAACTAAGATATGAATAAATTGGCCAAATAAAGTCAAACTCTGTTAATGGAAGAATTCCATGCTATTCATGAAAAATCAACAATTAGCATATGGAAAAATGAGACCAAGAAGCACAAAAGGATCAAGGAACATTTCACAAACTAGGTGGGCATGTAAATTAACGAAAAGGAAATTCAAATGGCCAAGGCCAAGATTAGTTCAATCACAACAAAAATACTTGATTGGTAGTCAATTCTAGATAGCTTAGCCCATGTCCACCAAGTTGAAGTAAAGATTAAGAACTTGTAGATCAAGGATCTCATAAACTACATGGGGTTAGCAAACCTTCAATATGCTAATCTAGCCATGTTAATAGTAGGTCAACTAAGAAACAAGCTAGAGCAATAGGTAACTACTGTATAAGCATTATACGAGAAGGAGTTTGCAGACAAAAAAGATGCCCAATAAAAATTGCATGTTACAAACTATGAATTAGAAATAGTAAAAGCTAACTACCAAGGTTAGAAGGATGTAGTAGCAAACCTAGCCCGTCGAATGACTGATTATCAGGAATTGAGAAAAGTGATTAGGGCATTTAAAGAAGAAAGGAGGTAATTCATTACCTAGTATGTTAAAGCCAATAAGATGTTTCCACAACTACCATGCCCATGGAAAGTACCGATTCTATCAAACATTGCAGAATTTGCATGGATGGTACATGATCCTAGGTCAAAGGAAGAAAAGCTTTGGGTACTTCTTAACCATTACAGACTCCAAAATCCTGATGACAAAGAAAAGATGCCGATGGAGGAGCCACCACCATTAGGAATTTGAAGACTACATTGACCCTTTTATTTTTTTTATTTTGTTGTATTTATCGTCAATTGTGTCCATCATGCTATGCATGACAATTTTGTAAAACACCACTTGAACCACAATGTAGCATTTAGAGTCAAGTAGTCATGTAAATAAGTAGTCATGTCATAATTTGAGTATACCTCCAAATTTTATAAGGAACTCTATTCTCCTTTTATTTTAACTTAAGTACAAGATTCCAGTCAATTGTGGGGGTATGATAAAACCTATTTTTGATAAGCCACGATATCACATCTATGATATTGTATCTATGACATCGTAGCTCTACATACGTCATTGTTGATGCGATGTAGTGGGTCCTGGTCACCCCTATAAATACCAACACTTGGTCACATCAAACAAGAGAACTTTCGTTCCAACCTTAGAAAAACTCTTACAGTTTGTTTTCATAGTTTACACTTAGCGATAGAGTGAATGCCTACAGTGTGACATTGAATAGTTGAATGGAATCTTTATTTGAGTGGATTGTAATTAGACATAGTTCATGGACGATAATGCAGATTGAGATTTTTTTTCACCATTGTAGCATGCACGTAGTTTCTTTGTTTTAATTAGCTAATTTTGTTACTTAATTTAATTTACATTTCCTTAATATGCTTACTTTATCCTACTCTTTTACATTTCTAAAGTAATTCGCTTCTCATGTTCATTAGTAAGGTGAAATAAGTACAATTGGTTTCAAGCATATAAGTGTAATCATTTGGTAATCCCAATAGTGTTTTTGTTTGGTTCACCTAGTAGCATAACACTTGGTAACTCAATAATGGTTACATAAGCCCAAGACATGTATGATAAGACAAGAACAACTACTTATCGTCATAGGATAGAATAGACTTGCATTTCTATTATCACTTAGGCTTAGATTTTATCCTCACTTTCATTATGTTTTCACTTAGAGTAATATGAGCCAACAACATGAAGATATCATATGCCTCACTTAGAGTTAAACCATACACTTGCACTTTACTAACTTGAAGTGGGAAGACAATGATCACAAACCAATTATCAACTTCTATTATACTTACATTACCCATCCATGAATTACAATTTGGTCATGCATGTACACTCGTGACTTGTATGATGGAGTGTTGGGATACCCTATCACTCATCAATAATACAAGCACATGAGTGCTTGGTCTTGCATCACTTGTTCCTATTGCAAGTATGCTTTGTAAAGCTTCTATGCTAGGAGGTACTTCCACATGATCCTTCTTAGCTAGTATAGGTTTCAAAATATCTAAGTATGATGCATTTTGAACCCTCCTAATTGTACCATCAGTGTATGTAGTGATTTTGACCTTTTCCACAACTTCCTTATCAGATAAGGAAATCACAATTTGGGTTTACCTAATTGTTTCTCATGGAATCTCTATTCTATCTCTAAGAAGAGGGGATGAGCCATGTTTTCTAGATATCTCCTACTAAGAATAACACTTCCTTTAGTTGCATAGGTGAAGATTCAGTTTAGATATTTGGTGGAATAGATGTGATAAGTGTTTATCTTAAAGTATATCTTTTTAGCTAATGATAGGTTCTTAAATTACTTGTTCTTATTTCCATTGGCTCTTTCCATCCATAAATTCTTCATTTCTATATGAAACTAGGTAGATACCATAGCTATCTTAATCCCAATGTTAGGTAATCCCAACATTTTAGTAATAGCCTCTATAAAGTAGTACACAAATACCCCCTCAATCTTAACGATAGAGTCTACTTACTTGTTGTGCTAGAATTAGCATGTTTTCATAAGGTACTAGCCTTTGTTAATTAAGATCATTAGACAAAAAAATAAAACTTGCAATTGCTGTCATACCTCATGAGGAGCAAACTTCAGAAAAGACCCAAAGTTAAGTTCAACAATCACACTAGCTATAAGAAACTTGTTACTAATGGCCTCCATACATTTATGTAATAGTGTGATCAATCTTCCTACTTTTGGAGTAGGTGGTATTGTCACTTTTACTTATGAAAGTTGTTAACTTTGTAGCATTGATTGATGCACAAATGGAGATTGCACTTCTAGTTTCACTTGTCATTGTCCTTCTATGTAGGACTACTGTGATTACTTTCTACCACATCCTGCTCCTCCTCCTTTGGTAGGTTTTCCTTGTGGCCTTTTCTCCTATGGTTGTAATGGTCCTCTAGCTTCAAGGACTCATTTAGATGTCATCCGTAATCACCAATGGTCACTTGTTGGTCTTTCATAGATTTTGTTTATGGCTTTAACCTTCTCAATCCTTTGAATTTGATCAAAAGCTAGAAAATATAACATTAATAGCATAAGATGATTATAAAATTCCCTAGACTCTAAGGTAAGCAAATCATCATGTTATTTGTAAATTTCCAATTAAATTTTCTTATGTTTATCATTAATTACCATAGTAGATTTTCTTCTCATTTTTATTAGTGGGGAATGACTTATTATTAACCCTTAGTATGGTTCCAATCAAATTCTATATAGACTAAGATCATATCATGTTATCAATGATCTACCAATAAATTTAATGTATGAATTTTGCAGCAAATATATGACCTTTAATATTCCTCTCTTTTCTCTCACTACACAATCATTATTATTATCAACTATCATTCTTAATAATCAATTTACTATCATTAACAATGGTATCAAACCCAACATCATAATGAAGTGCAATGAAAAAATTGCAAAATGTCCCATCATTTTCAATGAGATCCAAGATTTCATTCTTTGGAAAGATATAATGAAAGACCTTTTAAAAGTAAATGATATTTGGGAAGCAATAGAATTAGATGAAGCTTCTTTCAAGCTCATTTCAAACAAAGAAGATAAAGATTAAGGTAATGATTTTATAAATAAATTATTAAAAGAAGACAAAAGAAAAAGAAAAGATTCTTTAGTAAGAATGATAATAATATTTAATGTGTTAGAAATCATTGTAGGTAGAATATGCTCTCTAGAGACAACCTAACATATATGAGAAAGCGTATGCTCATATTATCTTAGAAATTTAGAAAATCAACATACAAAAGAAGTACTCTACAAAATTTAATTTGATAAACTTCGCATTTACCACTAAACCTAATCTAGAATTTGTCACTTCGTATTTATCTCAATTTAAGCAAGAGTCAAGACAATCTCATCTTAAGGATCTAACACATGTTTTAAGATACATAAAAGGCACTATTTATTATGGTTTGAACTACATAAAAGGTAATGGCTAATTTCATGCAAATGCAACAACAAATTAGGGAGGAAATAACAATGATAGAAAATCAACATCCAAAATTATTATATTCCATGGAAAGAAATCTCATATATTGAAAGAGCAAGAAGCAAACTTCAATTAGCCTATGAATATGTGAAGCTAAATTTATAACAATGGTAGAATATATATAATACATGCTATGGTTAAATAAGCTTATAATACAACTTAGCTTTGAAGTCACTCTTCTAGTAAAGTTGTTATGTGATAATAGATTAGCTATCTAATTAATGGATAAACGTGTTTTACACACACAAAATTAAACATATTAACTTCAAATACTATTTTATAAAGGCAAAAATTTGGAAAGAACATTTTGGGTGAAACCAAGGCAAAAAATACATCTGTAAGGAGACATGGTGATCGAGTGATGAAGTGCAACATGCTATCCAAAATAAGAAAAAGTGCTTTAAGGAATGACAGAAAAGCAATTGCTAAGAAAACAAGATGATATACAAGATAGCAAAGGAGGTAACTATAGCAGTAGACAAAGCCAAACATAAGGCCTTGGATACCTATTATGAGAAATCAAGAACAAAGAAAGGAGAAAAAGTTATTTTAAAATTGGTAAAAATGAAAAACAAGAAATATAAGGCTATTGATCATGTCAAATGCATCAAGAATGCAGATAAAAGAATTTTGGTAAAAGATAATGAAATTTTGGATAGGTGGAAAAATTATTTTCAAGAATTATTAAATGAAGAATTCTTAAGAAAAGACATCTAAGAATAGGAACCAAATTTTGGTTTGGGTCTCGAACTTTCCTTCTCTGAGGTGAAAATAGTCTTATTAATGATGGAAAATGCAAAAGTTGTTGGATGAGATAACATTCCTATAGAAGCTTGGAAAGTATTGAGAGATACATGAGTTTCTTGGTTGACACAATTATTTAACAAAATTTTGAAGGATAAGGAAATGCCTAATGATTAGAGAAAAAGCTTTGTTTTCCCCATTTACAAAAATAAAAGAGATGTACAAAATTGTGCAAACTATAGATGGATAAAACTAATGAGCCACACTATGAAGCTTTGGGAGAGAGTCATAGAGTAGCATCTTAGAATTGAATCAATAGTATCAAAAAAATATTATTTGGTGGGCCTTGTGAAGGAAAGACATCCTTAATAAATATATTAAAGTGATTCAAGAGATGCATGAAGGAGCTATAACTAAAATTAGAACAACTTATGCAATAGCATTTGATTTTCTAGTCACAGTAGCTCTATATCAAGGGTTTGCACTTAGCCCATACTTATTTGCCATTATCATGGATGAACTAACAATTGAAATACAAGATGAAGTCCCTTGGTGTATGTTATTTGCAAATGATATTATGTTGGTGGATACAACTTAAGAAAATATTGCTGCAAAAATAGAGATGTGGAGACATTCTCAAGAATCAAAAGGCTTAAAATTATCAAAAATAAGATAGAATATATGGAATGTAATTTTAATAACAACATAAGCAATGATACAATAGAAGCAAAAATTCAAGGTAAAAAAGTCTCTCACTATAAATAGTTTTAATACCTAGGATCAATCCTCCAATCAAATGGTGAAATTAATAAAGATATCATAAATAGAATTGAGGTAGGATGGTCAAAATGAAGATGGGCTAATGGTGTTCTATGTGACAAAAATAAAATTTATAGGAAAAATTTTACAAGACAACAATTAGGCCTACCATCTTATATGGTGCTAAATGTTAGGAAATACAAAATAGGCATGAACAACAAATCAATGTGGCAAAAGTGTGAATGCTTCAATAGATATTGACTGTTACTAGAAGAGATAAACTACATAATACAAACACTAGGAAAATACTTGGAGTGACTTCTATTTCTAATAAGCTACAATAATTATGGCTTAAATGGTTTTGGACATATGCAAAGAAGATCAAACAATGAACCTATAAACAAAGGTTATTACATCATTGTTTCAGGAAAGCCACTAAAAGGAAGATCAAAGAAGATATGGGAAAAAATGACTAAAGTTTATTTAAAGAAACTAAAAATAAATAAAGATCTAGCTCTTCATAAAGATGAATAGTGAAAAAATAACTTATGTAGCTAACCTCATTTTGTTGGGACAAGGGTAGGATGATGATGATGACAACTATTATATAAAATAAGAAGTGAAGAAGAGGAAATAAATCCATTACAAGTTGAACTAAATAATCAAATGAAAAATTTATTAACAAAACCTCTTTTGCATTGTAGGACTAAATACCTTTGCCAAAGTATAGACATCATGAAGATGACATACATAAGAAGGCAATAGGAAGAGCCTTAAATTCCATCCTAAAAGTGAGACTATTAATAAAGTGTGCAATGCAAGAAAAATTAGGAAACAAAGGTTTATAATATTCTTGTCATTACTTGTCGAAAGAAGAAAGTTTTTTAAAAATTATGAATTGATGGATGGATGTACTTGATCTTTGTCTGAATTCATCACTTTTTTAAAAATTTCTTCTCAGTTTTATTAGTGGGAAATGAATTTTTCTTAATTCCTAGAATTGTCCTAATAAAATACTATATAAACTAAGGTCATACCATGTTGTAAATGATCTATTTTCTACCAATAAAGTTGATGTATGAATTTTCTAGCAAATCTATGACCTTTCATATTCCTTTCTTTTCTCTCATTCATACAATCATTATTAATATCAACTATCATTTTCAATAATTAATTTATTATCATTATCATTGAGGTAATAACATTCCTTGCCTTTAAATTGTTCATGAAAGACTTTTTGTCATCTTCATCCTAGCTTACTATTGCTTTTAATGATACCTTGTATTACTCAATCACATTCTCCCACACATCAAACTCAAACAACTCTAAACAGGTTTATACATAGCCCTTTCACAAGGCATAAATAGTGCCATTAAAAGAGTGGTTTTTTAAGCAATGTCCCTGATATCGTTCCATTTCATAAGGTTATTAAATTTGGGAATGATCACCAATCTTTGATATTGCTTGTGGATCAATGAACTTAGAATTTGAGGATAAATGTGTTCCAAATAGAATTTAAACTTAAAAATAAATACAAACAATTGTTTAAACTAAATACACAAATGAAACTCACTCATCAAAATGTGTAGTAAAGCTCACCACCTTTATATTGTTGAAATCAAATAATAGTGGTAGAGGATAACAAGATGGTAGATCCTCAAATGCTACACACTCGTCACAAGATGAATAAATCTTTAAGCTTGGTGATGGGCGGTGATATCGCGTACGCAATATCGCTTCTTCCCCTGCGATATCGCGTACACGATATCGCAACTCACTGCCAAATCTATAAATAAGAGGCAGCTCTCCCTTATTTTGATATCTAGGCCTAGACCGTAGTGAAGCTCTGGCAGTTTTTCCCCTCCAGAGATAGAATAATTTCCATGTGCCCGTACTAGGAGTCTCAAAGTGAACGGATCTTTGTTCGAGCGAATATTGTACCTAAGCACAAGTTTGTGTATAGAAATAAAGACGAACTTTTGGATAAACCTTGCAGTGCATGGACTAAGCTAAATAGGATTTTTATTATTGTTATTTATTATTCATCATTTAATGATTTATTAGTTAATTAAATCTCTCTCAACCCTTCTCTCCTAGTTAAGTGCATTTAGAACAACCGCTTCAAGCATGTGCGTTATGCTTGGTGATCCCAGCAACGAATAGCATTTGGTAATCCCAGAAGGTTGCATTGGCTCAGGGTGTGAATGGCAAGTGGGAATGGATACTAATGCTAGGCATTAGAACTTAGTTAGTTAAAGTTATTTACTTAGTCTCTTCACCTTCACCTCTTAGCATAGGCGATAAAAATAGAAAAGATATAAAAATCACATACCTCAGACTTACTTAACCATACAACCGTGACAAATACAAGTAAGTCTGGGAAGACAACGAACAATTAACCTTAAGTGTTCCATAAGGAGTGTAGGCACTTAGTCTGTGGAGTTCAACTGGATCACGTGTGTAATGCTCGTATTTGTATTGTTGAGTGTAGGGGTACCTCGCCACTCATCATTGGCACCGTTGCTGGGGACTAAGCTGTTTGTGTGCTAAGTAGAACATAGGAAATTATCCACATCGTTGGGAGTTTAAACGAACCCTTAGGGTTAATCAGAAGAAAATTCAAACAACAATCAATAGCACACCGACAAGATAACAATGTCTTCTTCTTCTAACAAAAGCACTTCACCACCTAGGGATCACACAAGAGACAGTCGACAGTCTAACACACGTAACCCAAATCCACCAGTTCCTCAACAACATCAAGTAGTATATACTCATCATGATGAGTATATACCTAATTTTACCTTTATCCTCCATCAGGATGAACAACTGTGATGGAGAGACTTGCAAGGTAACATAGTGTTACCTCCAGATCAAGCAGTCCCTAATATGCTTCTTCGTGCTCTTGCACAAATAGACATGACATAGCTATATGTTGAATACGTTGTGTGTGATTACGACACAAGGGATTACCATCCCACAACAACACAACGTCAACGGGATGCGTGGCAGGAGAGCCACCATACATCGTTGAAGGGCAAAGGCCCCCAAAATGCTTCGCCTGTGATAAGAGGAATTAAGAGTGGTGAACCTATCTCAATAGGCTCTTCACTAAATGATGTTCCCCCTCCTAATGATAGTGAGAAGGTAGGGTATCAGAACATTCACTCCATGATACACAACCTTGGTTCTGATACCCATGAACACCAAGTGTTCAACAAGGGAACACGGACACATGACAAGGATGAGCATTCTGATCGTCATCATGATCGGGGTCGTAGCCACTGAAGAGAAGGTAAGGAACATCGTCATGGCAATGGTTCTCCTTCCTCTTCCCCTTCATCACATCATTCACCCTCTCCTTCCACATCAGGACGTAGTCACCAAGAGCCAAACCATGAGGACAAAGGTAAGCAAAATGAGAAACCTCAATGAGAGAGTCGAGAATGAGGACGAGGGCAGTCTAGAGAGTCTAGGCATGGTAGAAGGAAAAGTAGGGAACCATGTGGGCATCATAGACGTCATGAGAGAGATGATCATGATGAGCCCCTACTAGCCACCTGAAGTATGTTAGACATTACAGAGGTAGTTAGAATACCTACAAGGCACCAAAAAGATAGCTGGATCAAGAGGCTAGACATGAATAATATCCCACGGTTTGAGGGGTGATACAATGCTGATCTGCAAAATCATCTACAGGAATTCCACAATGCCTGTGCCTTGCAGAATATCAAAAATAAGTGGAAGAAGTTAAAGTTGTTCCCTAGGACACTCATAAAAGATGCAGAAAGCTGGTACCAGTCCTTGGAACCGGAAACCATTAGGAGGTGAAGTAAGATGCTAGAACTATTTAACAATAAATACCAAATGTACTCCAGAGTGTCCAACTTACTTAAGTAGATCCAAGGATGGAAGCAGGGTAATCATGAACCTTTGGATGCTGCCATGGGCCGATATTATGCATTGCTACATTGTTGCTTGGGCCATGGTTACGCACAATGGGATCAACTCCGCCACCTCGTAGATTGGCTAAGACATGAAACCAGAAGAACCCTTGGGACATATGCCCAAGGGAGATTATCCAAACTTAGGTCCCATGAAGTTCATATATTGTTGGAGCAAGTAGCTAAAGAAGAAGGGGAGCTATGGAAAAGAGAAAGCACGGAAGAGTACAACTGCGATCCTTCCCTCTGAAAGAGGGGAGAAAGATTCTGTGAGGAAGAGGATGAGTCACCACTCAAAGAGTTGGTGAATAGAAAAACCTTGCTGCTTCAGAAATTAACAATGGAAGTGGCCGCCAAGGTAGATCAAATACAGGACTCCTTAGATAGTAGATTTGAACTTGTCTTGAAAATCATAGAGGAGTCTAAGGAACGAAGTAGTGACTATGATAAGAAAAAGCGGAGAGATTCAAACCATGCACGTAACAAGGGTAAGGGAAAAATGATTATCGTCGATGAGGTTGTGGATTCTGACACGGACAATGACGGTGGATGTGAGATCTGCCAATATGACCATCCTAAGGGATGTTGCCCAATAATCTCACATTTGCAAGAGTCCAAGGTGTATGCACTTAACCCATGACTTAACCAATGGCAAGCACCCCGTCAATTACCTTATCCCCAAGGTAACCTGAGGCAATTCCACCAACCATTAATGTATTATCCAAGTTGAACTCCACCACAACCTATCGAGCAACACCAGCAATGACAATACCCATGGTCATGGGGGATGCCACCGCCTAGGCAACAATACCCTTACCGATAGCCAGACCCGTATGGCTATTACGTGCAACAGCTGGTTTCTCCAAATGACTCTATGGGTCATGCAACCCCACAATGTCACTACCAAGTTTGGGAGTATTTTAGAACTCCTTCTCCTACGGGAGACACACCACGTGCGTACCATCCTCCGAATCCATCTGCCACTTTTACACCAATAGTACTAATGCCACCTGCTCCAACAATGCAAGGGGAACTCCCCACTCAACCGCAGCAACGTAATGCTACGAGAGTTGTAAACCTTCAACCCGCTGCTACTTTTGACAAATGCACAAAAAGAAGACCTTTCTTCAGAACCAAAAGCCCAAACAAGCTCTCACAATAGCAAGCGGTTGAGTCTATGACCACTCCTCCATCAAGAAATGCTTTAAAGCTTCCTTCAAACCAACAACAGAGCTCAACGCATATGGTTATGTTAACACATACCGTTACCGACTGGATCAAGGTGGGCCACCTTCCCAGGAAATTATCTAATCCTAGGAGTCCCTTAATTTATCTCCAAGTCGCTGGGCATGAACCTCATAAGGCTCTTCTTGACTCAAGTTCCGAAGTCAACTTAATCTCGCGAGAAATGTATAAAGCCTAGAACCTGCCTCCACTTAAGAAGAGTAATATTCAATTAGAGCTGGCTAACTAGTCCATCACTATTCCTTTGGGACATGTTGAGAACATTGTTACCACTATGTGTGGTTGGTCATACCTAGTTAATTTCCTAGTGATCCACGTAAATAATGACAAAGGGAACTTCTAAATTATAATGGGGAGGACATGGCTGAGCACAATAGACACATGCCTAGGAATCCGTGATCTTTCCTTGGAGATATTTAAGGAAAACATTTATGGAAAGATTGAGAAGAAGAAGGTTCTATGCATCACATACAATGACTCAGAGGGTGATGACATACAGAAATATTCAACATTTCCTGCATGTAACTGGTGTGCACCAGAGGATAACATACAAAGGTGCCTGTATGTAGCAACCACTCAACAAGAGAGCACCCCGTGGTTAATAGCTAATCAAGAGAGCAACCCAACAATATGGATGGAATGAACTGGGGGAACAACAAACACCCATAGTGAGAGCATAGATACATTGGAATATGAGCATTGCCAACTTCCAACTCTTAACCTGAAAACATCAATTGGGAGAAGTTGGGCACTTCTAAGAAATTCAAACAAATGCTCACTATTTCGGATCTCTCCCTTGCCATTCAGTCATGGGGGAGATGGCCACCTATGCTGCTCATTTGAGGCCCTCAGTTCTTTTAAGTTTTTGTTTTACACATTTTTTTTGCACATTTTTGTTTTACAAAATCTTTTAACTTTTCTTGTTTTTTT
>MNCI01026340.1:251202-288637 GCA_015680685.1 Gnetum montanum | reverse complement strand
CCTTCCCATTCTGACATTGCTCCATTATCAGGAAGCTGAGTAAATAAAAATAATAAGTCTTTGCATGGTGTGGTTCTCACGCAAAAAAAAAAAAAAAACAGTGAGGATTCAAAGCACACCACTTAAACGAAATAATCATCTAGGCTACAAGCACTGGTTATGGAACTAACTAAAAATGTTCCCTCTAACTAAGGCCCTTCATCGCTTCCTATCTCCTCTTTTGCTTCGTCGAAGTATTGGTGACTCTTTGAGGGATGCATTCTTGTTACTTCAGGTGGATGGTTTGGCCGAATGCATTAATGTGAAGTCACTGGATGTGGTTTGTATGAGGTCGAATTTGGAATGAGATCTACCAAGTCCCATTAATCATTAAATACACAAGGGGCTATACACCACCTTGTTCTTGAGACTCCATTCCATTCTCCTCTCTCCATCATCCTTTCTCCATTGATTCACCTCATTTCTGGTTGTATCATTAGTGTATATTTTATTTGATGCATTGTTTTCTTTTTGGTAAATTCTTGTGGTTAAGACTTTAACTCTTATTTTCAAATGACATTCCTAGAGCCTATGGACTCTTTGAATGTGGGTTTGCTAGGGCATTAAGGGCATGAGCCTGCTTTGGGGAGGACCCATTGGCATTCCTATTTGGTGCACCAGTTAATTTCTTTTCCTTAACATTTTTTGCAATTAACTTTATTTTTTTCATCTCCATCTTGACATCCAGTTCATCGACGTTATAGTTGTCTCCTTTTCTCCATCTTTCGTGTTCTTTTTCTTTCTCCATTCTATCGCTATCAGAGGTTCACTCTCAGTCATGGGGGTCCTAATCCAATTTTTTCGATTTTCTCCTAACCCCTACACCTTCGGTAGCCACCAATATTACATCTCCAGATCCGTATCAACCATATCACAACTCAGCCAATGGACCTTACACCAAAGAAATGTATCAATTGCATTATGATTTGTTTACCCTTGCTAATATGAGACTGTGTTGTGTGTGTAGATGGCAATCATACAACAACATATTGGATCTGGAGAGAACACTTGGAATGGATCAGTGCTGAAGCAGCTATGCAAGGAACAAGATTGATGGTGTGCTTATGAATGGACAATGAAAGGTGCAATCTTGGCATTGGTAGCAATAGACTTCTTCTATTTTCTCTCTTCTCTCTTCTCTCTCAGTTGCCAAATAAGGCCTGATGTCAAATGTATAAAGTGTTCACTCTTGCTGTCGTGAACACCAATTTTATCTTGTCTTGTAATGATGATCCATTCACATGTCATCCCATTAACCATTAGTTCCATTCAAGTCAATAATCCCATACCTTCCCAATATTTTGTAAGGAACTCAAGAACAGGTTTTTATTTAGTCATGGGGATATGATGGGATGTGATATCACATGGGCCGCAATATCACGTATGCGATATCGCATCGCCTGCGATATCACATCCCCCATGATATTGCATATACGATATCGCGTCTTCCCTTGCGATATCGTGTACATGAGATCGCAACTTGTCTCCAAATCTATAAATAAGAGGCAGCTCTCCCTTGTTTCGATATCTAGGCCTAGACCATAGTGAAGCTCTGGCAGTTTTTCCCCTCTAGAGATAGAATAATTTCCATGTGCCTGCAATAGGAGTCTCAAAGTGAATGGATCTTTATTCGAGCAAATATTGTACCTCAGCACAAGTTTGTGTACAAAAATAAAGATGAACTTTTGGATAAACCTTGCAGTGCATGGACTAAGCTATATAGGACTTTTATTATTGTTATTTATTATTCATCATTTAATGATTTATTAGTTAATTAAATCTCTCTCAACCCTTCTCTCCTAGTTAAGTGCATTCAATACGACCGCTTCGAGAACGTGCGTTACGCTTGGTAATCCTAGCAACGACAAGCTTGGTAATCCCAGAAGATTGCATTGGCTCAGGGTGTGAACGACAAGTGGGAATGGATACTAATGCTAGGCATTAGAACTTAGTTAGTTAAAGTTAGTTACTTAATCTCTTCACCTTCACCTCTTAGCATAGGCGATAAAAATAGAAAAGATATAAAAATCACATACCTCAGACTTACTTAACCATACAACCATGACAAATACAAGTAAGTCTAGGAAGACAACGAACGATTAACCTTAAGTGTTCCATAAGGTGTGTAGGCACTTAGTCTGCGGAGTTCGACCAGATCGCATGTGTAACGCTCGTATTCATATGATTGAGTGTAGGGGTACCTTGCCACTCATCACTTGGTATCTCATAAGACTCACAAGAACCTTGCAAGACTAAGATAAATGTGGTGCTCTCACAAAACGTCCATACAATCCTCCATGGTAAAACTACAAGCACTTGGCCACCCAAGTGAAAAACCACTTAGTGCAAACAAAATAACAAACACTTGGCTACCCAAGTAGAGAATTTGTTAGGGATACACATCATATCTCTTCCCAGAGATGATCTAAGTTCCTTAAAGTAAAGAGAATGAATACAATAGAGAGTGCAGATAGTGATTCACACATATAATCTACCAAAACTAAGAGCAAGAACTAAGACACTATGAATATAAATATAAAAGCCTTAGTTAAATAAAATGTGAACCCTCCAAATGATAGATTAATTAATGCAATACATTCTAAACCTTGGGGGAGAAAGAAATGTAATAATTATGGTGAAACTTTTGAAGCACATATATAGCAAATCAACCTTGATTCTAATTCCAATATCAAATCCAATATTATGCCAATGCAATATTCAAAAAATCTAAATGTCAATGTGAGATTCAAGAACCAACATGTGTCGTTAAGCCTCCAATGATAAAAAATGGATTGAATCAAATGAGATTTGAGCTATCCTTTTTGTAGACGTTGCATCCAAAACTTTTCCTACCACTTTGACTCTACTATGAGGGAACAAAATGAATAAGAACATCTTTTTTAGTTCACCTAATATCTATTTGGAACATCTTGTTTAAAGCTTGACATTTATAATTACTTAATATTTAGGTGGAACATCTAAGTTTTGTTGGGATCTTTAAGGTGGAACATCCACCCTAAGCTAGAATCTCTACTGAAACTTTGTTAGGCCTTTGTTAAGATGTTCATACTTGAGTATGGATGTCCACCTTGCATCTAGGGATTAGAAAAGATAAACTTTTGACTCATTTGAACTTCTTATCTTTTATCCCAAATTGCTTAAGCAGACTTGTAATAACATTTCATGACTCTAATCTTGTGCTAAACTAAACAAGTTAATTCATATCATGCACATAAACATTACAAACCATACTTCTCATTTTTTATTTTTAGCATAGAAAAAAAGGGGATTAGTCAACATACAAGTCATTGGTTATTAATCTTATATCATAATATATGTTTATTCATATTTTAGGTTACCTACACCGCAAACAAAGTTTCATTTTATAGTTAAATGATGTGATATACAAGTGTTTAACATTTAAATCATTCATGCTAGGCCTTATTCCTTTTTTTCTTTTCTTTTCTTTTTTTACTTACTGAGTTAAGTAATACTTCAATATTGTAACATGTCCTAGATATAGGATCATGTATACATAAGCATGCAATGTTTTTTTTTCTTTTGAGGGAAAGTATGGTCATTTATATAATGAGAGGGATGAACCTCAAATCAACAAGTGCAACAACAGTATCATCATGGAGGATAGAAGATTCTCTAGCAAAATAGATGAACACATAGACTAATCAAAAAGCCCCAGGCATTCCCATAAGGCATTGAAATCAAAAACCAAAAAATAGTCATGTGCAACATCATAAAGTTCATTTAAAATAGAATGTATGCATATTTAGAAAAACAAAAGAATACACAATTTTCAAGCACCACATTGGCTCATCTTGTAAGAATTCATGATGTTAAACATTATCATCATGCATTCATGGATGTTTTTCCACAAGTGAAAGTTGCAAATGCTTTTAAGATGCATTTAAATGGAGAGTTTTGGCACTTTACATGAACAATGTGAGCATTTCCCTCAAGCCAAATCTCCTAGGAAACCTCCACCCATAATGAAATCTCATGCAAGTGGCTTTGAATAATGGGCCCTTCTGTAATCATTCTCCAACATTGATCCCACATGATCCCAATCCACATGTACAAATCAACTTACATCCCTTGTAAACAAAGATTCCTTGAAAAGGTGTGTTGTAGTCTTAATCCTCTTATATCAAAAGGATACATTGGAAGGCCATGATAAAACTTCATCACTGGAGTTTTTTTTGAGTGAGCACTACATGATGAGCCAACAACCAAGCAAAAAACCTCATCTTTGGTTGAAAATGCACCCTCAAAATAAGATATCAACCCTTTATTTTGGCAAAGGATTTCCTATAAAGATATGAGATTCACTATTTGTGGTTTATCCAAGAAAAATGTAAGGTGTATTCATGGGCCAAATTAGGGGGGATATGTCTTTTAAGAATGTCATGAATTTTGGTGAATTTGCCATATCTATTATTGTCATGAAAGATTAATGAAGTTCTCCATTGCCTCCTACTAAACCAATCCTTTACATGTGCCCTTCAACCTTGATGCAATAGGGTGGCTGCTTGAGAAAAAACTTTCCTAATCATTTTGTGATGAGCTTGTCCTACCAAAAGACCTTCCACCAGAATGTTCACTTTTCTAAATTCCCAATGCTCAAGTGACTGAAGAAAAGTCCATCCTCTCCTAATAGTTTTTCACATCTCCAAGGCTTTGGTTGGACAAGCCCATAGATTAGAATAGTACATCTGAAGACAATTGACCTAAGGCTTACCTACCTAAAACCAAACCTCCTAAGCTAGCTTAGTAGCTAGAATACAAGCCTGCCTCCCAAAATCCTGAAGTCCACAACCACCTACATGAACTAGGATAGTTACCTAATCCTAAGTAATCAAATGAAATTGACGACACTCCTCCCCACTAGACTAAAGAAAATTCCTCACAATTTGATTGACTTGTAACATGAATTGGGTTGAAGGATTGAAAATTACTGCATTATAAATGGAAATGCTTAGAGGACAAATTTAGCTAGAGTCAACTTATGTGCAAAAGACAAAAACATACCTCTCTAAGAAACTAGCTTCTTCTCCATCTTTCCGAACACTTGCTCCCAACTATTACCTGATTTTTGTCCATAGAGCATAGGTTTTCCTAGATAGGTAGTTGGAAGAAAGCTAGTAGTACACCCAAAAATATGCCTAATATGCTCAAATATTTTTGTCAAACACCTCACATTAAAAAGCTCTATCATACTCTAATTGATTGACAAAATCCATCTAACACCTGCATCACCTTTCTGGGCTTAGGGATAGATGCTAGGAAAAAGTCATTGTATCATCTACATACTGAAAAATATGAAGATTCCAGGGAAACAAGGATGTAAAATTTAGCTTTCTAATTCATCTATAGAGATTATCAACAACAATAGCAAATAGATATGATGATAAAGGGTCAACTTGCCAAAGGCTCCATCATAGGAAAAATTGTTGAGATATCTATCCATTCAAGAAAACGTGAAATCTAACTATAAAAAGCATGAACTTCATCATCTCACAAAAACCTCTATAAAATCCCAACTCCTTCAGCATGAAGAGTAAGGCATCATAGTTCACCTTATCATATGCTTTTGATAAATCAAGTTTGAAAAAGCAAATCTCTTGTTTCAGAATGTAAGCCTAATGCAAAGCCTCATTTATTGTAATGACACTATTAATAATGTTCCTCCTAGAGATGAATCTTGATTGATCTATGATGAGTCATAGTTCAGCTGGTTGCATCAATGAGGCCTCATTGATGTAGCCTCATCGACTAGGCCTCATCGACGAGGCCTCGTCAATGCATCGTATCTTGTGTCGACAAGGCCCCATTGACATAGTGTTGTTTTTCGACTATAAATATGTGCCTATAGCTGCATTTATGGTAATTAGAGATTGTAGTTGCAGTGAAGCTCTTGCAATTTTTCCATTTGAAAGTTAGAATTTTTCCCTCGAGTGCCTGCAACAAGAGTCATTAAGTGTATAGATCTTTATTCGAGCATCGTTGTACCTGAGCACGACAATGTGTGTAGCAATAAAGACAAACTTTTTGATAAACTTTGTAGCACTTTGGATAGATTAGCTATTTCATTTATGCATTCATGTTTTTAATTATTTATTAGATGTTTTTCATTAGTTATTAAATATTTTCCAGTTATTACATTAATGAAGCAATTAAGCTAGATAAATTACATACATAAGTATGACCGCTTTGAGCATAACACATATTTGCTTGGTAATCCCAGCAACATTATTGCTTGGTATGCCCAGTAGCATAGCACTTGGTCACCCAGTAGTAGATACATGTGTTTAGGACATGTACGGAAAGTGGGATCAGATGTTTATGTTAGGATTAGTTAAATGTCAGTTAATTAGTTAATTCAAATTAGTCAATCCAATTGCTTCCATCTACATTTGAACATCAAACTATAAAACACAAAATGATAAAAATCATATGCCTCAATTACACTTAACCATACCAATGAACATCACAAGTGTAATTGGAAAGACAATGATTAACCTTAAGGTAAGATTCACTTCCTAGAGGACTAGTGCACTAGAAATGATAAAGTCCACAAAATGCGACTTGATCATGCATGAACGCTTTGTGATTCGTATGGTTGGGCATAGGGGTACCTTGCCGCTTATCAATCTGTCTCTATGATATTGGGTAGTAAGGACTTCAAGAAATTCACCAAAAGCTTGGAAAAAATTTTATAAAATTTTTTGCAAAGACTAATAGGCATGCAATCCTTGAGGGATTATATCTCCTCCCTTTTAGGCAGTAAAATAATGTAGGTATTATTCCAAGCTTTGGAAAAAGTATCATACTTAGATCCTACTCAAAAAAGACCTTCAAAATCCTTTTGAATAACATCCCAATATGATTTGACATAGTTAAAGTTCTAGTCATCTGGCCTAGACATCTTGTGATTTTATGCCTCAGCCACTATTGAACAAATCTTCTCTCTAGGGAGTCTTCCCTATAAGAACTCATTATCAATAGGGGAAATCAAACAAGGGATCATATCTTCCAATAGTCTAGAATTAGCCCTCTCATTCCAATCATACAAGTTACAAAAATAGATAACCGCAACCTTAAGATCCTCTTAGGCATTAGGGGAGAATTTGATCAAAGATCTTATTTGATTTTCCCTATTTGCAATCATATGAAAGCAAGTGGAATTTTGATCTCCTTCATTTAGATATCTCTTCTTCGAGAATTGTTTCTAGTAGACCTCCTTCTCATGAGCTAATGTTCTCATCTATTTTTCTATTGCAACTAGATCTCACATAATGGATTCTCATTGAGGTAACAAATCTACTTGTCCCTAAATCTAGCCCACCTTGTCCAAAGCTACTTGCTTCACTGGGAGCCATGTTTGCCTCTACTATTGAGAGAACAATTTTTGAAACATTGCAAGCTTCTCTGATACTCCACAAGATCTAGGACTAACTTCCTCCATGTTCCAAATCTACACTAGATTAGTCCAAAAGCATTCCTTAGGAAGGCAAACAATCTTAAATTTAAAAGTTGATCAATGAGAAATATTATTTCCCCATTCACAGAGGAAGGGCATGTGATTTGAAAAAACCCATGACAAGGCCTTGCTAATCGGGTAGTGAGCAATCTAATACAACCTAGGGATAAAAAACCAGCCAAGATAACAGATTAGCCACTTGTTCTTAGATGCTAGTCATTTCAAGGTGAAATAATAGAGGGGAACCTTGAGCTCTGCCAAATCCCCAATATGCTCCAAGTTGTCAAAGAAAAGACTCTCCACATTTTGAGCTAATGAATCGAACCTTTCCTCCTGCCATCTTTTAAAATTTCAATCTCAACAATAATCCAATCCTTCTCAGCTCCAAGTTCTATTGAGGGCATCAATAGGGATTATATATATATTATATATAAGGTGGCTGAGGGTAGGATCAGATCCCATGGAAATCACAATGTGAAACAATAAATGGTGGAAAATGCAAAGAGCAAGCTTCGATGCATAATAGGCTATGATCAGTGGATACTAGAAATTGTAAATAACATAATATAATGAATGAAAAATAGAAAAATAAAACTCAAAGTGGAAAGAAAAAATTGCAATAGTAGAACATAACGAATAAAAAAATAGAAAAACAAAATTCATAGAACATAAGAGGGAAAAATACTTGAAATAGTATGTTGTGATGAATAAAGAGTAGAGTTAGATCTAGTGGAGAGTAAGTTATGATGAGTAAAGAGTAGGATCAGATCCTACAAAGTAGATTTGACAAAGAATAGGGTCAAATCAGGTAGAGAAAAACAAAATTCAAAGAGCAAAAGAGGGAAAAATACTTGAAATAGTAGGCTATGATGAGCAAAGAGTAGGGTCAAATCTTGTGGCGTATATTTGGTGATGAGCAGAGGTCAAATTTGACGAAAATTAGGTTACGATGTAAACCAAAATTTGGTGGAAAGTAAGTTGTGATGAAATCTGTCAAAGAGTAGGCTATAATGAGTAGAGACCAAGGTCAAATCCCATAGAGCATATTCAACAAAGAGTAAGATCAGATCAGGCATAGTAGATCTAGTAGAGAAAAAGAAAATTTAAAGAGCAAAAGAGGGGAAAATACTTGAAATAGCAAAATGTGATGAGCATAGAGTAGGGTCAAATCTTGCAAAGTAGATTTGGCAAAAAGTACAATTAGATTGAGTGAAGCAGATTTAATAGAGAGCAAGTTTAGATTAGGTAGAGTAGATCTAGTAGAAAGTTTTTGGTAAAATGATGCAAAGTAGGTTGTGATGAGCAAAGAGCAAGGTTGGCTACAATGGAGTTTTCATAGAAAGGATGTAAAGCAAGCTATGATGAGTAAGGAGTAGGGTTAGATTGGGCATGAAGAGTTATTGCAAAGAGGTCGAGGGGTTGTGGGGGTTACAAAAAGAGGTAGTGTTTAGATGGGGGTGGTATTGTATAGATTGGGGCGTTGTGGGATTTACAGGGTTAAAAAAAAGTAATGTTTAGATTTGGGGGAGAGGGGACACAAAAAAAAAGGTAGTGTATAAGAAGTTTTTTTTTAGTAATCCTATGAATGGACTTTAGATTTTGATGTCCAATTTTAAAAATATTAAAGTTTCATGCTTTGTTGAATTATTTAATATCTTGTTGCTTTCTTAGAGAGTTGAGTAAGAAATTGTTAGTCTTGCCACTCCCATTAAGCATATGCCATCTATTTCCACACCATTGGGTAATTATAGATGTTTTTCTTTATTGAAAACATATTCTTAATTGTAAAAAGGAATTATATTAGAAGTAGGCAAAAAGGCTTATATTTAGCCAATTACATATTATAGTATTCCTAAATTTTGTAACTTTTGTCATAATGACATTTATTTAATGCTTATCATTTTCTACTCAAGAAAAAAGATTATGAGTAAAAGAAAAACCATGTTGAAGTTTATAATCTAAAAAAAAAGTAATGTGAAGTTGAAGATATAAAAAATCAAGTTAATGCTAATAATAAGAATGATCAAATGATAATACAGAAACCGAACAAATTAAAACAAAATAAATCAAAAAGAGAGAAAAAAGAAGAAAGAAAAAAATAGATGATTTTGTAAATTTTTTTACTTATGTTACATGAAGTTTTGATTAGTTTGGACATATAGCTTATAAGACAAATCTATTCTTATTAGACAAGAACAATCTTAACTTAACTCAAACATCAAAACTAATCTTAAATGATCCATTGGTCATGAGGATGAAAACTTTAAACAACATCCCAAAAACTGTTGAAATTTTTCTCTAAACTCTCTTTTCTATGTTGATGGCCTAATGTGCTTTGAAATTTTTTAATTTTTATTTATTTTTTAAGATCAAACACCTCCAAAGGTTATGAAAATGTTGTTAGGATAGACCATTCCCCCTATTAACAATTAAATATCCTCTCTTTGGTTTTCTAAAAATATCAATTGCAAGGTTGTGTGCATGAGCAGAAATCTCTAAAATTAGAAAGTTTTGGAAATGGAAATGGAAAGTTTTTTCCTTTTTACATTGTTTTCGGTGTTGTCTACTGGGTGTTAAGCTTGTGATGTACTTTGATTGTTATTTTTTTTTGGAGGGTGTTGGAACTTTGAAATCATTGCAATAGAGGTATACATACACCCAAGATATATTGTTTAATTAGAACTTTATAACTCATCATTACCCACTAGAATTAAATCCATGATTTGGAGCTTTCAAATCAAGTTTTTCCACTAAGCATATACCTAATTGTTTTTTTTTCTTATTATCAGTATTATTTTTGAGTTGATAGTTATCCATTTTCAAGTTCTAATATACAATACTCATGTAAAAGGAAGAGATAAATTTTTCTAATAAAATTTATAATAAAACTAATCCATTAAGTAATAATTACACCCTTTCAAAAAATTATTTTAAAAATTTGTAATTTTTGATTTATATAAATTGGTAAAAGGTCATGACTTTATTTGGATAACCGGTTTAATAAATCTCATCTTCAGGGCCCCTCCCATGTGTAATTTACATCAACGTAATCCTTGTATTGAAAATAGAAAGGAAACTAACAATGAAAAATTCTCTGAAATTAAAATAGTAAGCAAACGTTAAAAACTTCAGAACTTTCTAGTTTGACATGTAAACACATTTGAATTCTCCGACAAACTATTTACCGGTGGATACTCTTCTGAACTCCGTCAGCTGAATGTCTAGAGTGAAGAAAGAGAAGTTCGAGCATGGAGCGCAGGGGTTTAGGGACTGAACCAGTAATTGGTTCTCTGGTTGCTTCCAAGAAAAGAAAAGAGTACAAGATCACCAACAAATTACAAGAAGGCAAACGCCCTATATATGCCATCTCCTTCAACTTTATCGACGCTCGTTATTTCAATTTGTTCACCACTGCTGGGGGAATCGGGTAAGCTGAGCATTACGTTGTTCATATAAATTTTACAAACCGACCTAACAAGGCCTATTACATTTCGTTACATGCAGTACTTGCCATAGTGGCAATGCTACATCGGTTGTTCTCTCTTTTTCAATTTCATTGTTATTTTAATGTTATGCATATAATTTCTGTTTACAATAAATATTTTCATTTCAGGTAACAGTTTACCAGTGTTTGGAAGTAGGTGTTATCGCTGTGTTACAGGCTTTACCTAGATGAAGATGTATGGACACTAATTTTTTTTTTTAAATTTATTTGCTGCTGATTTCTTTGTATAAATCATGCCTCATATTGAGAGGCCATCCATATGTTTTTTTTTTCTATGGCTTAATTCTAGTTAAATTTTATAGAAGGAGGAGTCCTTTTACACCATAAGCTGGTTACGTGACATGAATGGCTCACCGCTATTAGTGGCCGGTGGTGGCAATGGAATCATTCGAGTTATTGATGCTGCAAATGAAAGGGTTCGCAAGGTGGGGATTTGATTTTGAATTTTATGCTTACAAGCTTGCAGTTTCAAAATTACTGTTAAGGACGTTTCAAAATTATTATTACTAAAGCACTAAAGGTAGTTTATATTCACAGAGCTTTGTTGGCCATGGGGATTCAGTGAATGAAATCTGAACTTTAGCATTGAAACCAAGTCTTATTGCATCTGCTAGCAAAGTATGATGAGCTTATTTTTTATTTTAAATCCATTCATAAATTTTTTAAAATATAAACTGGCATCATTTTTGAAAATTCAGGATGAGTTTGTGCGGCTATGGAATGTCCATACTGGGATATGCATTTTGATATTTGCAGGTGCTGGAGGACACCAAAATGAAGTTTTAAGTGTTGTGAGTAAAATAAATTTTCATTTTGTTTCTGTTTTTAACAATCACTGTAGTATACTGATGTGGTTAGAAATATTAAAGATTATTTCAAAGAAATGAAATACCATGTTTTAAGACAATTAATTTTCTTTGTCTTAGGATTTTCATCCTTCAGATATTTATCGTATTGCAAGTTGTGGGATGGACAATACAGTAAAGATCTGGTCAATGAAAGGTTCTAAGTTTTTGTTAAATTAAAAAGCTTATTCTTTGTTATACATATATTTGTAATTTTTATGAAAGCTTTCTGCATGGTAATTAAATTTTGTAACAAACATATAAACTGTTTTCTGTTTCAGTCTTATTTGATATTGAGAAGTAAGAGAAAATATACAAAATTCTTGTTGAGGCTAAATGTAAAATATTGTTATTGAAGCCATGTTCTGTTTGTATCATGTATAGTTGTTTACAGTTATATGTCAGGAATGGAACACTTAACATTAATAATTGTGGCTGGTATAATCTGACAGAATAATCGAAAGGGAGTGTGTAAAACAGACATTGCAAATAAGAGACAGGCGTTTTCTAATGTAAATTTTGCCAAAAATAATCTAAGGTGAATTTATTCTAAAATATGCAGTGAGGGAAATGGGGGATTGGCAGTTAATGTGTATTAGAGTTGAACCAAATCACTACACATTCAGTGACCTTAAATCATGAACGAATAAATGGCTGCAGTATCAATGAGTTTGGAAGTGTAAAGGTTTGGTAAATAAGAAATTGGTTTTTTCTAAAACTAACTGTTACCCACTACATCTCAACTAGCAGTTAACTGTAATTCTATTTATCCTCTGTCTGACCCTTAAGAAATTAATTGCAGCTGATAATGAATCTAGTATGATTTGAGAGGTCTTGCAAAGAAAAAATATACAAGCTATGGATGAGACACCAAGTATAGATTGTATTAGCATTAAGAATCACTGAAGAAAAATTAAGGACGGACAACATCATTTAATCCAGGCCTTAAATACATAACAAGAAGGACACACAATCTTAGATCATGTTCTTGCTTCACTCCTTTTCTCAAGTTCAGTCCCATTATCACATATTCCAAATGATTCAATTTCTCTCACTTCCTAATGTGATTGCTTTTTTTTACCCAATTGCCTTTCTTTTCTGTTTAGTAAGGGAATAGAAAATATTTATGGGTTTTGTTATATTTGAGTTTTG
The DNA here is from genome assembly GCA_015680685.1 of Gnetum montanum. Taxonomy (NCBI): domain Eukaryota; kingdom Viridiplantae; phylum Streptophyta; class Gnetopsida; order Gnetales; family Gnetaceae; genus Gnetum; species Gnetum montanum. The sequence goes on along the minus strand of MNCI01026340.1, from coordinate 275,601 downwards.
TTATTTTACAAAATTTATATTCATGTCTATTGCAACCTAGATTGTGAGCTATTTTCTGGGTCATGATCTGTCATAAAATTTTTGGATTTATAGAGTTGCATCTTGACTTGTCATCAGTTTGCCATGAATACTTTGTAAAACCTGACAGCAACTGTTTTCTTTCATGACATGATTTATGATTGGCAATTTTTCTGGCAACACATTCTAGGCTTGTTGCAACCTGCATTATGGCCATTGTTAATCTGCACAACATCTATATAGCATGCATTTTGGCTCCATCGTGGCCAGTATCAATACTGGAAATGTGTCATGTGATGACTATTGGAGTTTGTTCAACAACTTGTGGTAGGGCTCACACGACCTCGGAAACATCATCTTTTCTACAAAAAGTGCAAAATCTAATCACAAAAATTCCACATTATGTATTACTTTGTTGTATTGTATCAAAATGATTTTATTCAAACTAAGTTTTTTGGCAATTTCAAGTTTCATGAAGTACATGGGATTTAGAGTAACAATCAAAATTAAAATAGTTGTTTGTCTGTGATGGTTCTTGTGACATCTTATAACTAACTATTGAACATTTTTGTAACTCTATATTTCATGTGCTTTAGACACATGGGAGTGGGGAAACTGTAGAGCACATAACGAAATGAATTTGGGGGTGTGGTATTTCATGGGCATGAAGGCAGACACTTGTGGAACACATACCTATAAATTACATAGTGTTTGAGGTTTAGTTAGATTGGAGAGTGGCTTTTGCATTGTAATTAAATAGGTGCATATAACCCTGAATGGTAGCAATAAACTTGGAATGTGTATCTCAGGAAAAGATAAAATTTAGTTTTTTGTTCTATATTTGTGGAATGCTTGGACAATTTCTTTTTGTAAAATATTACCAAAACAAAACTGTAAAAAGAAAATGATAAAGAAAAATGAAAAACAACATGAGGATTTATGTGGAAAACCCAAAGGGAGAAACCATAGGAAAGCAGTGCAAAGCTATTATATTAAACCAGAGAAAACCAATTTTGAACTACATTAAACACACACAACCAATCTTTCTTTATAGCTCCTCAGGTTTCTACATCCCTGTCAGATTTTCCAAATTTAATTTTTCATATTTATTTGGAACTTTCTAGATTCCCCTTTATAACATAAAGTTAACATTACAAAAATGACTTTAAGTATTACAAGGGACATGACCTTAAAAAACAACAGCAACACAAAGGTTTCAAAGTCCAAAGATTTGGCTGCATTTAACAGTTCTTTGGCTTGAAGGAAAATCTGTTCATTCCTCAAGAACAAGAGCTGCATTTCTTTCTAGTTCCACTGAAGCTCACATTTCTGGTAGTTTGAGCTATACTTGCAAAAAGCTTTTTTTGTATTGTCATGGTCTTCATTAGGTTCTCAACATCGTTGTTCATAGTGTGGTTTTTTTGCACATTTATAAATCCTTCTTCTATGATATTCCTTATGCAAAATGATACTTTATATGTGTTTTGTCCTTCCATGACAAGCTGGATTTTTGTCCAGAAAGATTGCACTTTGGTTATCACAAAACATGTATGCCAAAAGAGTTTAGAAAACTATAAGGGCACAACATATCTTTAAAAGCTTATGTTAATGCTAGATATTTAGCCTGTGTGGTGGATAAAGTGACCAATGACTATAACCTTGACAACAAGCTAATAACACCTCAACCAAAGTTATATGCGTAGCCTGTGCCTCAGGTAGCCTCTAAATTGTAGCTTGTAAGATTGAGTTCATTTTAAATACTGTAGAATTCATTCATTAAAGTCTAGTGTGTCCAACCTGGATTACTCCTTTATATACTTATTACACCAACAACAAGAACTTTATCAGGCCTTGTGCAAATCATAGCATTCATTATTGAACCAATTGCAGAATTCTTACTTAACTTGAAATGAGGGGCAAGAGGAGTACTAACCACATTTGCATGAAACATACCAAACGTGTCTAACACTATGGAAATGTATTCTTCTTGGTAGTGGATCCCATTTTGTTGGGACACGACTAGGATGATGATGATTCTTCTTGACTTAATCACAAGAATGCACTCTTTCTAACCCTTTTGATTTTTATTGAAAAACTTTTTTGGTGGTCCCAAGTCTTTCAATTTAAGTCTTTTCTCATTTCTAATTTGAAATGTTTTATCCCTAATGTATCATTACTAGCAATAAACATATCATCAATGTAAAGCATGAAAATGCAAAATCTACCTCCCACAGTATCTGGAAAATAAGCACAATGGTCAAAACTTCTTCTATCGTATTTCAGCTCCTTTCATAAATGCATCAAACTTCTTATGCTAGTCTAGGAGCTTGTTTTAGGCCATAGAAATGCATGTTCAGCCTATGTATCAGATTTGGATATTTTCATCTATATATATTGTAGGCTGTTGCATGTATATCTCTTCTTCAAGATTGCCATGCAAGAAGGCTATCTTAATATCTAACTGCTCTAATTCCAAGTCCAAACAAGCAACCAAAGATAAATTAATTCTAAATCAAGATTGTCTAAAAGTTAGTTAAAAAATCTTTATGAGATCACTACCAAGTTTGTGCAAGCCCTTTTACCATCACTCTTGCCTTATGTGTTTTCTTATCATTTGAATCTGTGTTTAATCTACAAACCCAACAGTTGCTTAGACCTTTTTTTCCTTAAGAAAAAGGTGCTAAATCCCATGTATGGTTTTGATTTAAGGATCACCATTGTTCTTTTATCATTGTATCCTTTTTGTTAACAGCTTAGAGAATCAAGGAAAAAGTGAGTAGAATGCAACAGAAATGATTTAGAATGGAAGCACTTTTTATAAGCTATTTTAGGGTGTTCTTTTTGAATGGAAAAGTGGGGCCTAGCTACCAAAACTGTCTAACTTAGTGATGCACATTATATAGGTCAATACCTTCTAGATTCTCCTCTATAACATAAAGTTAACATTACAGCTTTAAAAAACCTATATGCATTTTTTTTATGCTAATGATCTATATAAAGTCATAGTTTGCAGTCAATTTTATAAGAGATTATGGTTTGCATTTAGTGATTATTTCAAAGTTAATTGGTTTTTGTTTAAAAACATTTTTATTGCTGAGATATAAGATTTAACTAGTTAAATGTCTTATAAATGTCTATAGAGTTTTGGACCTATGTCAAAAAGTCATTCACTTAGACTGATTCGCCTTCAAAATTTCCTACAAAATATGTGTAGTTTCCTGTGAGTTATCTAAGAATATTTTAATTTTATTCTGTTGTTATTTTAAGCTTTGATTATTGTGTTTAATGTTTTATGCACGTTTTCTATCTTATGTTTAACCATAGTATCTTATGTGTTTTTGGGATCTAATTCTAACTTTTTAGTTTTTAGTCTTTCATTGCTTCAGTTCATACAAATTATGTAGATTGTACTAGATGGCTTGGGGACTTTATCCTTTCAAAGGTGAGTATCATAATCCTACATGAGATGTTTGGACAATATTTTAGTTCCACAAAATAGCAATGAACTTACCAAAATCCTAAAGCTATGTGTGGCATTGCAAATTTTAACATATTGCCCATTAATATACATGCCACTAGCATGGTTGTTTTTTGAGTATATTGGAGTGGTACCTGAAGATTTCTTAGCCAGTTTGTGCACATGTATGTTGGAAAATTTTCTCTCTTGGAACAATCTTGTTGACCATTATGAATTTACTTAGCTGCAACTTCCATTGATTTTTTTTCTAGTGGAAAACTTTTACTGCACTATATCAATGATTTCAAATGTATGCTAATTGAAGGATTGTTAATCGTAATTGCATATTTTTGCATTCTCCTAAGTAAATGAATACATATTAGGAAAGTTTCTGGGTTGCAAGGGTTATTTTGAAGCAGTTGATAGGCATGGGCTCTGCCCTAGCAGTGTTGCAGTTAAATCACCAGCTACTACCATTAAGGTTGAACACATGGATATTACTAGCAACAGTTTATATGGTGTAGTGCTTATGCAATGGTGTTTGATGAATGTGTGCAGACAAGGCTCATAATATATCATTTAATATATTCCGACAATTAGTTAAATTACCAAAACCTCATTTAGCTGGGTAGCTTTATAATGTTACGTAGCTTTTGTTAATGTGTGGATGAGCATGTGAGTTTAAGCGCAAAAAGCAAGCTAAGTTGCAAGTTTCAATGTTTTGTTGAAAAGAATACATAAAACGTAAAATATAATGGATGCTTTATTGAAGCTTTAACTGAAGAATTTTATCACANTATCTGGAAATAAATAATGCATCTTGAAACACACTTGCTCACTCTTAAACAAAGGTGCCAGAAATGTTTAAGATATAAATGTTAATATTTAAAGATTTAACAAAAGATAATAAATGTCTTAAAAGATATTTGTTGATAAAATAGTTACTGTGGTTGTCTTAGATCATTTATTTTTGAGCAATCTGTTATCTAAGATTCTTTCCTTAAATTTTGCAGAGTGTGGACAATGAAGTAGTTTTATGGAAGCCTTACATGAAGGAGCAGAGTACAAGTGATGTAAGTACTTTAGAATCCAGAATTACATTAGGTCCATGACTTACTGTTGTTATTGCTGCAGTTTCATTTGTAATTCTTTACATTTTTTATTTTCGCAAGGTACTTATTAAAAGACTCTAACATTTCAAATAATTACAAAAACAGTTGCAACAGTTTGTTTTGTTAATATTTTAAAACATTAGAATAGATAACAATGTCAAAATTATTAACCAGTAAACTTTTCTAGAAGTTTCTATGCAGTAGGACAACATCTCTAGGTTCAATGAACAATGGGTTAACTTAAAGCAACTACATATTTAAATTGAAATGAAGTGTAATGGAATTGATTACTTGAGTATTTGCTGTGGCCTGCTATGGGGGCTTAGAACTTACTTTCAACTTCTCACTTTTTACTATGACTTTATATGTGTGATTGGTTTTGTTTTTATTGCACTAATTTATCGTGCTAATTTTTATTTTCAATTGCAAAAATTGTTATTGTTGATGGGCCCTAATAGTGGTATTGGAACCTATGTGAATCAACGTCAATGATGAGATGGTATAGGCATTGCTGCAAAGCAGAAGTATGACAGTATCAGATTTGACAATCAATTTGTCAAATTTGAGTTGGTATAGGATGTGTGTATACAAAGGATAGCTTTGTTGGTAGTCTCCAAGGGTTTGTTGGAGATAAGGGTTTTACACCAATAAATAAGAAGCTTGTGTATAGTGGCGAGGTAAGATATGATCGCGAAAGATATGTATGGCACAAGGTCTTTGGGTCTAATGAGTTAAAATGAAGTTGGAAAGCATTGTAGCTCTTGTTCATGAAGACTGACCAGATTTGTTTTCAAGGGGGAGAAATATTACAATCTTTGTACTTGAAAAAAAGAAAGAAGAAAAAAGGTTAGGGAGGGTGGATAGGGAAGGTCTTCTTCCATGTAATAGTTAAACTTTATTTTTGTGACATTAACTTTATGATGGGAAAGGGAATATAGAAGGTTCTACAGAAATCTAGAAAGGTATTTTTTGAAAGTTCTACAGGTTTTTGGAAACCCTTATGAGGGTTTATCTAAGAAGATTGGCTATATGTGTTTAGTATGCTTGTTGGAGCTTGCATGTTTATTGTATTTGGATATTGGTTTGTCCTAGTTTGCTTTAATATAAGAGCTCTGCACTATCTTCCTATTGTTTTTCACATTGGAGTTTTCCACATAAATCTTGGTGTGTTGTTTCTGGGGTTTTGTTCTTTTTGTTATCTTTGTGCAATTTTATTTCTGCGATATTTACCAAGATAGGATTAGCAAGGCTTCATTTTGGATAAAAGTATAAGCTTTCTTCTTCCACATCATCATCTTAGCCTTGTCCCAATGATTAATGATCTTTACGGTTCACATATCCTTTTGTCACGAACATCTATCCTAATGGATTCTATATTAGGTTTAGCAGGCATCTAGCTAGGATTGGGTTGCTTGTATTGAGGACTAGGTGACTAGGAGGTGTTTTGCCAGTTGTCCAAGGGAAGCTAGTAGATCCTTCTACCAAAAACATAGTCTGACATGTTCCATAGAAAACCATGGATCTATTGTAGGATCTATGGAATAGGTTAGACAATATGCTACTTGGACTAAGGACTACATGATGGTCTAGTGATTCCTTGGGGAAGATAACATATCATAGAAGTGGTGAGGTGCATGTAGTTGCATGGATCTCAAGGTGCAGTTAGCTAAGCTTGCTTAGCAGTTGATGAGGTTTCTAACCCTTGAGGCTAAGGTTTCATACTTAAGAGGGTTTCACTTTTGTTTGATGCGTGTTCTTAAGCCTGTTGAGCATTTGGACATTGTTAATCTACATTGATGACTTGCGAGAGTTTTCATGAGACCACTTAGGGGGTGCATGCTCAAGTTTATAAGATTGCACATTGTGACATGCATCTTGTTGAATTCTCATGCATCATTACTCCATTTGTGCTAGGCCCTATTTGGCATTACCTTGCCTTACGAGATTTCTAATTGTGAATAGTGGTGGCCAAGTGTTGTCGACATCATCTTCTTTCTATTTTGCAATTTTAGTTAGGACTTATGTTACAATGTTTTAGAGTTCCATGGAGGAGGAAAGTAAGGTGTCCTTGCCATTGGTAATAGTATGTGGATGATTTGTGTGATTCAATTGGCTTAGAGGAAGAAGTATTCTATACATTGACCACTTAGCAGAGACTATTGGCTAGAAGAACTATCCTTTTTTGTTGCTCAAAATGTTTGGTGAGTCTATTGGTACAAGTCCTATTTTGTTGCCCTTGCATTTCACCTTTTGCTATCTGTGTTGGTGTTGGAATAGTCTTGATGGTTTCCATCATTATTGACAAACTTACTATACTAGTGTGTTGGTTGTGGCGAACGTCCCTCTAGTTATAAGCCCAAATGATCTATTTGATGGTTAAGGGAGAATTTGATCGTCTTGAGCATCTAGGGAGAATTTGATCAATGACCTCTTTTGATTCTCATGTTTGCGATTATGTGGAAGTAATTGGGATTTTGATCCTTTTCCTTAAGCCACATTTCCTTGGAGTGCTATTTCCAATAAAACTCCTCATGAACCAAGGTTCTCATCTGTTTCTTAGCCACCACTAGCTCTTGTGTACCAGAATCTCACTCCAGTAACAAATCACCTTGTCCAAAGCATTTTGTGTCATTGGGAGCAATGTTTGCCTTTGTTGCTAAGAGCAATATTGTTGAAACACTGCAGGCTTCTCCAAAACTCCATAGAACCCTGAGCTAGCCATTTGCATGCCTCAAATCCACTTTAGCTTGGTCTGAAAGCATTTCTTGGACAGCTAGACATTCTCAAATTTAAAAGTTGACTGATGGAAAGTCCTATTTTCCCATTTACAGAAAATGGGTCTATGATCTGAAAAAACCCATGGCAAAGCCTTGCCAATCAGGTGGTGAGTAATCTAACATGACCTAGCGAGAAAGAAATGGTCAAGATAAGAGGCCATTCACTTGTCTTTAGGTACTAGTTGTTTCTAGGTGAAGCAACAGGGGGGAATCCTAAGTTTCGCCAGATCCTTAATATGCTCTAGGTTGTTGAAGAAAGGCTCTTCAAATTTTGAGTCAAGGAATTGGACCTTTCCTCTTGTTATCTTGTGAAATTCTAGTCTCCCTCAGTAACCCAATCTTTATCAGCTTCAATCTCTAGGGCCCTCCTTTTGAATTCCGGTCGCTAGGAACTTAGAACAGGACCATAGACATTCAAAATTTTCAACCCTTCCCCCATAATGCCTATCATGTTAAGAGAAGAAAACCACCTTGAATATTCAAATTGTTTCACCAAAGACAGACTAGCCCTCTAAATTTTCGAGTTCAAAATTTTCAACCCTTCTCCCATAATGCCAATGATGTTAGGAGAAAAAAACCACCCTGAAAATTGAGACTATTTTGCCAAAGAAAGACCTACCCTCCACTAAATCCTCCTCCTAAATCCTCTAGCTATGTCATGAAATTCTAATCTCCCTTAATAGCCTAATCCTTCTTAGCTCCAATCTCTAGAGCCCTACTTTTGATTTCTTGTTGTTGGGAGCTTAGAACAGGACCATAGACATTCAAATTTTTCAACCATTTGCCCATAATGCCAATCATGTTAGGAAGAAAAACCCACCCTGAAAATTCAAACTATTTCACAAAAGACCGACTAGCCTTCCACTAAATCCTTGAGCTAGAACCTCAAACTATGTCCAACTAGGCTAACAATCCCATAGGAAAACTTCCAGCTTTGTCTCCTAAAGTAAAGCAACATCCATGGTATTCGTGTGCAACATCTTTTTAAAAAACTGGGTTTTCTTCGACCCCTAGAGGCCAACACAATTCAAAGACAAGATAATTATGATATTAAAATCATTTGAGCAATGCTGGCCACTAACATACCTTGTTCCATTGATGAATCCATTACTAACACTAGAGTTGCCTCCTCTTCATTGCCAAGGGTGACCCTAAACAAATTATCTAGCATTCCTTGCCATCTATTGGCAATATCATGAATGGTTTCTTTTCTTCGGTCTTCCATACTTGACACCCCTCCTAGAGTTTTGCTTGTGGACCACCCAAAAGCAAGGGTGTTTGGCCATTACTCTAGAAGTGTGTTTGAAAGGTGAATGAACTATGGTGCTATTGTTGTTGCTAACCTTGTAGTGTCTCTCTATCACCTTGTTTTGAATCTATTCAGGTTTTTTGTTGCTGCCCTCTTGCAGCATCCCAATTTTGTTTTTTTTGGGAGATCAATTGCCAACCGTCTGAGTCATCAACTTGGCTTTTTTCTTGGTTGCCCCTCTTGCACTTGGATAGGAGGCCACATGCTTCACCTTCAGCCTTGATGTGTTTGCCAACCCTCCTCGGATGGGAGTTGTGGCTTGCGAAGGGTGGTCTAGCCCTTAGTTTCTACCATTACCAACATACTTATCCATGATGGCTCTTTTGGCAGCCTTGGCATCCATGCCGATTTTTGGCTTAGGTGGAGCCCTTTCCTTCTCCTTATCTTGTGTTGGTTTTCTAGCTTGTGCTTCGTAGGCATTGGGCTGAGATATGCCTCCACTAAGTGCACATTGTGCAAATATTTGGGAAATTATTATAAAAATCAACTTGAAAAAGCATCCATTATGCCCTTTTAGGACAATTTGTGGAAGGACTTCTGTGTCATCCTACATATTGACACAAATTTATGCCATCACACTAGATACCCTAGAAGAGTTGCACAAATTAGTCATTAAAAGATCCCTAAAGATCTCAATGATTATTCGCAAAACCCCATTTGGCCAAAATTCAATCGGGAGTCTAGCGAGGTGCATCCACATAGCTAACCACTTCTTGATTTGGATCTTATCATCAATCTTCTTTTGTAATGGTAGGTTCTTGGGAACTAATTTTTGCACCTATATGATGAGCCTGACAACCCTCTAGGCCATCACCGACTCCATTGTCTTTGGATCTTTCTTTCTCTTTTGCAAAAGTTAGTAGCATTGCGTTCTCCCACAAAAGACTGACATGTACTATGACCCTTAGCCAAGCTCTAACAACCCATGCCTACAGCTCTATTTTGCAAGGATTATAATCCATTTAATATGGTCTAACGTGATTTACCCCTCTAAAAATATATGTTATTCATCTTCTACCACTTGTAGGCATAATTGATATATATTGTCCTCATGTTTCACATATTCTATTTTTCAGTTTTAACTCAGAGGTGATTTAGTTTCATTCTTACTCAACTAATTAGTGTTTGCAAGAACATAGGAATAGTTTTATGAAAATATTCTACTTCATCATGTATGCTATCTCTAATGTTTTCTAATAAAATTGAAATTTTGTTTGGTTTTGTGCCTTGCCATCTCTCCAAAACCTTCTCTTAAAAAATTTTCCAAGTCTCTTCTGAATTCTTTATTGTATTAAAATTTTCCATATCCTAATTTTGTAGCCACATTTTTTTTATGATATCATCCTTATTGTTGAATTTTTTGGATGATTTCTTCTGAGATATTATTGCCATGTTTATTCTATAGAAAAAATGTTAAGAATTGATACATTGCCTCAACTTTTAATGGCAACATATAAGCTTCTAATAAAAGTATTGTATATAGGACATGAGTTTTCACCTTGTCTTGGAGTTTGACTTTACACCTTACGACAACTCCACAGTACTCTAGGATCTAATGAGGAGGAAGTAATATTGTGGAATCGTAAGATCATAATGCTCTTCTTAATAATAACTACTTTTTGTAATTCTCCGCAGGTGTGAGTATCCTAAGTCTCACTGATTTCACTGCTTATAAATCCTCTTATAATGAATAGAGTTACGTTGTCTTGATTCCATAATTTAGTACTGGTCATAAGTTATCGTATATAGTCTACAAGAAGTAATGTTTTTGGTTTTGGTAATTCATCATCATCATCTTTGGGCTTGCTGTAATTTCAGATTCAGCTCTGCTAGGTTCACAAGGACTTTTTGTGCTTCGGTGGTATTACTCTTCCTCCAACAATGCATCTTTTTTTGGATTGCATATGTCCCTTCATTGTAAGGTTATAATACACTTACGATTGTTGTTCGTTATCACAGTCCTCACTCAGCACATTATTAAGTTCTCAGTGAACTTAAGTTTACCTTATTCCTTATACTTCATCAAGTCTTTTCTCTAAGTTAATTTCACAAACTTCTTCATACTTTGCTAAGCTGCTCTTGTCTTGGCTTCATCTGCTTACAAACTGCTTCTTCGTAAGTCTTTCTTTTCTTATTGCATCGTAACCTTTTGGATGACCTTCTCTTATTTTTTAAAAAACTGGATCAGGCTACGTATGACGCAACTAGGATCTTTAGTTTTTCTTAAAGAAACTGGATCCTGTATTACAAGGATCACACGTATCTCATGCAGCACTTATTAATTTTTCAGAACTGATTAACTCTTGTTTCTCCTATTCTCACTTTTGGCTTAGGGATTTTCCTTTTGTTATTTTACGAAATATTGTTGATCTTATCTTCTAGTTCATAAACATTCCTTGCGGTTGTTTTTCCAATGCCGCTTCTCTTCTTCTTCCTTCTTCTTTACTTCTTTATCGTTCCATTTGTTCGTTCAGTTCATTCTTCTTGCTTGTTATTCTTATTCCTTATTCAATATTCCTATCACATTTTCACACACACTTATTTGATAAGAGCTTGAGGGTTCTTGTCCTTCATAAAGAATTGTGATTGTACTTTGAAGTTTTCAATTTTATTTCAAAGATTCCTGATCAAATTGCAGACCTTAGACTACACATCCATACTTCAATTTTATTTCTTTATTTTTGATTATGAACCAAAAACTACACATCCATAGAGTTCTGGAGGTTGCAGAATCATTTAAAATAGATCTTCTCGAATTTTCCAAGTCCAACTATTATAATTGATGCATCTGTTCTTCATTGTGTATAAAGCCTTCCAGCCATTCACAGTTTGTTGTGAGATACAATTTTTTCATTTATAATTTTGAGAGCATTTTACTTCCAAATATATATATGTGTATCCATAACCTGAAGTTTATTATTTAGTTGGAAATTATAATTTCTCTCATTGATTTGACAAATCAACATTTTTCTTTTATCAACATTCACCTTCATCCTTGCATGCTTACAGAAATTTTCTAGTTGGTGCAGCATTGCTTCTAACCTAGTTTTTAAATTTAAAAGTAGTGCTATATCATCTGCAAAGATTAAAAGGCATATCCATTATTGATCCACTTCAATAGCATAATTCTAAGGTGCATGTTTAATCAATTCTTCTATTTCATTGTTGTTGCATTTTGTCGAAACATCAAGAGTCTGCCAAATTGAACAATACATCTATTTGATAAAAAAATTGTAGTTTTGATTTATCATCAATTATCTACCTGCTATCAAGTCAACTGTTTAACGAAATATCCAGTTCCATTAAAGATGTGATATTTGTTTTGAGAACTTAGTTTTCTGGTTTTGGATCCTTCAAAATGCCTAGCCTTGATATCAGTTGTCACTGTACCTTTTATGAAATGTCTGGTTCATTGTTAACGTTCGACTGATTCTAGATCAGTTGCTTATGGAAGTATCTTTATTTTGTAGCTGTGGTTCTTAATTTTGGATTAACAATTTGACAAAATTGATTTTTCTTGGTGTGTATTTGTTTGATAAAATGACTAGTCATTCTTCTGATCAGTTGATGGAATTGTTTGTTGCCAAGCCTACTCTAATGGGGCTGGTTGCTGGGGACTGGGCTATGGTGAATTCCTAACTTGGCTGAGGTGATTGTCTGCAGGGGGATCTAGTGGACTTGAACTCCTAGCTTGGTAGGTATAGTTGTTTATAGGTGACCTAACTTTGGTGGATTCCTGACTCAGTTCACCTTGTTCTTGGGTTGTTGGGTGGCCACCCGTGAAGCTGGCAGGGTTTGTAAAATGTTGAGATAGTGGGGAGTATTCTTGGGTGTTCCAAAGAGATAATATGATTCTCTATCTTGGATTTGGATAGTTAATCTTTTGCTAATGGTACTTGGCTTATTCTTGCGTTTTCCATAGAAGTACTTGGATTGACCAGTAAATTTCAAACAATGGTTAGGTGTCCTATTTGCTACATATGCGTTACATAACTTGTTAGATTGCATTAAGCTCTTTGGAGATGCTAAAGTCTTGTTGGGCTTACTGTCTCTGCATACACAGAATCTGACTGAATTATATGGGATTTTAAATTGAAAATTGGTTTGGCTTACAGATACACAAGATAACGACAATGAATAGCTTTTAGCTTTGCTTTGACGTGGCTATTTTTTTGGGGATGCATCTTTGATTGTTGATATTCCTTGCAGCGGGGAAGGCTTTAGGTTAGAGTCAGGACGGTTCTCATGTTAGTGGGCTTAGGCTTATCTCTTTGTTTTTCAGTGTGCACAGGCAAGTAGATGAGGTATCTTGGGATTAGCAGCTATGAAGTCTACATAGTGTGCTGTTTCCCAAGCTTTGAAAGTTGCATAGACAGAGTAGTCTTGGTGAGCTTTTGTTGTATGTATTGGGGAAAAAACTGTTGAATGTAGCCACAGTTGTATTTATAGTTCGTTGTACCCTTGATGACTGCTAGGTTAATTTTGTCAAACTTTGTTGGGTAATTAATAGTTTTATTGGGAATTTCTTTCTAGAATTTGTATATGTGACCTTTGGTTTTATTATGGTCCAGTTAAGCTGTTAAGCACACTAAACTTTTATTTTAACTCTGTCACATCTTTCTAGGCACCCTAGGGTTATGACAGATTCTTCTTTAGCTTCACTTAGCAAGGACTTTCATACCCTTAAAAACATTGATGAGTGCAAGCTAGTCTTCTCCACCTCTCTTCTTTTGAACGTCAACTACCTGTTGAGCAATGGTATCCACTGGGGCTAAGAGAGGCAATATTACATGTCCACTAGAAGCCCCCACAAATGAGGATTTAGCACTGATGAGGTAGAGGCTTCAGCTTTCATGCACCTAGATGGGGTTTTTCAGCTGTGATCCTTGTTGGCTCATAGGCAGATGACTGTAGAAACAGTTTACTTGTCACTTTGGTATGTTTGGTATGGTGGTTTTGCTTGCAAATTAAATTTTATTTTAAAGTAGGCAAAATAAATACGGCCTTCTTGCTGCAAATAAATGGAGAGCTGTTAAGCAGATTTCTAAACACAAGCGACTGTTGGAACTTATTGTTGGGCATCTTAAGGGTTTGTTATATTGGTTAAGTTGCACCTGTAAGCATATGCTTGTATCTAGGAATTGGATGCCCTTTGCAATGTAGCTGTTAACTTAATAGAAAGGCATAGTGACACATATGCTGAAGTCTTTACACAGGAGCATTTAAGCAGTGCTAAGACAAAGCCTCCAATTGCTATTTCGCTATAGGTTTCGCTGTGCCCATCTTGTTGGGACAAACATGTGTGTCAAAGCTAGAAAAGGCTTCCAGAAGTCTTTCCTTTGAGTTTCTTCTTTGTCCTCCAAATATGGTTGTTTTCAAGAATTTCTTGATAGAAGGGTAATTCATCATATTTTACGATGTTTATGTTGAATTTTCATTTTTTAAAAATCTTTTCAGGTTTTCTTTCTTCTTTCACTGGATGATATGAAGGACTTTAAATAGTAATCTGGGTCTGGATTCAGTCCACTTAAAAAATCATGTATATAGTTTTATTTTCTAGTTAATAGCTTAAACAATCAAACTTTGATCCTTTTCCCTATTTTTCTTCATATTTGTTTTTTAAAGAATAAATTAGACATTATTGATGAATTTTAACCTGTAGTCATTAAAATGGTCACAGGGAGTGGCTGACATCTTAATCAAGTATCCGGTACCAGAGTCAGATATTTGGCTTATCAAGTTTTCTTGTGATTTTCACTATAATGCTATGGCAGTTGGTAATTCATTTGATTATGTGCCTTTATGATTTTTCAATTGTTTTCCCCTGTTACCAAGATTACTAGAGTATTTGGATTTGAAAAAGATACCTAAATTTAAAAGTACAACGTTTTCTTTCACCAGGAAATAGAGAAGGGAAGATATATGTTTGGGAGCTACAGACATGTCCTCCAAATTTGATTGCTAAGTAAGTATTTGTTTTTTAATTTTTTTTTGTATTGCAATTTGCATGTATTTTTTATATCATTGTTTCAAGCTGCAGATTAGTTATGGTTCCAGTTATTTGGCTCATTTAACAGGTTATCCTACGCGCAGTGCAAATCTGCTATAAGACAAACAGCAATGTCATTTGATGGAAGGTTTGTTTCTTTGCAACTTGGGATTGGTTTTGGATTGCAAGAAGCAGAAATTCTCATTTTGATAATTAATTTAAGTTTTTTTAATAAGTAAATTTTCAAGAATAATCTATTGGCACATATAGCTTTTCATTTGGGATTCTCCCAGTTTCAGAAGCTCACTTTTGCTGACTTTTGCCTACAGTACCATTTTATGCTGCTGTGATGATGGTCACATATGGTGTTGGGATGTTGTTCAGTAGACATTTTTGTGGATACCTTAAAAATTTCTTGATCCTCCTGGGAAGTTAAAAATTACATCTGTAAACTAAATTGTATCAATGTAATGAAGAGACAAATCTTCTCTCAATGATTGGAATGGCTCCACGTGTGTATGCCTTTTTTACCCTAGGCAAGGGAAAAGGACTAGGTGGTGAAACTCTTATAGTTGGCAAAATTTTAAATATATGATTTTAGGATACCCGGAAATATCACAACTTGTCTTCGCTCGTATACACACCACATGCAAGTATGTTTTTCTAATTATGCTGTCTTCGTTTTTTGGTTTTTTCAGAGTTAACATATGTACTTTGATGTTTCATAGAACACTGTTATCTGGTTAGAACCATGGTATAGGAGAAAGGGTGTCTCATGCTATATTCGAAAAAATGTGCAGAATAAAATAAAGAAAGAGTTTTTTTCAATCAAGTGCCTTGGTCGTGGTTTGTAGCTTTTTTTTCGGTTTGAGTGTACATATGTAACTTATAAACCTCGACGCATACGGTTAATGTTTACAGTTAAAATCCATGATGGGTTACATAATAAACTAATCAAAAGTTAATTATTATGGAAGAGACATGATGGTTTGTGACTGGTTATTAACTCCTCTTTGTTGAAGATGAAGAAGCTTGTATTTGAGTTCTTAGATATGTATCATAAATACATTGCCTATTAAGCTGGTTGCAAATACTTGTTACATGTTATTGTTTTTTACCTTTTTAAGTTGTAGTGCTCTGCATATTGTGTGATATCACGATGTTTATTGGATTACTATTTGCTTGTTTGTTATTATAACTATGTATGCTATATCATGATTCATATTGCTATGCATTTTGCGTATGAGACCACGGTATTTACTGAATCACTATTTGCTTGTTTGTTATTATAACCATGTATGCTATATCATGATTCATAGTTTTTCTCCGTTCTATGTAATGGTTAATCATTGTGTTGTCTTTTGGACTTGCATTGTGCTCTTTTCTTGTCTATCTTATTTTTTGCTTTTGACCTTACGTATTAACTCTTGTTATTATTAGCGTTGGGTTCTTTGGTATTCTTATGGTCTGATTCAAATCATTACTTTATTTACAAATCCTTGATGAACTAAGTTTCTCACTTCAAGCCGACTTCAAATTGTAACCTATTTATTATATTACATTGGACTTGAGGTTTTGATTTTTTCATGATGGGTAGTTATGACATTGGATTTGAGGTTTTGATTTTTTTCATGATGGGTATTCTTTGTTGAATTGTTTTAGTTCAAGGTGCTAATAATCAAATGCCTTTTAACAACTTTTTACACACATTTTGCTTATGATATGGCTTGGAATAGGGAGCTCTTATATATAATGATGGATAATTTTCTTTTGGTTGAGATTGACATTGTCTTGATGTATTTATTATTATGCTTTGAAAAAGTAAATGGGTAGAGATAGGAATAAGAAGATTTGATATTGCTTTTGCCAAATGGGATTTAAGGATCTTGAATTTGGAAAGTTTTTTTAAATCCTTTTTAAAATTTCTTAATTAGACTTTTGTTTGGGTTTCCCTATTTGGGTTTGCACCATTATGAGAAATATTTTATGAGTTATTAAGTATTTTAGGGATGTTATTTTGGATGTAATGGCACACCACAACAATGTACAGGCACTAATTAAAAAGATACAACATGGACTCATCAACATTTTTGTAGAGTATGCAGTAGCCAAGACACTAAAATCCATGACATTAAAGGTTTGCCCATGTATAACATAATATTGTACAAGTCTTTCCAAATATGATAACCATTCTAGCAACTTTACAATATCCATCATTTTCTTAATACAATCTTGCAAGATAAGAATATTTGCAGACACCAATTCTTACTAAAGATGTTGATGAGTCCATACTCTACAAAATGTTGATAAGTCTATGTTGCACCTTTTTAATTAGTGCCTATACATTATTGTGGTGTGCCACTACATCCAAAATCTATTACATATTAATGTGGATTTTACACTTGTTCCCTAGAAAGATCCACTTGTTGGAGGTTGACATGCTGTTGCTTTTGCATTGTTCAATGTTGGATGCTTTGGCAGCATAGAAACAACATTCTATTTAATAAGTTGTTGCCTTTCCTCAACACATCTAGCCTTCTAGGTCCTTCACTTTGCCTTTTACTCAAGCATCTTGCTATCCAGTTTACCTTCTTGCCTAAACCTGCACTCCCTTGCCACCATGAGTTGTTAAATTGTGTGTTGAGAACTTGTTGATTGAAGATGTGTGTCTCTGTCACTTGGGATACCTTTTGCAGCCATGGGTGGGAAACCTTCTTTCCCATTTTTATGTTGCCCATCATGGGCCTTCCCTTATGGTAATAAGGAATAACAAACTTATGAATCGTACAATTAATAAGCATTGAAAAATAGTGTATTATGAACATTTGAGTAGGTTTTTGGATGTTAAATAAGCATACAGTACCCTCTTGTATATGATATAGGTAATACACACATTACATGGGATGTTGCAAAACCTACCAAAAAGAAGAAGCTATGTGAAGATAAACATTGCTATTACTTTTATTGAGTTCTCTAAGAACTCAGTATTTAGAAGGCCTTTGAGCTTCTTTTGATACTTGGTGTTGGCTATTGGGGTTACCATTTTTCAAAATTTATCTTCTTTGAACTTTTTCCATATTTCCAAGCTTAAATTTAACCATGAAACCTCATACAACCCACTTGGCAGAAAATATATATTCTCTTCTTGGGAAGAGCACCCATTTTTATCTAGTCAAATAATATATGAGTAAGCATAACTATTTTGATGGTTGACTTAATGTTAACTAGCATTATTAACTTCTACTATTGATTATATGAAGGAACTTAAAGTTTAGTTGTAGTTTCCACCTACATGTTCCCTTTTCATTGAGATGGACTAACAGGTATATTAGTACTATCTATAGTCTTGGAAACTATCCTAAAATAAGAACATTATCTAGTCTTATGTTTTAGGCACCTAGCTCCATCGTACACTTGCATGTTTCCTATATGGGTGTTACTTGTTAGTTGTGATTGTCATAGTAACACATCCTATTTGGAGGTGATAAAACTAATAAAAGAATATTGTTGGATGAATTTCAATTAGAATTCAACACATGGTGTGGCAAGTTGATAATATTTTAGAGGGTCGTAGTAATGAGTAGTATGGACTATAATGAGTAGTATGGACATGGTAGTAGGGCTAGTAAGTAAAATATATTATTGTACATAATACCCATAAGAATTGAATTGGAAGTAAGGATATTGTTATCTAGATGATGGCACCTTCCCTAATTATTTTCTAGTCTATGTAGTTTATGTAGATTGCATATACAACTTAATAATTTATGCTTGTTCTCTTATTTAGTAATAGTATTACTCTTGATGTTGTGGTGGTATCCCACTTGGGTAGTACTATGGTTGGTAGTAGGGATACTATTGTCTGGTAGTGGGATCTCTCATAATTATTTTTTAGTCTATGTAGTTTATGTATACTACATATATAATCTACTAATTTATGCTTCTTCTCTTCAATGTTGATAGTATTGCTCTTGATATTATAGTGCTCTCCACTTGGATAATACTATGGTTGGTACTATTGCATATAGTTTTTCTATGAATACAAAAGCCTTTTAGACCTCTTTTTGTTAATAGTTTTGAAATTCAATGCATAAGCGCCTAATTCTTACATTAATACAATCATGTATAACATAATTGGACATGCACTCTTTTTTATGTTTACATTGGCAAATGTCATAACCAAAATCCTCATTAGATTAAAAATTAGAAATTTCTTCTACTATAACTACTTTATCTTCTTTCCTATGTATTTCTAATTTCTTCTCTCTCTTTCTTTTTATAATGTTCTTACCTTGTTATTGCTACTTTTGTTTGTTCATTAGGCTTCTCCATGATTTTAATCATAGTCATAAATTTTTCATCAACAATATCCCATATCTTATTATTCATATCCATAATTTCTAAAATTGATCCTTGGATTAACAAGGTTCTTTTATTAACCATGTTATGTAAGGGGTTCTCTTGTTGAATATGATAGGCTTGTACATCTTTCTTTTAGATGGATGGATTCTTGTTATGCTCATCTACATGGTCTCATTTTTAATCTCACCTTCTTCTTTTACCACCTAATCGATGAGCTTTTAGATGTGATGGGATTTTAGTTCTAACAATCACACCTAGGTATAGATCCTAAGAGTCCTACATGTTCTATTCCTAAACATATCTATAATTTGATGTAACTACTCTTTCTAGAAAAAGAAATAGTCTAGGAATCTATGGAATAATGACTAGTATTTTCACAAAGTTGCATCAAGTAACTCACACATTTTTTCTATCCCTAAATTTACTTTTTAAGATTAGCCACTTGTGAATAGGTCTAGTACTTCTCATTAAAAACATCCACCATCATGCTCAATCAATGGATAAATTCACATTCTAATAATTGGTACCAACTATTAGCTTCTTTATTGAAACCTAGAAAATATTTTTGAGCTTCTACCACTTCCTCTCAATGTTCTACAAAGCACAAGCATCATGGAAGGCTTGCATGTGGTTCTATAGACTAGCATTATAAATTCTCTTAAATCTTAGCATATTATTCATGTTAAGTTGTTTGATGTGACTTGCTTTCTAATGCTTGTTGAGTACACAAATTATCTTTTGGACCTACATTATGCTTCTAGTGATCTTAATATGTTCCTTTCTTTCATCATGTTCTTATTCATGTTTTCCTCAGTGCCTTCTACTTATTATTCTTTGAGATTGCTTTTACATCTCTTTCAAGATTACTTTGAGGATTCCTCTTTGGATTCCTTTTAGATTTCTTTCTAGATTCCTTAGTTTTTTTTTCAACATGTGTATGCTCTTTTTTATAGAAGCCTTTAAATGAAGGTGATGATGAAGAGTTATCAAAGGAGATATGTTAACTTTTTTAACTTATCCTAGGATCTCTATTCCCATATGTTTTTGTTTTGTTAGAGGTCTTAGACCTAGGAGGTCTCCTAGTATTTTGATTTTGCTTATATCCCAAAGAAAGAACATGTAATTACATTCCGTAGCTTTTCATTTGTGACATTATAGGAGGGATGTAAAGGATCCCTTCAAGTAGATCTATGGTGGAAGAAATTCTCTGACCAATTGATCACATCATCATGTTCTAAGTTAGAAACAAAATGGCACATTATTTTTGTCCTTTCTATACTCTTAATTTACATACATTTTTTCTATTTACACTACCTTAAACCTTATTAGGCATCTAATTTTTAGTGATTTTCTTGTTCAAATAATAATCACCTGTAGCATGATCCATTATAGTCCTCATTAGCATAACCTAGATAATGGAAGGAGTTGATCTTTCTGGATACATTACTATGTTGTCATGAATGTTCCTCCATTAGAGTTATTTTTATTGGTAGAAGATGAACTATATTATGAATAGAAAAGATCTTGATGAATGTATGTGATTCTCAGTTGTTGAGGTTCTCTTCAGCTTTCATGTTGTTCATTTCATTTAGCATTTCTAGTAAGTAAATTACCTGACTTATAAAATTTGTTCATTTCAATAGTTAGTTCATGTATGTATCTTAAATATAATATACAAGTGTTATGTTAGAATATGTACTAATCCATGGATGGGATAGATTTATGGCCTAGTATAGTCACATTGATTGTAGGTCATTATCTTTCCGATACACTTGCTATGTGCTCAATTCATATAATTAAGTGTGACTAATGCACATGATATTGATGTTGTGATGGCCCATGCTATTAATCACACTACATGATATATAATTTATATATAAGATGGCCAAGAGCATATGGCTTGTAAAAGTTAACTAAGGTTTGACTTCTCAAAGAAGTAGATGTTGCCTTAAGGACATTTGACAAGAAGTTACTAATATCACTATAGTTAATGCCATCTTCTCCTCCCCATCCTCTAGTTCAAACTCATGTTGTTGGCTGAAATTTTTTTTCACTGTAAGCTACTCTCAAAATTTTAATTCAATATTCAAAAAATAATCACTTACCTCTAAAGTACATGCCACCTTAAGGATGTTTGACAAGACCTTACTAACATCATTGCAGATAACACCATCTCCTCTTCCCCATCCTCCATTTCAAACTCATGTCGTTGCTTAAAAATGTTTTCACTGTAAGTCTACTCTTAGAACTTTCACTTTAACATTCAAAAGATAATTACTCACCTCTAAAGCAAATGTTGCCTTAAGGATGTTTGACAAGACCTTATTGACCCCACTACAAATAACATCATATTTTCCTTCCCATCTCCATTTCAATTTCTATTATATATAAACACGCTATTAGAATAATATGAAGATGAAATAGTAGAATGATTCTTTCAAAGTTTTTATATCAATTGGAAAGAATACCAAAAACTAAAAAATATTGTAATTGTAAATTACCTTGTTTTAAGAAACAATTACATGTTTATCATTGAAGTTTGTTTTATCTGCGAATAATTTCTTTTTCATTCACTATTATTAACTCTTCAGGTTGATAAATTCTATTTTTGTCAAATATATAAAAAAGGTATTACAAAAAATATCAATCAAATGAAAAAAATGTTGCAAGAAAAAAAAAAAAAAACCCAAACCATTTACAAAAAAATAATTTTTAATTTATATGAATTTATTATAACACTTAATAGAGGTTGTTGATATTCAGTTTCTATTAACTTAGATAGTATTCATTGTTATTTTCAAAATCCATGTTAGTATATATACACATTAATTTTACATATTTTAAATATGGAATATCTTGATTACATTTTTAATAGGTGTTGTATGTCATACAACTTCTATATTTGTAATATTTTTTATATAGCTTCTGCATTTCTTTCTATAAAATGTCATCTAATGTTTTGAAATTTGGATTTTAACGCATTCTAGCCATGTTCTATAAATCACTTATTAAAAATTTGGATAAAAAAAATACAAAAAAACAAATATTATATACAAAATTATAATAGAAGAAAAAATTTTATCAAAATGCAATCAACTTTTCAAATGGAAAAATCTAACTTAAAATTTGCTAAATCGTTGACATACCTCAAATAAATTTTTGATATGAGGCAAATAGTAAGCTGTGATGCAAACACCTTTTGAATTTCTTCCATTCTATTTATTGATAAGATGACTTTTATTATGTAAAATAATTGTCCAATCAAAAATAATTGTTGATCACATGTAGGATAAGGGGAAAGTTCCAAATAGCATGAAAATGCAACGAACTCTAGAAATGAAAAAATACAACTCAATATTATTATTATTTTACATGAAAAATTTAGAAATTACATGAAAACACAATGAACTATTGAAATGGAAAAACAAAATTTGTTTAATCATTAATCATATTTAAGAAATTTTAAAAATTACAAATTTAACATACCTAAAATAAATTTCTCATATAAAATTGCTTGTTCTATTTATCGATAAGAGGGCTTGTGAAATGTAAAATAATCATCAATGAAATGTAGGAAATGGGAAAAATTTAAAATTGCATGAAAACATAAAGAACTCTTGAAATGGAAAATTGGAATTTAATATTATCATCAATTAGATTTAGGAAATTCAAAAAATTGAAAAAGGAGAAAATTTAAAATTACATGAAAATGCAACGAAATTTTGAAATAGAAAAACACAATTTGATATTATCATCAATTAGATTTATAAAATTCAAAAAATTTCACATACCTAAAACAAATTTTTCACATGAAATCACAAATAACAATTGTCAAGCAAATGTAGAAAAAGGAAAAAAATTAGTCATTGCATGAAAATGAATAAAATTTTGAAATGAAAAAAAAATGGAATTTGATATTAGCATCAATCAAATTTAGGAAATTCAAAAAATTAGAGATTTAACATACATAAAATAAAGTTTTTACATGAAATCACAAATAGTATGTTATAATGTGGAGAGGTTTTGAATTTATTGGGTTTCCTTTAGTAGTAAGAGGACTTGTAAAATGTAAAATAATCATTAATTAGATGCAAACTTTATGAAATTACAGATAGTAGACTTTGATGAGTAAGAGCAAGTTGTGATTAGTAAAGCTTTTAAATTTCTTGCATTGCATTTATTGGTAAGAGGGTTTCAAAAAAGTAGGGTATGCTATGGAGGGTTTTTAACTTTTTATGTTATGGTTATGGATGAGAGGGTATCGAGGTTGCATTAGAAATAGTCTTTTTTAATTTTGCTTTTCTATTGTTTATTTTTTAATACATGTTGATGATATGTGATGAGTCATGGTCTGTCAAGCCAAGTTATCGGAGCCTTGGTCTGATAGGCCCCGATATTGGATCCCTGATATCGGAGCCCCGATATCGAGGTTGCGTCAACTAGGTCGCATATACACGGCCCCGTCGACGCATCCACCCATGCGTTGACAAGACCCCGTTTATGCAAAGTCTATTTTTAGCTATAAATAAGCATGCACTCACCGCACTTAGGCATCTTTTGAGTAGTTGTAGCAAAGCTCTTGCAGTTTGTTCCCGCAAGAGTTAGAATATTTTCCCAGTGCATGCCTACAGTGTGATGCTTGTAATTGTACGGAACTTTTATTCGAGTGTGATGTACTTGGACACGCACATGACCGGAAATAAAGATTGAGATTACTTCATCATTGCAGCATTCACTTAGTTTTAATTGTTATTATTATTGTTAATTGTTATTGTTATTTATTATTTTCTTAGGTAATATTTCTTTACCATCATTTATTATTCTTGTTGTTAACTACGGAATGAGTACAACTTAATCATGAGCATTTAAGTGTGACTACTTGGTAACCCAGTAGTGTACCTAGGATTTGCACTTGGTAATCCTAGTAGTAGTTGTGCACAAGGTCCAAGATGTGTATGGATGATTAAGGAACAGATGCTCATTGAACCTAGGCTAGTTTAGATTCTTTCCTCCTATGTCCCATTAGCTTAGACTTCATTTCTTATTGCTTATTAGTTTAAACAAGATTATTTTCCATTGCCTCTAGGAGTAGCACTAGTTTAGGATCACATCTTACGTCTCACTCTAGACTAAACCATACATGACAAAGCAAATACTAGCCCAGGTGGGAAGACAGTGATTTGCGATCAACGTGTAACAATCTAGATACCACAACTAGCCCATCCGCGGAGTTCGACTGGATCGTGCGTGAACGCTCGTATTCGTATGGTTGAGTGTAGGGGTACCTCACCACTCATTAATATGTTAAAAGATGTGCAAGAACATTTGGAGGAGAATATGGTTTTATTTTCTTGTTGGTGCGTGGGAAGTGGTTG
>MNCI01026340.1:230911-251074 GCA_015680685.1 Gnetum montanum | reverse complement strand
AGTTGATACTTGGTAGGTGTTTGTTGATCATTAGTAGGACTTGTAGGAGGTAGTGTTAGTAGGATGTGTAGTACGTAACATAGGTATAAAAGTTTTTTTGATTATTGATGAGTCGTCAGTTGGGGCAATCACGATATTGCGTATGCGATATCGCAGCCAAGTCGCAATATCGCATACGTGATATCGCAGCCCGCTGCCAGTTCTATAAATAAGAGACAGCTCTCCCTTGTTTCGCATCCAGTTTTTAGTTCCTTAGCCAGACTCTTGTAGTTTTCCTTTTCTAGAGTTAGAATTATTTTTCAGTGTATGCCCGTAGTGTGGTGAATGTATTTGTACGACATCCTTTATTCGAGTGTGACGTACTTGGACACGCACATGACCGGAAATAAAGATCAAGATTACTTCATCATTACAACATTCACTTAGTTTAATTAATTAATTATTTAATTATTATTTACTACTTTCTTAGTTAATCTCTCTCCCCCTTATCTCCTAGTAATGCGGAATGAGTACGACTTAATCACGAGCATTTAAGTGTGACTACTTGGTAACCTAGTAGCGTACCTAGGCCATGCGCTTGGTAATCCCAGTGGCAGTTGTGCACAAGGTCCAAGATGTGTACGGATGATTAAGGAACAAATGCTCATCACACTTAGGCTAGTTCAAATTCTCTCTTACCCTTTTCTCGTAGCTTAGTAAACATTACTTTCCATTGCCTTTAGGAGTAGCATTAGATTACAAATCCAACATACACCTCACTTTGGACTAAACCATACATGACAAGGCTAATACTAGTCCAGGTGGAAAGACAGTGAATTGCGACCTAAGGCTAACTATTTAGGTGCCAGAACTAGTCTGTCTACGGAGTTTGACCGGATCGTGCGTGTAACGCTCGTATTCGTATGGTTGAGTGTAGGGTACCTCACCACTCATCATTGGCACCATAGCCGAGAATGGTGCTAGTTATCTAGATTAGTTATATCATACAAGGTCGCTGTATAGGAATTAACGATACATCTTTTAGCAAGAAATAATTGTAAATAGTCACACATAAATTCACACACAATTTCACAATAATGCCTCTCCTACAAGATTATGATAATGCCACACTTAGTGAGGAAGTTCATTGGAGGACCAATGAACTATATGATAATGAAGATTGGAGTATGCAACCCGAGGTGAGGGTTTCTTATAAACATGAACCAAAGCAACACCATCCCAACGCATGAAAGCATAACTTACAGGATGACGATGAACCCCTATTGGCCACTACAAACTTAACGCAAATACAAGAGGCTGTTCAAATCTCCCGTAGGCATCGTAAAGAGAGCTGTCTACCCAGGCTCGATTTAAACAACTTCCCTACTTTTTTAGGAGGCTATGACTTAGATCTGTATCAACATTTACAAGCCTTCTACAATGCCTGCACATGGAACAATAGTGATAATGGTTTGCAAAAACTTAAGTTGTTCCCAATGACACTCGTTGACCAAGAAAAAGTATGGTATAGATCATTAAAACCAAATTCAATACGAAGTTGGTCAACAATGGTAGAGTTATTTAATGAAAGATATCAAACCTACACAAGGGTGTTAGCCTTGAGGAAACAAATCCAAGGATGGAAACAAACATAACATGAACCCTTGGACATGGCCTTAGAAAGATATTATGCTCTGTTAAACAACTGTCCAGGCCATGAGTTCTCTGAGGAAAGGCTAATGTACCATATCATTGATGGGATTCATGATGCAACAAGAGAAACCCTAGGGATGTATGCCCAAGGTCAATTGTATGAACTACAAACCCATCAAGTCCAAGAGCTTATTAAGTAGGTAGCAAAATAAGAAAGAGAAATGGCTAGATGGGAGAGTGTTGAAAAACATTGACGGGACTAGAATCTCAACTTAACAAAGGTCCATGATCATAAAAAGGAGAGATAAACCAATCTCAAGGTGGAAACATCATCTTTGCTGGTACAACAATAATCATTAGAAGAAGTTGAGGCAAAGATCAATAAGATGTTGGAATGGACGTATCAAAAGTGTGGAGAATGTGTCAATATTATTGGAGATAGAGTTTTGACAATCCAAGAAGCAGGAAAAAACATTAGACAATCAGAAATAAGGGATAAGGAAAATAAGAGCTCAACTGCCAATCATACGTATGAATGTAACATATGCCTTTATGATCACCCCAAAAACCAATGCCCAATATTGTTACATTTACATGAGCATTGGGGAAACACGTTACATCCAGAGTTTGTACAGAGATATTGTGTTTGATCACAGTGGCAAAAATCCTAGTCATGGGGGAAACCATTCCTACATTGAAGACACCCTTCATATTATCCGAATCCAAACGCTTATCAAGTTCAACATCTTGTTTCTCCAACGGGGCCACCATACTCTATCGCACCACATTACTATTCTTCACAATACTTTCAGCCCATGCCCTCAACACAACCACCACCTTGTGCACCTTATAGTCCTCCTAACTTTCAACATTCTCAATTTTTTCCTCCTACATTGCCACCAACTGTTCCTAAGGTGTCTGCACCACTGCAACAGCCCACGAATGCTACTTGTGCTACTACTACCAACAGCAGTGAGAAGCCTCTTCAACATCAAAAGTGTCCTTTCTTTAAACATGACTATAAGAAGGGACCACACAATTCCAAGGCCACAACACCCTCCAACTCAGCACAAGTCCAACACTGTGGTGCACCCTCATCTTCGAACCCAATGCCTCATGTTACTTCATCAGGGCCACCAACTAACACTCCAACAACCATACGGCCCAATGAACATAATCATGGAAGGTAACATCTCGATCCTTGCATACCATCTAATGGTTCCAAATATCATAGTGGGTCAACTCGTTATCCGGGAACTACATCATATAAATTGCCCCACTATGCTTACTATAATCAAGTTTGTGAATCCTGATGGGGTAAGTATGACCAAGCTCCAATATTTCCAACATGTAAGGACCCTCATCGTCCATTTATTAATCCTTGCCATGCTCAATCGTTTAGTTATGGGAGATACCCCCAATTCTAAATAACAAGCAGGGTTAATAAATATTTTTTTCATTTTCATTTTCTTTGATTTTACAACTTTTTGTTTTCCAGTTTTTCAATTTTTCAATTTCATATTTTATCTTTTTATCTTTTTGTCTTTTTACATTTTTTATAAGTAATCTCATCTATGAATAAAACACTCATGTGGATCGTTGGTTGAGGTGTGTTCTATGTTATTGAGTTGTGAGTGGTCAATTATTTGGATAGTGAGCCTATTACGCCCACTCATCCACTGTACAAATAAGAGGTTCTATTCGAGGGTACAGTGATATTCTTGACATTCTTAAAACTTAAAATTAACTTTGTGTTCATTGTACTCAGAATGAAGAAGGATGGACCAAGAGGGAATGATTAGGGTGTGACATCAAGGGGACTTGTGGATTTTCTTTGGTGACATCTGTGGGAGTTATCATGCAATGTAGTTGTACTAAGATCCTTGTAGATCTAACAAAAAATGGGAGTAAGAGTAATCAAAAGGGCACTCCAAAATCCAATACTGTTCTAGGGGGTTCTATTGGAAAGACATGCACCCATGCCTGAAGGTTGGTGGCTTCTCTAGATTCAGTATTAAAAAAAATGAAAAAGGAAAAAAAAAGAGAAAAAAAAAGTGCCACTAAACAAAAATCACTCCTCCCTTGAACTAAATGCCAAGTGATTGTACGCCTTGTTATTTTGGTACTCTCATAGTCACTCATCATGGGATGAAACAATGCGATGTCACTGATTTTAGGAATGGACTTGATCTTGATCTTGGAACGACGAGTTAATGACACATTAATCATGCTTTACATGCATGATTCACTGTGCCCTGGGTCAGTTACCTCATGTTCCAATCTCTACAATCTCTTTCTATAGTTCGTCTCATCTCACTGTTCATGTAATTGTAGCTCGTGTCGTGTGTAATATAGAATTCTCACCTCATTCTAGTGATAATCACATGTGTGTGTTTTGTGGAATTATTGCGGATTACATCTAACCCTTCTAGTGCCCACGGACACTTTAAGTATGGTTACACAAGGGCATTATAGGTTGAAACCTACTTTGGGGAGGATCCACTTTTGTAATGTTTTGTAATCTTCACTTATGATATAGCTCACACACATCATTTCTCATCCTAAGCTTATTTTTCATAACATTCTTTTCCTACTATTATCCCTTTGAATTTGAACATTCCTATGTACCATCACATAACCTTTTTCTTACCACCCAAGGTTTTATTGATAAAATCCATGCCATCATCATTATTTGTGCCTTCAAAACCATCTAATTACCTAAGAACCCTTTCATAATAGCCTAATGTCCTTATCTTACAACGTTGATTTCAAGAAAATCCTTTAAAAATTCGGTATTTTTGTTGTTGTGCCTCATGTCACTTGGGATGTGATATTGCGTACGCGATATTGCATCCACAAAAACCTATAAATAGGTGATCCCCCCACAACACGTAGCCTCATTTTTCATCATTCATGCGGGGGAGTTCAAATTTTTCTCTATGACTTGCGAGTGTGACACCTTTGCTTTTCAACCTCTATCTTGCTCATTGGTACTCCAATTTTAATTTTGTCTGAACCTGCTTGAACCTAGAGTGTTCAGCTTAGTCGTGGGGGAGGGCCACCTACCGAAAAGCAGCTAACTTTTTTGGAAATTATCATCACCCAAAGGACATCATCTAGGAAAATTATCTATAACACTTAGAATAATTGTGCCTAAAAATCATTTAACCCTTAGGCATACCAGGAAATTAAAATTGGAAACCACCTAAGTAACATGGACTCATTATTACAATATTTTAGGCAAGATCACATAGAGATAAAATAAGATCATTAATTAAGGCAAGCAGTAAGGTATAACTTAACTTTAAAAACAACCTTACTAACGCTTGATCCCGTGTGATTGCAGATGGTCCTGAAATGTAGACAACAGGAAGGTCCTACCCAAGGTGGAAGCAAACGATCTTGGAGAGGTGG
The DNA here is from genome assembly GCA_015680685.1 of Gnetum montanum. Lineage (NCBI taxonomy): Eukaryota > Viridiplantae > Streptophyta > Gnetopsida > Gnetales > Gnetaceae > Gnetum > Gnetum montanum. Next base: position 246,028 of record MNCI01026340.1, on the reverse strand, counting down.
AAGAGCCAGAAAACATGTAGAATAGGAGGAGCAATCATTCAGCATTCATCAAGAAGAACCTCCTACCGGATGGTCTGGGCAAGTAGAAGGAGGAGCTGCTGTAGTGCTTGAATAGGGACAACATCTCATGTTGCCCCAAGATTGTGTTCAGGCCATCCATGAAAAGCCCACATTCACTGTGGTGATCATGGAATTAAACTTTGAATCTTTTGCAGAGTTCGCTCCTGAGGCTGTTAGGGATCACCTCAAAGGATCTCCATTATGGCCTACCCTCTCTAAAAGCAGTGCCTGGTACTTAGGAGAGACATACCAATTTTGGCATAATAGGGATCAAGGCACAACTGTCAATATTTGTGGGGTGATAGTTGATTTCTTTGTGTAGGCCATTTCGGAAGTGTTAAACCTTCTGAATATAGGGTCCAAAGTTGCTTAGTTATCTACTTGTTCAGACCCCGATGTGTGAAAGGATTGGTTGGAAAAGGCTTATGGTAGAGATAAAACATTTGGTGAGTTGACGACGGAAGAGAGGATTTACTTTAAAATTGGAACATATCACCTCTTCCCCACAAAGGGCTTAAAAAGGATATCAACGTATGCGGCTAGAGGATGTGCAGTGTTGATAAGAAATGTTAACGCTAACCTGCCCCATCTATATTTAACGAAGATCTTGAGGCGGTTTGAGGAACGAAAGACAGGGAAGATGGCGTTGCCTTTCCCTTGTCTTATCAGAAAGCTTTGCCGACATGCTGGTATTGGAGGGTACACCAATGTTGTCCTTCGAAAAGCCCAAACTGCTTCATATGCTAAATTGCTAAAGGCGCTAGCTCTAAGAAAAAGCACTGGTGAAGAGCTGGGACCAGAACAAGAAGAAGAATAGATGGCTAGACCAACTGCAACTCAACTTGCAGGACCTAGCCAACCTCCAAGCACAGGTCCCAACCAACAATAGGAAATAGGGCCCAGCACAGGCCAAGATCAGCTGCCACCATTGCAAGACTACAGATTGTCGATGAGCCATCTTAGGGCCATCGCTGAGATGGTCAGTTGGGGAAGTCATGATGATGCAAACCTCTTTTGCATAATTAAAGATGCCATATAGCCCACTGTTTCTTTGGATCGCATGAGGGGTGAAGTCTTTATTCACATAGGAGGAGGGGAAAGTAGATGGTCACAACAAATCTCAGGAAACGCTGCATCTTTCTAGGTGTAGTTAGAGACTAGTGAAGGGGCCACTGTGATGGTCATGCAACACCAAAATGCCACGGGAGCTGCATAAGTGATCGATGACCACATCAAAGAGTCCTTTAACGTACCTGTTGTGCCATCGGTAGACTTCACAGGAGCACGAGATGATCAAACCTTGGCTGGAACCTCAATGACTCCTGCAGAACATGAGGATACGCTTGATCGATTGCTCCAAATAGGACAAGTAATGATGTCCCTATTTGACATCCTTCAGGATGTTACGACAATTCAGTAGACCTCATTTCCACAAAGGGGAAATTGGTCTTAATAGAAGTGAGGGATGAGCATGCGGAAGATGAAGTGTAGAAACTACAAGAGTAGCTCATGGCCTTACAAGCAACACAGTGGGATCCTTTGCAATTTGTTCCCGTAGACTAGCTAGATAATTTTAGAATTGAGCAACTAACCAAGCTAATTATAGAAAATAAAAACATGGCTGATGAAAAAGAGAAGGCTATTTGGGATGCCTCTGCAGCACAGGCACAAACTCATGCACATGTCAAGGCACTCAAAGCCTTACAAGAAGAAAACAAGTAGCTTGCTGCAGACAACCTCCAGTTGACCACTGTAGAAAAGCAAAGGAATGTTCTTGAGGAACACTTCCATTAGTTGCAAGAATAATTTATCCGGGTCAACTGAGATGTAATCTCTTTAGCCCGAGAGAATTAAACCCTCTCGATGGAGGAGGGACACACCATACGTCAAAAGTTAACTATTGAGATAAGCATGTGGAAAAATGAGGTCAAACAGCATGAAAAGCTGAAGGAGCACTTTTGAGATCAGGTGGGGATGTACAAATAGATCCTTGAGAAGGAGATCCATATGGCCAAGTCCTAGATCAATGCTATTAGTGCTCAACACACTGACTAGCAGGCCATATTGGACACATATGCCTTTGCTCACCAAGCAGAAGTTAAGAGCTGGGACTTGCAGATTCAAGATTTGATGGAATACATGGAGTTGGCAAACCTGAGATATGCCAACCTTGCCATGTTAACAGCAGGGCACCCAAGGATAAAGCTTGAGCAGTAGGTAGCAACCACTCACATCAAATATGAAGCAGAATTTGCAGAATGCAAGAAGTTTTTAGAGAAATTGGAAGTTGCAAATTCTGAACTTGAAGTGGTGAAAGCCAACCACCAAGGATAGAAAGGTGTTGCAACGGACTTGGCTCAATGGCTAGTAGATTTTTAAGAGTACAAGGGTAAAGCTAGAGCCTATGAGGAGGAACGACAGGTGTTCGCGGCTTGGTATGTCAAAGCCAATCAAATGTTTCCGCAACTACCCTGTCCGTGGGAAGTGCCGACTTTGTCAAACATTGGGACATTAGCATGGACAACACAAGACCCTCAGACTAAAGAGGAGAAGCTCCAAGCCATACTTTAGCATCATCAAGCCTTAAAACCTAGAGCACAAGGCAAAGGGAAAGCACCAATGGAGGAGCCACCACCATCTGGAACTACATGAGTTCCACCCAATTTTGTAGTTGTAGAACATTGTTTGTGTTGTGTCTTCATTTTGTTTTCATTCCACACTACAGCATAATCCCATTTTTTCCCATCCAATAATCCCATACCTATCCACTATGTAATCATTGTAACTTGAGGACGAGTTTTTATTTAGTCGTGGGGGTATGATGAGTCGTCATTTGGGGCAACCGCAATATCGCATACGTGATATTGTAGCCAAGTCATGATATCACATACGTGATATCGTAGCTTGCCATCATTTCTATAAATAAGAGGTGACTCTCCCTTGTTTCGCATCCAATTTTTAGTTCCTTAGCTAGACTCTTGCAGTTTTCCTTTTCTAGAGTTAGAATTATTTTCCAGTGTATGCCCGCAGTGTGGTGAATGTAATTGTACGACATCCCTTATTCGAGTGTGACGTACTTGGACATGCACATGACTGGAAATAAAGATCGAGATTACTTCATCATTGCAGCATTCACTTAGTTTAATTAATTATTTATTTAATTTTTATTTACTGCTTTCTTAGTTAATCTCTCTCCCCCTTATCTCCTAGTAACACGGAATGAGTACGACTTAATTACCAGCATTTAAGTGTGACTACTTGGTAACCTAGTAGCGTACCTAGGCCATGCGCTTGGTAATCCCAGTGGTAGTCGTGCACGAGTTTTAAGATGTGTACGGATGATTAAGGAACAGATGGTCATCACACTTAGGCTAGTTTAGATTCTCTCTTACCCTTTTCTCGTAGCTTAGTAAACATTACTTTCCATTGCCTTTAGGAGTAGCATTAGATTAGAAACCCATCATACATCTCACTCTGGACTAAACCATACGTGAAAAAGATAATACTAGTCCAAGTGGGAAGATAACAAACTATGACCTAAGGCTAACTATCTAGGTGCCACAACTAGTCCATCTGCGGAATTCAACTGGATCGCACGTGTAACGCTTGTATTCGTATGGTTGACTGTAGGGGTACCTCGCCACTCATCAATTATCTTTAAGATATGATGGGATTGATAAGTTCAAAATACAACTAGCAATGTTTCTATATAACAACATGTTCTTGTTGGAGGAGGGGAGGCCTAAAAATGTAGTCTATAGAAAGTCAAGAGTAGGCCTTAAGCCTTTATCTCTTAGCTAAAAGATTAATAAAAATAGTAAACTATTAATAAAAATAGAAATAAAGCCTAAGCTAGCCTAGGGGTGATGAGAATTAACTTCATCAATCTTTTGGCACATTCCTAGATTCATGAGTTAAGCATTTAGTTTCTAAAATAAGTAATCACTTGGTAAATTAAGTTAGCTAATTGTTGGGATTACCAAGTCATGTTTAATGTTTGGGGTCTTAGTGCACTCATTCTACCATAAATAATATGCATAAAAATGTAAATTTCATGCTAATTAATAATAATAAATTGCAATAAAATTAAAATGCTTGAAAATAGAAATATAATCTAAGTTAGAGTATTGTAATAAAACTGAATCAATTTTGGTCTTTATTATCGATTGTGGTTAAAGACTTCAAATATTGGATTCAATGACTTGTTGTAGATAGGCTTGGATTTTAGTTGTAGAATACATGGCTTCAATAATTATTAATAAATAGTGTGTTTTGGCAAGTTTGCATATCAATCTACATAGCCTAAAATATTTTTATTATGAGGTGTCACATTATGAGAATGTAAGTTGTAAATATTTTGGAGTGTTAGAACCCAAAAATAATTGGGATATAAATATACCCCAAGATATATAACTTACCATTGCCCACTAGAATCAAATCCATGACTTGGAGCTTTTAAATAAAAAGTCTTCCCGCTAGGCTAACATGTCATTGTTACTTGTAAATATTATTTTATTGTTAAGGTATAGTTGAGACTTCATTTTTATTTTATTACTTGCTAAAATAATGAATAATAATATTGCTAAAGTAATGGTAATGGAGATGCTCTATAAATTGCAATACTATAGACTTCTAATTTATCTAAAGCATGTCAAAATACTTGAATATTTTCAAGAAACATGTAAAAAATGTCATTGAAAAACAATTTTAGGTCAAAATTCCAAGTGTAGCTATAGGTACTTACTGACTACTACAAGTTATAAAAACAAACTACAAAAGATTTATTACATTTAATGCTAAGATGATATCAATATGCCTTGGTAAATATATATAATCATTAAATGTATTGGTGCACATTTGCTAATGTGAAAATGGATGTGCCAATGTAGAGCCAAAAGGATAAAAATTTTGATGCCTATTAATCATAAATTAGTTCAAATTGATAGCAAACCAATTCAGTACATAAGAAAAATAGTTACATCCAAACATTTAATGATCAATCAACTCATCATATCATAATACCAAGTTCAATATTCCATCCTGAATAAGGTACATGATAATGAAGAGAATATATTAAAAATAGAACAATAACAACCTATACCAAGGATAGGTAGGTACAAAGGTTGATAAATCTATGAAAAGAACATCATAATTGCTAAACTCATGTTTTAAAAAACATAAGAACCATACCCAAAAATTTACTATCATACATAATTCTATTGAAATTATAATTGAAACAAATTATCTAGGTGATGAGTGGCGGGTATACCCTATGCCCAACCATAGGAATCACAAGCATTCATACATGATCTAGTTGAATTCCGTGGATGGGACTAGTTGTGCATCTAGATCATTAAGCATTGATTGCAATTTGCTATCTTCCCACTTGGACTAGTGGTAGCATTGTCACGTATGGTTTAGTCCAATGTGAGGCATATGATTGTTGATGTTTTTATAGCTTAATGCTACTCCTAACAATAATAGAGAAACTAATTATTTAATCTAATTAACAAAAAGAAGGTAAATGCTGAACTAGCCTACGGGCTATGAGTTTTTGTTCCCAACTTGCTATACACATCTTGAACCCACATATCCACTACTGGGATTACCAAGTGTTATGCTACTAGGAAAACCTAGAAATAACATTACTAGGATTACCAAGCAAATATGTGTTGATGCTTGAAATTGGTCGTGCTCATTTCGCCAACTGATTAACTTGCATGAAATGTAGATATTAACTAAGTACATGAAAAGTAAATTGCATGGAAAGTAAATCTAATCTAAGTCAAAGTGCTGCAATAAATAAGAATCAATTTTTTTCTTATTGTCATTCATGGAATGTATCTAGGTACATTGCCACTTGAATAAGATGCTATACACCTAACTCAAATCCACATTGCGAGCACTCACTGACTATTCTCTAAGACTACAAAATAAAACTACAAGAGTTTAGCTACTCGATTAACAAAAGAATGCCAAATAAATGGTGGAAGCATGCATATTTATAGGTGAAAAAAAAAATACTACATCAACAAGTACATGTTAATGCATCATTGCATGCATTGATGGGATCACGTTGACAAGTATGTATTGATGGGTATGCGTCGATGTGGCTACGTTGAGGCATCTATGTCAAGGTAGCTATGTTGAGGTAGCTACGTTGACATAGTTGCATTGACGTAGCCAACTGATGCTTCATCATACCCCCACGACTAAGTAGAAACTCATCCTTGAGTTAATAAGATAAGATCGAGCTTTCTTTACCAAAAATTGGGAATGATGGGATTATTAACTGATACTAACTACTAACTTACTTTGAGTGTCACATTACAAAATTTTATTCAAGTGGATGTATTAAAAAATGAAAAAAATGACAAAAAGACTAGAGAGACATTGGAGAATACAAAATTTGCAAAGGTCTTTAAAAATCCACTGAAGATGATTCTTCTTGTTGCCGTTAGCAGTGGTAGACTTCCAACCTTGATTGTTACATTGATGCTTCTCTAGTTATGCAAAACATTCTTGAAGGATGGAATGAAATTTATTCTCATTATCCCATGGATAGAGCAATCATGTGATGTTTAAGTTGTTATCCTTTATGTGCTACTATTTGTCCATGGGCATATCCTTTGTTGTCCCTCTCTTGGCTTCGTTTTTATGCCTTAAAAAAGATAGCCTTTTGTAGACATCCTTTTTAGCATCACCTACAGTCACTAAAGGATAAACATTAGTTTTGGTAAATTTTCCTTAATAGTTAACCCTTTTCAAATTCCTTAGTTTGCGTTTAAGCACAAGGTGATGACAGTGTACTATGCCCTAGGTTATGAGGTAACTAAAATCATCAAGCTGTTTAGATTATTTTGGTCAATTGCTATTAGTTATCATAAAGTTTGAAAATAGAATGTTGGAAAAATTTTAAAAATTTCAAAGCAAGCATCCCTAGCCCCCATGACTAATGAGCGTAACTCTGGAAGCACACAATTTTTCAAATAATTGAAACAAAGGTCTGATTCAGAAGATGACCAAGAAATATTAATGGATAGGGAAGTAGAAAAGTAGAAAAAATTAATGAAATGGATGACAAGTAGTCACAAAATCATGCATAAATTCAGAGAAAATTTCACTAGTTTTTTTTGGAAGATGTGAAGGTTATTTCAAAGCCATGATAAAAAAAAGTGATGCAAGTGGTTCCTCCCCAAAGCAGGCTTTTACCATAATGCTCTTGCATAACCACTTCTATAGATGTCCATGGGCACCTGAGAAGTTGAATGTAGACCATGCCTTTGTTTCAAGCAACACACAACTACCTTAGTTAGGATGTTACATTATACTATACAAAACCATTGGTTTCATAATCACATGCAGCAATAAAGTGAATAATGGAATGAGAAGGGATTGCAAAGATTAGGATGTAAGGTGGTTTACCATGTCCACAAGAGGCTCTTGTGATAAGAGTGATTAAAATGATCAGCATACCTATCTATCCAAGTTTAGAACAAGTCCATAACATGGGCGGTGACCTCGCATTGATGTGTTTCTTCCTATCAACCATCATGAGTCCACAACCACCACAAAGAATGATCATCACTCCAAAAGAGAAGAAAAGAGAAGAATGAAGGAAGGGCCTTAGTTAGAGGAATGCCTTCAAGCATGGGTAACATGTCTTTCAAGCCCCATAACTTGTGCTTGTAGCCAATTATTGTGTTTAAGGGGTGTGCTTTGAATTTTCATTATTGTTTTTTTTATTTTAAATTTTTTTTTCTCTTTTTCTTTTTCTTGAATTTTAAATATTTTTTGAAATGGGAACCATACCATGCAAAGACATAGCTTCCTTTTTATTGGTCGATGGAGGAGTGATGATACATTCCAAGTGGAGTGATAACCCACATGAAGAAAGTTAAGAAGAGAAACCAACAAGTCCCCTTGAGGTCCTATCCTTTCCCATTTTCCACTTGGTCATTCCCTCTTTCTTCAAGATACAATGATGATTCATTAATTTTAGTTTCATGAAAGAAGAACCAAATTTTTTCCATGATAAAGACCTTTTATTTAGAAAATTGGAGGGATGGATGAGGTGGTCTCACTATTTTACATAATTACTTATCCAATCATCTTGATAGAATAGCACAAAAATCCAACAAATAACATTGACTTTTGCATCATGACTGGAAATATTATTAATAAAAAGATAAAATATGTGTATAAACAAAAAGAAAATTACTTAAGAAAAGAGAAAAATATAAAGAAAAGAAAACTACTAAGAAATGGAAAACATATGAAGAATCAGAAAATTTTGGAAGAAATAGGAAAATGATAAAAAATTGTAAAAGAAAAAAGGTGAAAAACACTTATTAGTTCTTGAACCAAGATGGAGCATCTCCCCCATGACTAATCTTATGGCTGCACATCAAGAGATGGATTACATAATCCCCTAGTTACACACCACTAGTTTTCCATCTATCATCATTATTGATTTAATTAATTACATGGGAGCACATCTAACATTGATGATAGTCTCGTTTGGATCATTTGGAGATGTATATTCATTTGGACTTGAAGGTATTTCTATTTTGGAGGATCTAGATGTGTTTTCTTTCTTCTTCTTGATTTTTTGTTTTAATTCCTAAGTTTTTGTTTTTAATATCCTTTTATAGTGTATAATCAGAGTATAAGATATATGCATCTAAGTCCTCTATTTGGTTCATTTTCTTAAGTCTAGAATTAATAAGTGGATTAGTTACTTCTATGCATCTTTGAAATAGTTTTATATTCTCATTTCTAAGCCACTGGGTGTATTTTGATTTAGTGGCTACTATGTAGATTGGTTTTTGCTCACACACTTGTTCCTTAGCTTTATTATAGGCTATGTTAATATTTTGAATTTCTAGCCCATAGTTGCATCCTTTACTATTAGTAGTGATGCATGGATTCTTCTGTTTCTCCATAGTGATAGGTTTATCATTTATGTCTTGTGTTTGCATGGTAATGGTTGTTGGATTTTGCATATGATTAGGAGGAATCATTTCGATAAGGAAGGATGTTGCACTAGATTGGCCTTGTGCTAGTTTTGATGTGCCAGTAGGTCTATGAGTTTTATGCCCATGTGAGAAAACCATCCTAAAGAAAGGACATTTCCAAGGTAATCGTTAAGATATACTAACATTATCATTTATGTGTATGTTCACAGCACAAGTGGCATTCTTTTGTTGATGTTGTGGTGCCAAACCTTCCTGTGTTATTGGTAGTGGCATGTGATGGAGGGAAGTATGAGAATATTGAAGATATGACAGAGGTAAGAGGTGTGAGGTGGTGATCCTATAAAAGATGTTAGAGGTTGATGACATTCGAGAGAGTGGTAGTAGTGAGGTAGAGGAAGTAGAACCAGTTAGAAAAATAGGTTGTTGACCATAATATTTGTATGGGTTTGGTTGGAAATAAGGGTAGTGCTAGTTTGATGATGGCCTCCCCCATGATTGTGGGTTTTGCCATCGTGGTTGATAGTAGTTTTGAGGCTGATAAGAAGTCCTACTAGGATAGTATAGTTGGTTGTAGGATTGTCTATAATTACGTTGTGAGTAAGGTAATTTCCTAGGCATTTGCTTTTGTATGAACTTGGGATTAAAAGAAAAAGCCCAATACTCATGTAGATGAAACATAATTGGGCAATAGCCCTTTGGATGATCATATAGGAAGATGTCACATCCATCATCCTCTTTTGTGGTTGAGTCTATAGCCTCTTCTTCAACAATTATTTTTTCTTTGTGTTGATAAATGTTCCTAGCTAGTTCTTGTTTGTTTTTCATCTTCTTGTTTTTCTTACTTGATTCTTGTTGTGTTACTCTCTCCTTTATGGATTTCACATAAGTTGTAACTTTGTCATTCATCAACTCCCATATCTTATCTATCCTTGGTTCAAGCTCATCGATGAGCTTTTGTATTGGTAAGGTTTGTTGTGAAATCACCTCATCAAAAGCTGCCTTTTTTTCCTCATCATAGATATGGATCCTTTTCTTTTGAAGAGTTGGATCCCAGTTATATTCTTGTACATTCTCTCATTTACATAGCTCTCCTTCTTCTTTTGCCACCTACTCAATTAGCCTTTGTATATGATGGGCTTTCAGTTCATATAACTGACCTTGGGCATAAATCCCAAGGGTATCCCTTGTTTCATTATGAAGTCCATATATGATGTGGAAACGTTGTTCTTTTTGAGAGACATCAGGGCCTAGACATCTATGTAGTAGTGAATAGTATTTATCCAAGGCCACATCCAAGGATTCATGTTGTTCTTGTTTCCATCCTTGGATTTTTTTTCTTATGTTGGACACCCTCACATAGGTTTGGTATTTTTTGTTTAAGAGTTCCAAAATTGTGGACCACTGATGGATAGAATCCTATTCCAATGATCTATACCAACTTTTAGCTTCATCTATTAGCATCCTAGGAAAAAGCTTAAGCTTTTGCCACTTGCACTTAATGTTTCTAAGGTGTAGGCATCATGAAAAGCTTGTAAATGATGTTGTGGATCAAAATTATAGCCTCCCATAAATTTAAGAATGTTTTCCATATCAAGCCATTTGATGTGGATGTACCTTTGATGCCTTTGTAATATTTGAATTGCCTCCCTAATCTATGTCAAGCCCCTAGTAGCTAACAAGGGTTTATCTATATCAGACACATCATGGTCATAATCTATATTTCTATTCATCTTGTGTTGATCTTGTTTAAAGGCACTCTTGCTTTACCAGGGTTTTGGAAATGAGGCAAACATTTCCACAAGTGTAGCGTCATGACAGTTTGGCAGGAAATGAATGCAATGAGTTTAGACTGTTCAGTTTGGCAAGTTTTCTATCTCTAGAGTTGATAGGCCCGATGGACTCTCCAGCTTGCCCACCTGGGTGTTTCACCCAATTGACAGTCTATTCAGAAAGCATGCTTGGAGTTTTTGATGGTGTTCAGGATGGAAAAAATAGTTTGGCAAGTTTTCTAGTGAAGAAGCTTGCTACGCTACGCTACGCTACGCTATGTAGCATAGCAAGCCTTAGAAGATAGTTGCTCAGGCAATCAAATGTAAACTATTGCAGAACAAAGTACTACGCTATGCTACACTACGTAGTGTAGCATAGTGTAGCAAAGGAAAATCAGAAAGGCCTAACTTACCAAGTGATTCCATTGAAGAAATTGCACTCGGCAAGCACTCTAGCCTCCAAAACTAGTTTCCTTGTTTAACTTCAAGTCCTTTATCAAGGTGTATTACTAGAAAGTGGTGGATTGAGCAAAAAGCAGGATATGCTAGCTACTATGTTATGCTATGCTACATAGTGTAGTACAATGTAGCGACAATACAAGAACAGTAAGAAATGTTTCAAATGCAAGTTCAACAAGTTCAGAGGCTCTCCTTCGCAAAAGGCAAAAGTTGCAGTTGTTTGCATGGTCAAAGCTTCAAACAAGTTTTTGTAACTTTAGCACGAGTCACAAATAAAGGTAGTTGCTATGATATGCTACGCTATGTAGTGTAGCGTAGTAGAGATGCAAACTAAATGAAGTGCTTCAAAAGTTAACCCGATGTGCGTAGTAAGCAGCTATGCTATGCCAACGTGCTACGCTACATAGCTTAGCATAGCGTAGCAAAAAACTATGCTACGCCAACGTGCTACGCTACATAGCATAGCACAGCGTAGCAAACATCTACGCTATGCTAGTGTGCTTCATCTCTTACTTGCATTGTTTGCACACTTGATGCCAACACTCCTAGTTTTGACAACATGATTGTAGCGTAGCAAGTTCACAACCGGTCTCGTGTATCCATGCAGTATGGGCACGTTAGCATGTCATGGGTCTAGAACATGTGGCATCTAAACTGCATCTCTCACCTGCTCTTGGCCCTATAAATACCTCGATAAGAAACACTTAAAGGGTTGACAAATTTGGTTGGAAAATTGATAATTCTATTGGCAAGTTGGAAAATTGGAAATTTTTTGGATTGGCAAATTTTAGCGGTTGGCATCTTTTGCATTAGCTCTTTGCTTCTTGGCATTTTGCATTGTTGGCTTTTAAGCTTGTACTCAAAAAAAAGAAAACATAGTTAAGGTATTTTGAGCATTCCAGTCATTCCTGGACTCTTTGTGCACCTACAGCATTGTATAACTTGTTATACATTTTCAAGTAAAGAAGAGAATCGAACCCACGGCTTTGCGGTGGTGTATTTTCTTATCCCAGTTACTTTGTTATCTCTTCATTGTTATCATTATTCAACATCATTTTCTTTATTATCGCATTTATTAATCATCAGTTAGATCTAATGTATTTCGCACTTAAAATAATGTTTACAAAAGGTTAGGTTACATCGGTTAAGTCCCTATTTGATCAACCAAACCATTTAGGGTGCCCCATTTCTATTTTATCTAGCACAGCCCTCGCACGGATCTAGGGTTAAAATGGTTCACCCGACAACCTCTCGGTGTTTCTAGCCACCGATGTTTTCAGTCACTACAATTTTCTGGTGCTAGAAGGAGGGCCGTTTGGTGCCTTTTCGTGTTTCACGGTAGTCCTGCATGTGTTTTGTACCTCTTCACACACTAGCGTAAATGTGACATCCTTTTGCGGTTGTTTATACATCATGTGGTGCAGATCAGTCACCATGACGGTTCCTTTGGAATCCTGCAAGAAAGAAAGCCTTCCATCGCTAGTTGATCTCCTTATTTTCCTCATTTGCAAACCCCTTTTTTTTAGCCTTACAAAAATGATTTCCTCAAGCACCGTAGTTGCTACCTCTAATGTTGAGGTTCCCCTCTTGGTTTAGGGCACCACAGATGTCGAGCAACTGCTCAGCCCAGTGTGAGAGCTACGTTGATCTCTTAGGATCCAAAATCTATCACCTGAGAGCTTGGCACAACAATACAAGTAATACAACTTTGTCTATGCTCAGGTTTAGGAAAATTTACCCTTAGATGTACAAGAACTCAAAGACAAACGTAGCTTCAAGTTTTCTTATTGTAATGGGAGGGAATTTATTCCCACTTCTAGCATTTTCATTCCTCTGACACAAATGCATCAGTGGATCATAAATCAGCTGACACGGTTGACTGGGCCTAGGGAGCCATGAGGCATGGCGTTCAGGATGACGAGACGTTCCAAGATGGGCAAGAGGTGCTGGATTCCTAGTTTGAGGGTGGGGGTCAAACCAACCCTACCACCATCCCTCCTACCCCATATTTCTGGATGAACTCACTCTCTATCGCCACTCCCTTTATGATCACGTTCACGTTGTCACAACCCGTAGTATCATCGGCAATGGGTAGCTATGCCATGCCATTGGTGTATCAACATGCCTATTTCCTCGTCTCATCCTCAGCCACTATCCCTCTGCAAACTCTTTTCCAATCCATTCCTACTTCGCACCATGCACCAATCATGGCTACCCTACCCTACGTTCACATTGTACCTACATCATAGTTACATGCAGTTTTCGCATCCATTCCGGTGTGTACACTTGTCCCACTGCCAATGGTGGTGTTGGGACATTTAGCAATTTCATGGAACAGCAAATCTGATAAAATACGAATGAGACATAGAAGATATTCAAATAAAAAAATATATGATGGTTGTGTCTTATTGATATTTTAATGCTAGAAGTTTCATGTGGATATTTGTTGGGTGAAGATATAGTGTTTCAACTTTCAAATGATGATACCAAGTGAAGAAAAATTTATCATGCTCCTATGTGAAGGGAAGATTGAAAAGAAATGGAAAAGCTTTATTGATTAAAAAGAGCCAACCCCATTCATGAATACATGAATAAGAAATTAAAATTAACCTTATGGGAGTCACCATTGTAAGATTTCAACGAACGTTTTTACGGCAAAGAGCAGTTCCAGCCACTGTGCGCGTTGGCAAGGTAGTTCAAGGAAAAAATGAATGAAATTGCTAAGGCTGAGATTGTGCCTCGCACAACGTGGCTTTGAGGATGGAGAACAGAGGATGGAGAATAGATCAATGAATTCATGGTCATTTTCTCTGATTAATTTTTCTCTTGTTTAATGGCCCTTGGATGAAGTTGTATACTACGTATTGTTCTGTTTCGCCTTCATTTTCTGTGGTTAGAAATTCCACAATAGACATTCAAACACAGCCCAAGCATCTCCTACTACAACTGATGGAAAAATAGTCCAGAAGAATGCCTGTTCTTTCACAAGGAATCACGTTGGTACTGACACAGGGAAGTGCTAAGGTTTATTGACCTGTAATGGCTTCTATTTTTACGCAAAACCGACTGTTTTCTTTGGCCCCAAATCGGCGGTGCCTCTGCTGGGCGCGTTGTGCTAGAACCTTGCAGGGACATGGGTTCAAAGGCAGTGGAGGAAGAACTCACATGGACGTTGCCACTTTCAAAACAGAAATAGTTTCAGTTTTAAAAATTTTTCCATGAAAATGCAACTGATCCCCCTGCCTTCAATGAGGTTCACTGTGTTCTGCAATGTGTGCACTGTGTGGAGATTTTTCTGGCCATTACAGGGCTGTTCTTAACCTACCATACCAGATGCCATTATTCATTGATGCTCAGTTCTATGGCACGTTCGCCCTTGACTCTATTATCAAAGGCAGGAATTTGAAAGATGATCTGCAGGAACATAAAAAACATAGGAAGCCCTAAGCGAATTTGGGGCAAAACAAAACAAATTCCAGGCAACCGAAACCCTATGTCCAGGGCCATATGTTCAATACATCATTTTTCTTCAAGATCTTTCTACTCTGTTGTTCAGCAACTGAACACCACATGGCAACGATGTTGGATGCAGCGGCAGAGCCTTCTTCCGTGATGGCGGTTGATAACGATTTTTGGCAGGGGCGGGATATTTTGGAAGTATTCGATGGAAGTTCCAGGCCTGGCACCTTCACATTTGGGTCTGATGTTTTGGATTTAAATTTTTTGTTTCCAGCCATTTTCATACAGGTGCAAGTGCACATAAATTATTTTAGATTAGGTACCATCAACATTTATACCAAGGTAGATATTATATTATCACCTTGTTCATAAAATCACTAAGGGCTTCAATA
>MNCI01026340.1:201776-230884 GCA_015680685.1 Gnetum montanum | reverse complement strand
GGGGGGGGGGGGGTCTCATGGAGGATCACATTTTTTGGGGGAGGATCACATATTTTGGGAGAAGACACTTGATACATCATACTTTGGGAAGGCTACTAGCTAGCACTTGGGCTCTCACTTGAAGACGCACTTTGGGTCTTGAGAAGAGCATTTGTAAAAGAAGATTTGTAAAGAAGATTGCTTGTAAGATGGCTTGCTAAAGAAAAGATTTCAGCCTCTTTGTCATAGTCCTGTGAGTTATGTTTTCTATTTTTTTTTTGTTTAAATTGTTTAGCTAGTGGTTTAGATAGTATCATCCTTGGCAAATAATTTTGGGATTTTTAGATTGCTCTTACTGTTCTTGTTTCCCGATAGAAATTTCTATTAAAATTTTTCCATAGAAGTGCTTGTGTTAGAAAGCTTGAAGAGCATTTTAGTAGTAAATTTTATTATTATGCAACGTATAAGAACTGCTATTGGGATCGTTGTAAGAGAGCCTCTGCTTGTAGTCATGCCGTTGAATGATTCAGTAGTCAAGAGGGTTCAGAAAATCTTTGGTATTTTGATGGGAGCAGAATAGCTTCTTTTTATCTTTAAATTGAATTTCTGTGATATTTCAATCAGAAAATGTCAAGTCTTTCGAAGGTTCTGTTGAATGCAATTGTTGACGTCTATTATCTAGCCAAAATGGAGTCTCGTACGTGGTAGTTTACACAGCAATTTTTGGTAGCATAGTAGGATTGTCTTGAAGAAATTGCTTATTAGAGCCTTTGAAGTTTGAAAAATTTGTAGATATTGAATTTGGAATAGCTTTATTATGAAGTGTTTACTAGTGTCATTTTATCTTGTTTAAATATTTGAGATCCACACAAATCTGCTTTCTTTTCTGTCTATTTCCATCAAATCTTGCTCTATTTCTAGTTTTCTTGTGGAACTATCTCTTCTCTAGGAAAAATTAGGAGTAGATTTGCGAAGTTGTGCTCAAATGTTTTTACAGAATTCTATTTGTTACAAGTAGGTATTATAAGGACCACGTAGACTAGGCAGTTGAACAAAATAGGAACTCTCGACAACTCATAGTACTTGGCAAAGTTAGTTGAATCTCTTTAAAGTAAATTATTTGTAGTTTACACACAACGTAATCATTTCATTTCACACAACCACACGCCGCAATAGCACACACACATACTCACATTAACTACTGAGTCTATTTGGCGGTATCTGGGTCTTGGTGTTGCCAGAGACCAGCAAGCACCTAAATCCTGTTCGAGGACACTTGTTGGCGGTCGCGTCCTAAATGATTGCCAATAGTGGGCCCAATCCTACCCACATGGTGGACTCCATTCACTTCTCCTCTTATTTTGTAGCCATCGCAAATGTCCCACTACACTCACCACCAAACGTACCAGGTCCCACAAACGGTACAGCCAAGTGCGGGACTATGGTTTGTCCCACTGGCCACACAAACAGCCTACCCCTTGGCACAACCAGCGACTGATGCTCCAACAACACCACCTACTGGGTGGAGCATCAACCAGCCTACCCCTTGGCACAACCAGTTAATGAGCATCAAACAAGACCCACTTCATACAACAGTGGAGCACTACCCTTAACGAGATCCGCGAGCCCATCGCAGAGTCCCATTGGCTAGTTGTCTTTAAGGGTGCAGTGAACGACTTCATTAAGTCCTAACGGTACTATCTTGCTCCATGGGCTCTTAGTCAGGCTTTCACCCAGACCAAGAGCATACAAGACATGGCTAAGGCAAGCAAAGACCTAGCCTATGTTGCATATAAGAACACCTTTGTGAAGAAAGACAAAGAAAAGGGTAAGGCCGCAATAGCCACAGTCACCACTGTGGCAAATGAAGCCAAGCCAAGAAACAATAATAACAAGAATGTGACCACACTAGTAACTAACCTTGCACTCGCACCAAACAATGAAACCCAACCTTTGACATTGACATTCAAAGCATCTGCACCACCCAAACCTAACTTTGAGCATAAAGATCACTCTAAGGACACCCCATTGCCCGTCAAGCCTTTAGAACTTCTAGAGAAAATACTGGGGGTGGGGTATATCCAACACAAGTGGATGTCAGAGGAGGGAGCCAGAAAACATCAATGGTACTGTGAACTCCTTAGGAACCCCTCCTTGGCTTTGCCCAATGAGCCGCTAGTTCCTAAGAATTTTAGGCTAGACTGGTTTTGTGACTACCATCAATAGTGTGGTCACAATACGGATTACTACCTGGCGTTAAAGGATGACATCCAAAGAATTATTGATCAAGGGAAATTGGTTCTAGGTGAAAGCAACCCAGTGCATCCCAAAAATAAATCTCTACATGTCTACACAGATCTACTTAATGCCAACAACATTGATTACATCATCAACACTATCGATGTTGACAGTAATCCCAAGCTACCCCAGTAGCTGTTTGTGGTTCGTGTGCCTTAGTGTAGCACACCAACACCACCAGTGGCTAAGAAAAACCTACAACAATCATTTGTCCTAAGAATCCCTCCCTGGACATCTGCCCCTGCATCACCTGTAAGCAAAACCACACCGCCATTGACCACATTAACACCGTAAGCACCATTTGTCATCAGGGGGCTGAATCACTCAACCACCCCTACCTCGCATAACACAACATCGCAGCATTCTCTTCGAAAAGAATGAGAAGAGCATTTGATAGGTGAGGTATCTATGGAATGTATAGCCCTAGGTACTTCCAAGCCTATGCCCTCGCCCTCTGCATCTACGTCCTCGTTGCTAAAAGATAACGTTGCTATGGGCGCACTGTCTTTGCCACCTCACCCGAAAGGGTCTAAGCTCAGACCCAAAATTGTCCCTTGGGAAATTCATCTCCTCGGATGAATGGAAGAGGAGAAAGGTAGTAAATAGGAAGGTGGCCTAGACCTCTTAAGCGCTCTCACTTAGGTCAAGCAGGCCCTAAAGAAACAAAACACAACGTTGAGCTTGTACGACCTAATTATGACTTCCACTATGCACCATGAGGCTCTGATTCACATGTTGATGGCAATATGAGTTGACGAGAACATGCCAGCAGAAGAGAAAGTAGTTCACTTAGTCATGCTTCCTTCTACACCTATAGAATTGTAACCATCCCAATTGACATTCTGTGATGATTCCATTAGGGAAGACCCTGAGAAGGGTCAGGTGACTACAGCACCTCTGTTCATCACAATTCAGGTCGGCCAACATAAGTTCTAAAGGGTACACATTGATGATAGAGCTGCTATGAACGTCATCCCATTCCCTATTGTGGATAAGCTCGGTTTGGTCGACCAGATCAAACCCATGACAACATCATGCCTTAAGTCATTCAACGGGGCACGGGTCATGGTGAAAGGCACTGTCCACATCAACTTTATGGTAGGGAACTAGTTCCTCATGAATGCAACATTTATCATGGTGCAAGAGATGCCTAGGTTTAACCTAATCTTGGGAAGGTCATGGTTAGCACAACTTAGGGCCATCTCTTCACCCATACATTAGGAGATCCATCTGCCTTATGCAGGCAAGGAGGTGGTGATTCATGGTGATGAGGTAGCAACGCAAGCAATAAATAATGTACATATAGAGCAAGGCTTGGAGGTCATAACCTCTGAGAACGAGGTGCTTGTCTTCGTAGATACTAACTATTTAGTGAAAGAGCTAGCCCAACATGCTGGCTTAAAAAATAAAAATGCGTGGGCCGAGTTGTCCTTCCAAGCAGAGAACAATGATGTAGACGAGTGCCTTAGCAAAGTGTCTCAGCCATACATCTCATAAAATCCATGATGGGTTAGAAAGTAGTTACACATAGCGTAGTAACCCCAATGCTTCCTGCCCAGTTAACATCCATTGTACACTTATTGCTTATTCAGTTTGCATACATCCATCTATGCTAGGTTGCCTAACTAAATCCTTTAAACCATTCACACATCCTTTTTTTTTACATCATTGCCATGGCTTGAAATGGCCTAAAACTACATATGGCCCGAAATGGCCTAAAACTACATATGAACCACTAATGCCTAAAACTGGAAAAGCTTTCTCTTTCATTTACATTACCCCATGGCCTGAAATGGCCTAAAACTATGTATGGTCCACTAAGACCTAAAACTAGCAAAACTTTTTCTTTCATTTACATTACCCCATGGCCTGAAATGGCTTAAAACTACATGTGGCCCGAAATGGCCTAAAACTACACGTGGCTCGAAATGGCCCAAAACTAAGACAAATTAAAAACATTAAAAACATGAAAAACTAATCGCATAGATAATGTAAGCTAGAATAACACCAATCTTGTCATAATTATTTTTTCATTTAAGGTTTCTCTTAAACAATGTTTGCAATAGCTTTGCAAAAATACAAAATACAAAATGAAAAGCCCTTGTTCTTGTTCATTGCCTTCCTTTGCATCATCTTTTTCTGCATTATCATTCTGCCCTCTAAGGGCCCTACTTCTTCATCTGGAATCTATAACATAAAAAAATGAAGTAGTCAGCTAGAGTTACACATGAAGGCTAGAATAAAACATAAATTGTTGTATTGTAGAAAGTGACTAACTCAAGATGGGCCCACATCTATCTCAGGGGGCATGCGATCCAATCTGATCTTGAGGTAGTGCCAGACCTCCTCCTCTGTAATATCCACCTAGTGTCTATCGCTGAATTCAACGTTTGTAACAACTTTCTCCTTTTCAATGGTCATCCATCTTGGTAGCCCTGGAGAAAAGGAGGTAGTGGTGGTCTCACCGGTGGGAAGATTCACTTCCTGCTTAGGGGATTCACTGACTTTCACTTGTTGCATGAACTTGATGTAGGCCTTAGAAGCACCAATGGCATCCAAGAATGCTTCATGAATATACAACTTCACTAAAGCATCCTGGTATTGTTTGCGGTAGGTGGCACATTCCAGTTTATACATGTGCTTGTGGTTTTTCTAGGACTGCCCCCACTTGTAAAATCTTGCGTTGTAATCATTATAGTCCTAGTTCTTCTAAGCCAACAAGTCCATCTGCATCTGCTGCCTAATTATCTTGCAGGTGGCCCCGTTGTTGCATTGCACAACTGTCCAATATCTTGCGTAATCTATGACGACCATGTGCCAACTATTATCATTGGTATCATGGGCTAGGAGGAACTTGTTCCTGGAATAAAGGTCTCCCACCTTAGTGGTTAGAATGGCCTTCTCTTTCTCGAGCCTCTGGACCCATTTCCATAGGTCTTCATTCACGCACCTACACTCCCACAAAGAGCGTACCAAGTGCAACGCACATTCGCTAGCCTCATCATATATGTGACAAGGCACCTCAGTCACTTCAGGTGGGAAGGTAGGCACAACGTCGATCTTCACTGCTTTTTTTTGGGTCCCACTTGAGGCAAGAAGTTGTTGACCATACAGGAAAATGCATTAGTCATAGTAGCATAGCAAAATTCAGCAATCCAAAAGGTTTAGTGTAGAAACTCGAAGAGCCTAGCATAGCCACTTCACTTACCCACTTTTCGATTGACATGCTTGAGATGGCCAATGATGTCGTCGACAACCCCTTGCATAAATGTAAACTTGTCAGGGGTCTTGGCCCATGGTTGCACCTGGGTCAAGGAAGGTCCTGTAGTATCAACAACGATGTCTACCATATAACCAAACACATTAGTAATGATCAAGAGGGACTACAATAAAGTAGGCGAATAATGCAAACGATAGTGTAAAGGCTCCTACCCAGCAGGGGTGATCGCGGGGGTGTTGCCCATCGACATACTGCCAAATATGCTATCAAACTCACCAGCATCTAGTTGTAGCTCCCATCCTTCTCGCTGGCTTAACACTATGGCAGCACCCTCTACATCCATTTGCTCCTCTGGTGCTGAACTACATTCGGCAAAGGGATCATTAGCAAAGGTCCCTTCTCGGTTGACATAGGCTTCCTCTTTATTCATTGGGGCATTTATTTTTACGGTTCCAGCATCCTCCTCATTAGTGGGGGAATCCTCCTCATCGATAGAAATGTCCTCCTTGTCAGTAGGAGCATTTTCTTCATTGACGGGAGCTCCTTCCTTCGTGGCGGGAGCTCCCTCTCTTTTGATTGGGGCCTTTCCCTCTATGGTCGAGGCCCCCACATCTTTATTAGCCACCCCCATTTCAGGGGCCGACATCTCTTCATCATCTTATTATTCTTCTTCTTCCTTTGGCAACAAAGCAAGTTCGAATTAGGCTTAGCATGATTAACTTAAAATTGATGCTACGCTACCTAGTGTAGCACAACGTAGCAAGAACTAACCAAACTAGCAAAGAAACAAACATAGAAAAAAACATTTACCAATGGGAGGATGTATTCTGCATAACTTAAACCATAGTTTCTGCCCCTCTTTTTCGTTCGTACGAGGAGGTTCCTTAGCCGGACGAGACCTTTTTCACTGCAACTTAGTGGCCACTGTCTCTGTGATGATATGTTTCCCCTATGATACGCTACCCATAGTAGTAGGGGAACCTCTCCTATGCTATCTTGGCCACGGAAGTTGTAGGCCACCTAATCCTTAGTTGTCATGGAAAATGACTCCCCGATGTCTTTTGGGGGATCCTCAGCTTGGGTGGTCTGGAAGACTTGGCAAATCCATGGTTTGGAAATCTAGTTACGATCTTGCATCACCCAGAATCCATTCTCATGGACTACTAAGAATTCTGCAATCCATCGCAAGCAAGCTAGAAAGAAGGCATGATGCACATTGAAATGGAACTCAGGATTCTTATGAAGCTTGATCATTTCAGCTTGCAGACCTTTGCACAAATGCTTGGCCTAGTTGTAACGGGCCCCCTATTCCATGACCTCCCTCATTACCCAATCTTGCTCAATCCCAATGATCTTGCCTTGAGACAGTAACTTGGGGAGAGCATGGACACGGAAGATGGGGTAAACCGTTTTGGCTGCTTTCAGCTTGATCACTTCCATGGGGATCCCCTTTCACCCTTTCGCTGCCCCTAGCCACTCCTCAATGTCCCCCTGATGATTTGTCTCCTTTTTGATCTTTGCTCCTACTAGGAGACCATCAGTAGGGACACCGAAGAGGTCTGTGAATAGTTGGTCATTAATCTCAAAGACCACCTGCATACCGTGCATACGTGTGTGGAAGCGGTCTACCTTTTCAGAAAAGGAGTTGGCTAGGGCAAGCATCTCAGCAGTAGGGATGCTTGGGTTCATGGCCAAGAACAATTTCATGAGCCTAGCATCTCGAAGGTTGTTGGTGAGCAATTCTGAGGCCCCATTGCAAAGCCAGTGTTGGGTCTCTTCCACCTCCCCATACTTGAAGTAGATGTTAGCCTCATGATGCCTAGAGGTGATCACTGTCACCTCCTAGGATTTTTTTTCCGTTGTAGCAGTTTGCATGTAAAAAAAAGCAAAAACTTAGACAAGGAAAAAACCAAAAAAGGAAAACACGGGCAATACTTGAACATGCAAATGACTCATAGTTCATCTTACTAGGTTTAAATGGCGATGGGAACAATGGAAGATCCACCAATACATCTTCAATGGTGATCGGCTTAAAGGGTGTCCAATCTCCATCCAACAAATCTAGCTCCTTGCACCTATCATAGAACTGGGAGTACTGGGTTGGATAGGTTTTGTACTCACCCTCGCATTAGCCTATCATGCCTGCATGCATATTCTTGGTGGAGAAAAACTCCTGCAGCACCATCTGTGCCAAAGCCAACGCATTCGTATCATCGTGAAGCCCATCCTTGTTGATAAAAAACCTGGTAACAAAAATACACTATTAACATTTTGGCCTAGCGTAGCATGCATTGCATAGCGTAGTGGAATATGTTTACATAACTCACCTGTTCGCACAATAAACGGTTCCTGGTGGGTTCTAAAAGTAGGTTCCCATGTGGTGGGCAATAAACAACGTGTTGTACTAATGGTAGCAATTATATTCGGGCATTTCCCAGATCCAAGCTAGACATTTTAAGATTTTTGGATGCTAACTAGATCCTTCTCCCTGCCCACTCCTAATTGCTCCATCGGTCAAGAATCTTAGAATACCCTGATTTGCCCCAGGTAGTAGGGTTTCTATTATTATAGCTACTACCTCCTCTGATAAGTGTGACCAAATGATCACACTAAAATGCTGGAGGATAAATTGCAAGAAGTTCCGTGCACCATCCCGGAACCAGACTGCCTGCTGTCTCACACGTGCGTGGGGCAAAGGAACGTTGGCCACTGGTTCTCTTAGGCAGCACAAGACCCCTACAATTTCTACAATGATCAAAATCAGCCTTAGCATCACCCTGCACAATATAATGGCAAATGTTAATAGTATGATCGAGTGAATTTTGCATGTAGCGTAGCAAGATTAGCCATTTATAGATAACGTAGCATAACTCTTTCCATGCATGTAGTGTAGCAAAACTACCAAGGCAATAGCGTAGCATAACTCTTTCCATGTATGTAGTATAGTATAACTACCAAGGCAATAGTGTAGCAGAACCATAAAAATTTAAATGTGAATTTTTAAATAAGAAAGAATTAAATGCGTTGCACCCGTTTCAATAAATTTGCTGCCTGACAAAATGATTTGCACTGTGCCGTGATAGACACGTGTTATGCTATCGAATCTTATGCATGGGCAAACCCTCCTAAGGGTTGTACGTTATGCTATTCACATGCCAAGTTGCCAGAATCACTTAAACCCCTATGGTAAGGTAGCCACAACAATGACGGTCTAGGTAATGCTGCATGCAACCTTAGCGTAGCATTCATACATCGTCGCGGCCGAATCAGTAATAGCAACGGTGTAATGGCCAAAATAATAGCAAAAATAATAACAGGAAACACAGATTACAAAAAAAAAAAATAGAAACAAAAAGAAAGTAGAAGCAACAACATCAACATGAAAAACAAAGGGAGCGTAGCAACTTATCGGGCCGATGGAGTTTCCTCCCGCACTACAATCCATGCTTGCGACAAACACCCCAAGGTGTCTTTTACCTTGTCTACCTTAGTGAGCACTAGGTGTTTGCATTCTCTCTTGGGTGCCATCGTCTTGGTTGTAGCTTCCTTCTCAGTTGCTACACTAAACTGCCTTGCTCTTCATTGGCATAATAGCTCTATGCTCTAGATATGGGCTTTGCTCACTTACGATGAAAATGATGAGTTTACCAGGGGTAAACCCCTATTTATAGCCAATACAGCGAAAAAGAACCTACCATTTACTCATCTCGATTAATGTGGGATGTTACGTACAACATAGCACTCCCCCATTGCGTAGCAGCACTGTTTGCATCGTGGCAGGTGGGCTTGACTGAAAGACTCTACCCACCTTAAACTAGCCATTTTCCTTCGCAAGAGTAACCTATTAGCGATCCACTAAAACCTTAAACTAATACTTACCTTCGCAAGCATAACTTTTTGGTGGTCTACAAAGATCTTAAACTAGCAATTTTGACTCATAGTTTCAGTTCATTAGTGGTCTGCAAAGACCTTAAACTAATACAACTTTCGATATATGAGCAAAACTTGTTAGCGGTTCGCAAAGACCTTAAACTAATACTTCTTAGCTTCACTAGAATAGCCTGTTAGCGGTCCACAAAGACCTTAAACTAGTAGTTCTGACACATAATTTTGATCTCATTAATGGTCTACAAAGACCTTAAACTAGCAATTTTGATGCACAACTTTGATCTCGTTAGTGGTCCGCAAAGACCTTAAACTAGCAGTTTTCAATTTTGGCATTTAGGTGGTCCGCTACGACCTTAAACTGGAAAACTGGCAAACTACAAACTTTATACCATAGTTCACAATTATTTAACATTTGCATATTTCATTGTTACTCTGTGAATGTCTGCTATGTGTTATTGCTACAAACAGGTATCCCTTGACTTGGCATTTATCTCATTGTAGTAGGTTGAGCAAGAATGGCAATGCATCATGATCTTTCTTCACCTCTAGCCTTAATAGGCCCACATGGTGAGCTTGCAAGACAACTGAACCCAGAGGTAATAGACTAGGAATCATCCACAAATAGCACCATAGTGTTCTTAGAAATATCCCCAGACTTGCCTGAACATCTAGTCCAAGCCTTAGATTTAGAGGTCGGGGATGTAACCGAGGACTCTCTCATTGAAATGCCTATGACCACATCTAGGGAGAAAATAAAAACTTTAAAACTTAGCTCCCTCCTAGATTTACAAACACACAAAGATGTATCCAAGATACTGCAAGACAACATTGACATCTTCGCATGGTCATACAATGACATGCTGAGTTTAGATTCAAGGCTTATACAGTACAACATTGTCTTGGACTTGCGTATGAATGTAGTTAAGCAAAATGCTCGCAAGGTTAAACCAGAGATTGCATTGGACATACAGGATAAAATCACCAAGCTATATCAAGCTGGTTTCATCAAAGTAGTTGATTACTCAGAGTGGGTGTCAAACATCATTGTGGTTTCTAAGAAAATAGGAGGAATAAAAATCTGTATAGACTTCCGAGATCTGAACAAAGCCACGATCAAGGATGACTTCCTACTACTAAGTATTGATCAACTCATCGACACTAGAACTGGTCATGCTTTGTTATCCTTCATGGATGGTTTCTCTGGCTACAACCAAATTCGCATCAACCCAAAGCATTAGTTAACAACAACCTTGATGACCCCATGGGGTACTTTTTGTTACACTATGATGCCCTTTGGGCTTAAGAACACCGATGCAACCTACCAGAGAGCCATGAATTACATCTTTAGCGACTACATCCTAGAAATGTTGAATGACTATGTGGATGACATAGCGGTAAAATCCAAAAAGGCTACCAATCATCCCAATGATCTAGGTGTAGTCCTCAAGTGCTGCCAGATGCATGATTTATGCCTTAACCCAAAAAAGAGTCTTCGGGGTGTGAACTGGATGCATGTTAGGGTTTGTATTATCGAAGGCTGGAATACGAGTGGACCTTAACAAATTTAAGCCCATCACTAATCTAGCATTCCCTACAAACCTTAAAGAATTACACAGGTTACAAGGTAGAGTACAGTTCGTCAGAAAGTTTATAGCAAAGTTGATTGACAAGTTACACCCCATGCAACATGTACTAAAGAAAGGGGTTAACTTCAAATGGACAACACAATGCCAACAAACCTTTGATGATCTAAAGAAAGAGCTTTTATGCTTCCCAACTATTTACCCACCACAAAGGGATAAGCCTTTCTTTGTCTACCTTGCCACCCTAGACACGTCTATTGCGGCACTGTTATGTTAGAAACAAGACGAAGACTCTGAGATTTCAATGTATTATCTAAGTCATTTATTGATAGTGTATGAGGAAAAATATAATGAGGTGGAGAGAAACTACCTTGCCCTAGTATTTGCATTAAAGAAATGAAGCCATTATCTGTTTCGTAGCAAGGTTAACATCATTTGCAAGAGCAATGTACTCTGAGCTATCACAAACAATCTATATGAGAGCAGCAGGATAGCCCAATGGAAAGCCATAACTGCAGAAGTCAATTTGCAATATGTGAGCCAATCATCAAAGAAAGGTCAAGCTATAGCTACACAACTCACGACCTCACCTATCAACGATTGGGCAATCATAGATCTTGAATTCCATGAGGAGCATGTTAGCACTATCAACATTGTCCCGTCACACCTTGAAGGCACTTTGGATTTTGACAGAGCCTTGACTATGTGAGGAGGTAGTGCAGCTACTATCATCACGTTCCCCTTTGGGGAGATGCAACCCTTTGCTTATCATTTTGCATTCCTTTATATGAACAATGTGGCAGAGTACGAAGGATTACTTAGGGGTCTCTTAGCAGCCCAAGCATTAAGCGTTCAACACCTGGCAATTCGTAACGATTCACAACTTGTTGTGAATCAAATCATTGAGGTCTACACTTGCAAAGCTACACATCTGCAACCCTATTATGACCTAGCGAAAAGTTTTCTCAAATAGTTTGCAACAACGAACGTTCAACACATGCTACATAATGAAAAAACTGTAGCAGATGCCTTGGCCACCCTAGCATTAAACGTGCCACCACACCTATTCACAAGTTTGCCCGCTTTGATTACTGAGTGTATGGAGCCTATCACTTAGGTGATACATGTAGCCTATATAAGCGCTACAGATACCCAGGAGTGGCATGGCAACATTAAAGCCCACCTGCAACATGGCAAGCCCCCATGCGGATTGACATCTACCCAAAGAGATGTGATCCACAAACATGCCCAATAATATGTGCTCATGGGAGACAACGTCCTATGCAGACGCTCCTTTGACGGGATATTGCTGGCATGTGTAAATGAGAAGCAAGAGAAGAAGGTCATTAATGAAGTACACGAGGGACTGTGTGGTGGACACATAGCACCTAGGGCCATGGTAGCAAAAATTAGACACCTAGGGTACTACTGGCCTCACATGAAGCATGATTGCCTAGCCAAAGTCAAGACTTGTGATACGTGCCAAAGATATGCAAATCTTATACACATTTCACCTACAGAGTTGCACCAAATGCAGATCATGTGGTCATTCCAATGACGGGGACTAGACATCATAGGACCTATCATGCCTAAGTCTTCCATAGGACATAGCTTCATCATCACTGCCACTGAGTACTTTATAAAGTGGGTGGAGGCTATTCTCCTTAGGAAGACTACATCTTAGCAGGTTTTCCACTTCATCCTAAATACAATCGTGATGAGGTTTGGGCTTCTCATGACTATTGTGACCAACAATGGGCCACAATTTAGTAGTGCGGAAACCAAAACCTTTTGCAGCAATCTTGGCATTAGGCAATCGTTCTCCTCACCATACTACCTACAGGCAAATAGATAGGTAGAAGCTACAAACAAAGCCATCATCAACTTGCTCAAGAAAATGCTTAATAACAGCAAGAGGCAATGGCATGAGAAAATCCTCTATATGCTATGGGCTTATAGGATGACATGTAGGACTGCAATAGGTAAGAATCCTTACAGTCTTGTTTATGGATCTGAAGCGGTGCTACCTCTTGAGTTACAGGTACCATCACTTTGAATGATCCTATCAAACATTGTGAGCAAAGCCCAAAACAACAAGTCAATGATCATTGACCTTGGCTCAATAGAGGAGGACCATGCACAGACACTTGGTCACATAGAGCAGTATCAGAACAGGCAACGGCAGAAGCATCATGCAAACTCGCATCAATGGCTGATAAAGAAGGGGGACCTCGTTCTCAAGGGTGTCTATGAGCATGTGAACAAATTCTCAGCAAACTGCAAAGGTCCATTCATGGGCACAAAAGCCTATAGGAATGGGGCCTTCAAGCTAGTAGACATGGATGGCAATGAGTTTGCAAATCCTATGAATCACTCATATCTCAAGCCATACTACATCTAAAGCATGAGCAAGGTAAGCAGTCATCCACTATGATGTAAAATTGACAAACCAACGTCTGCTATGACGTAAAACTGGCAAAGATCATCCGCTACGACATAAGACAGGAAAAGGTAGTCCGCTACGACTATAAAATAGCATAGACTGTCTACCATGACATAAAACTGGCAAAGCATATCCGCTATGACGTTAAACTGGCACAAATGATCTACTACGACTTTAAACTAGCCTATCCATCATTTGCTATGATGATAAATTAGCACTGTGATCTACTAGGACCTTCAACTAGCACTACCACCATCCGCTATGACGGGAAACTAGCATAACGGTATGCTAGGACCTTAAACTAGTACAGCACGGTCTGCTGAGACCTTAAACTAGCACATCAGATGGTCTACCAAGACCTTAAACCAGGTTCGTGGCATGTCCTCAGCATACATCCATAACTCATCAAGCAAGCATGCATGCACACTGCTAACACAGGGTGGGATGTTGCAGTTCCAGAATGCAGTTCACGATGCCAAGAAAACATCCATTGGAATATGTTCAACGCCACTGCCCTTGGCATCTTACTGATCCTCCGGAGATGTTGAATGACATCTTGTTGACCTTCCATAGCTATTGCTACCATGGCCCTTCGCCCTAGTAGTTGCTTCCATGGTCAACGCTTGCTATTGGAGTCCCAACACTATTGTGGCCCAGCCACAATGTTGGTACCCTTTGGCCCCCACCAGTGCCCGAGCCCAAAAGATGTTTTGCTATTTGTTAGCCCATCTCATAGTTGAACTACATGATGTTTGCCTTGGGTATGGACTCTTGAGCACCTGCATCACTATAATTCCTAGCTACCTCGGTGCCTACCTCTCCAGGTTGATGCTGCCAGAATTGCTATTGGCCTTTCTAGTTTGGACGTCAAATGGCTCAGCAACAACGTCCATTGTTCCAACAGCGTCCAAAGCAAGAGAGACCTTTGCCTTCATTTTACTTGATGGTTGTTTCTTCTAGTCTTCTCTTTGTTGTGTTTGTAGGGTACATGTCGGAGGGGTGTTGGTCAAAGGTGCATTTCACCATGGTGGTAGGACACTACATCATTCCAAGATGACCGTCTTAACTAGCTTGGCTACTTTGGAGTGCACATCCTCTCCTCCCACTTAACCTCCTTTACCTTGTTCCTTACACCTACAATTCTCCTTCTTACACCTCTTTTATGATTTTTCCTCGATGCCTGTAAAGCCCTCCCATATGCTTAACCGGAAAGTCCATGACACACGTAATACAACTCGCCACATGGGAAGCATCTGTAGGCAGGTTAAAGCCCCACGTGGATGTAACACAACTCATCCTAGGAAAGAGACATCTGTCCTGCAACAACAAGGTTGTTTGCAAATGTAAACAGAAGAACAAAAAAAGTAAAGCATAAAATTAAAAAGCTCACACAAAAAAAATGTGCCTAAAAAAATGGCACATTAGTTGTTTCACGATGACCATATCTAAGCATTCCAACAAGACATCAGAAGCTTGCAAAGGAAAAGATGCTCATGTATATCGACTCCCTCACAAGCACTCCGATGGGGGACCACATTGCTACTTCTTTCCCTTTTCGAAACCATCCTCGTAGGTCCACCATTTTCCCTTTCCCTACATAACTATCATAGCACTCTTAAGCATAGATAAGTGACATATGGATGACTACTATAGAGTGAATGTTAGCATATTGTCTTTCGTGGTGTTTCATATTCTTTGTCAGCATCTCTCGAGCTCGTCCTCCAGACGTTAACAAAGAGGGGCCAATGAAACATCCTAAAATTTCAAGGCACTCTTGCTTCACCAGGGTCTTGGAAATGAGGTAAAAATTTCCACAAGTGTAGCCTCATGAAAATTTGGCAGGAAATTAATGCACTGAGTTTAGACTATTCAGTTCAGCAAGTTTTCTACCTCCAAAGCTCACAGGCCCAATGGACTCTCTAGCCTGCCCACCTGAGTGTTTCACCTTGCTGATAGTCTATTTAGAAACCATGCTTGGAGTTGTTGATGGTGTTGAGGATGGACAAAACAGTTTGACAAGTTTTCTAGTGAAGAAGCTTGCTACGCTATGCTATGCTATGTAGCATAGCAAGCCTTAGAAGATAGTTGCTTAGGCAATCAAATGTAAACTGTTGTAGGATAAAGTGCCATGCTATGCTACACTACGTAGTGTAGCACAGCATAGCAAAGGAAAATCAGAAAGGCCCAGCTTACCAAGTGATTCCATTGAAGAAATTGCACTTGGCAAGCACTACGGCCTCCAAAACTAGTTGCCTTGTTCAATTTCAAGTCCTTTAGCAAGGTCTCTTACTAGAAAGTGGCCGATTGAGCAAAAAGCAGGATATACCGGCTGCTATGCTATGCTTCGCTACATAGCGTAGCATAGCATAGTAAAAATACAAGAATAGCAAGAAATATTTCAAATGCAAGTTTAGAGGCTCTCCTTCGCAAAAGGCAAAAGTTGTAGCTGTTAGCATGGTCAAAGCTTCAAATAAGTGTTTGCAACTTTAGCACGAGTTGCAGATAAAGCCAGCTGCTACTCTATACTACGCTATGTAGCGTAGCATAGTAGAGATGCAAACTAAATGAAGTGGTTCAAAAGCTAACCTGATGTGCACCGAAGCTTCCAACAGATGCAGTCAACTTCAACACAAATTCCCTTTTCAAACTGGTGGCTACGCTATGCTATGCTACATAGTGTAGCAAGCAGCTATGCTATGCCAACTGCTTCGCTACATAGCGTAGCACAACATAGCAGATAGCTATGCTACGCTAGTGTGCTTCATCTCTTTCTTGCATTGTTTGTGCACTTGATGCCAGCACTCCCATTTTCAACAACATGATTGCAGCATAGCAAGTTCACAACTAGTCTTGCGTATCCATGCAGTATGGACACATCAGCATCTCGTGGGTCCAGGACACATGGCATCTAAACCAGATCTCTCGCTTGCTCCTAGCCTTATAAATACCCCAATGAGCAATGCTCAAAGGGTTGGCAAATTTGGTTGGAGAATTGAGAATTATGTTGGCAAGTTGGAAAATCAGTAATTTGTTGGGTTGGCAAATTTTAGCAGTTGGCATCTTTTGCATTAGCACTTGGCATTAGCTCTTTGCTTCCTGGCATTTTGCACTATTGGCTTTTAAGCTTGTACTCGAAAAAAAGAAAACATAGTTGAGGTATTTCAAGCATTGCGGTCATTCTTGGACTCTCTATGCACCTCCGGCATTGTATAACTTATTATACATTTTCAAGAAAAGAAGAGTATCAAACCTGCGGCTTTGCGGTGGTGCATTTTCTTATCCCAGTTACTCTGTTATCTCTTCATTGTCATAATTTTTTTAGCATCATTTTATTTATTATTGCATTTATTGATCATTAGTTAGATCTCACATATTTCTCACTTAAAACAACATTTACAAAAGCTTAAGTTACATTGGTTAAGTCCTTGTCTGATCAACCAAATAGTTTAGGGTGCCCCGTTTCTATTTTATTTAGCACAGCCCTCACACGGATTCGAGGTTAAAACTATTTACCCTACAACCTCTTGGTGTTTCCAACCATTTACGTTTTTAGTCACTACACTTATTTTGATTTCTTTGATTTTACCCTTGGGTTCAATTTCTATCTTTATCTTGATCCCATAGTGGAGCTCTATCTCTATACCTACATTTATCTTTATTAGAAGTAGATGTTGAAGAGGAAGAGGAAGATGGTGAACTGGGAGTTGCCATGGCTCCTATAGTTCTCCCAATGGTCACTTGATTTGTCTTTTATAGGTTTATAGGAGAGCCTAGGCCTTGAATCCCTCCTTGATCTAGGACTTCATCTCCTCTAGAATTATCTATACTAGTTGAACGTAGTCCTTGTGTGTAGTATGTGTCAAATGAGCATATGAAGCCCTTGCCTGAGGTTGTTTACTCCAATTTTATTTAGTATAGAACCTATTATTTTTCTTATGAGAATTTTCATCATATGATGATTATTGGTCCTCTACAAATAAGACATGATTTTAACATGTGTAACTTTAAAATATTAATATTTTCTAAAAGATAAATTGTTAACACCTTAACAATGATCATTTCTGATACAACTAATCTAGATAACTAGTACCATCCCTGACAATGGTGCCAATGATGAGCGGTGGTTATACCCTATGTCCAACCATATGAATCACAAGTGTTCATGCATAATTTGGTCGAATTCCATGGATGGGACTAGTTGTCCATCTAGATTGTTAAGCATTGATCACAGTTTGCTATATTCCCACTTGGACTAGTGGTAGCATTATCATGTATAGTTTAGTCCAAAGCGAGGCATATGATTATTGATGTTTTTTTAGATTTATGCTACTCCTAACAATAATAGATAAATTAATTATTTAATCTAATTAACAATAAGAAGATAAATGCTGAACTAGCCTACGGGCTATGAGTATCTATTCCCAGCTTGTCGTACACATCCTGAACCCACATATCCACTACTGGGATTACCAAGTGTTATGCTATTAGGTGAACCAAGTAATAACACTACTGGGATTACCAAGTGAAAATGTGTTTATACTTGAAATTGGTTGTGCTCATTCCACCAATTTATTAACTTGCATGAAATGTAGATATTAACAAAGTATAGGAAAAGTAAATTACATAGAACGTAAATCTAATCTAAGTCAAAGTGCTGCAATGAATAAGAATTAATCTTGATCTTATAGCCTTCATGGAATGTGTTTAGGTACATTTCCACTTGAATAAGATGCCATAAAATTAACTTAGATCCACACTCTGGGCACTCACTAACTATTGTCTAAGACTACAAAATAAAACTGTAAGAGTCTATCTACTTTGTTGATAAAAGAATGTCAAATACTTGGCAGGAGCACCCATATTTATAGGTGAAAATAGACACTCTATTGATGGGTATGCATCAAAGCATCATTTCATGCATCAATGGGATTGCATTGAAGGGTATGTGTTGACACTACTTTGTTGAGGCACCTACGTTGAAGCAGCTACATTGATGCGTTGATGCTTCATTACTAGTGAAACACCACCAAGTTTGGGCTCCTGGGTCTCAACTACAAATTTGGCTAAGTGTAAAAACTTGGTAAATTTTGTCTAAGTGTTGATACTACACTCCCACTGCTGGGACTACACTCTAGAATATAGTCAGTGTAGTTGACATGAATAGTCTAGATTTGCAAGATTTTTCTAAGTGTTAATAGCAGCTGCAAATTCTTTTAAGTGTCTTGACTACACTCACCTTGCTAGGACTATACTCTAGAGTGTAGTTAGCCTTGGAATGACCAGTTTTACAAATTTTCTTAGTGTGAAGGTAGAGGTTGTCAAGCTTGGTTGGCATGGAAGAAACAGTTTGGAAAATTTTCCAACTCCTAAGACTACGCTCCCTACTACACTCCAAAGCATAGTTAGTGTAGTCTGCATGAGCATAGCATCTTTGCCAATTTTTTCCAAGTGTTAGGACTATGCTCCCACCTCTAAAACTATGCCCTAGAGCATAGCTAGTGTAGCTTGCACTGAGCATCATTTTCTAGCAAGATTTGCCCAACTCCTGAGGCTACGCTCTAGAGCATAGTTAGCATAGTCTACAAAAACTGCCTCTAAGAGCCTCCAGAACTCAGCATTGGCTTGCATCTCAGCTCCAACATTTCCTTGGTAAGTAAGATTAGCAACTTCTATCTTCTTTCCACCATCATTTGCCCTCAAATTGTACCTACGCTCGACATCACTCAAGAGAGTGGGTAGCATAGCCTTGGAGTGTAGTGTCCAAAATTGCACTATTTGCATTGTTTTCAGGTACATTGCAATCTGTTTAGCACTTGCACATGCAATCTCAATAGCGTAGTCATAGTTTGGCAATCTCATAGGATCCATTGGAGCACACCAATAGAACACCATCCTGCTTTAATGGAAATGTAGTTGGGGTGAGCGTAGTCCCAACTACCCCTCTATTACGTGGCACTTGATCAAAAATTCATGCTAATCCTAACCCTATAAATACCATAGGGCTTCACATATTAAGGGTTGGCATTTTGGCATTTTGGTTAGCATTTGGAAGTAATTAATGAGAAAACTTACATTTTGAGCATCCTTGCATCCAAGCACACTTGATATGTTGGTGAACTTTGGGATACCACAACACCATTGTACACCACTTAGCACACCGCCAACCATTGTAGCTTGGAGGACATCACGGTAGCCAACCCGGTAGGCTTAGACTTCATGGCAGATATTGGTTTTCATAGCTAGATACTCTAAGACTGTGACTATGCTACCTATTGCACCTGTTTGTGCACCACATACCTCCTAAACTTTTCTTTCCAATTGACTACACTCCCCCTATTTGGGGTGGTGCCTTTTTCTCTTACTCATATTTTATGCATTTTTCCTATATTTTGGCATTCCATTCATATTTTTCATCATTTAAGCACATACTCACACATTTGCACCCTCATTTTTGTGCCTAAAACATCCACTACGCTCACACATGTGGGCACCATGGACACCACAAACATCGTATTAACACCTTAACACTTGTTTTGTCATAACACCCATAAGTTCTAGTTTGATTGACAAGACCATCTTGGGCTCCTCGTCCCCATTCCCAGTAGGCCCTCATGTGGAAGTGGTGTTAAGGCTATGCTACTATAGACCTCTTAGAGTCCCTTTCTAGTCTTCGATGTTTTTAGTTGCTATAGTTTTTTGGTACTAGAAGGAGGACCTTTGCCATTTCCTTCTTCAACAATCCCTTGGTTGTTACCTTGCATGCTCTCTGCACCCCATGTAGAGTGATTTCTATCATTGATTCCACCAGAACCCTACTTAACAACACTGGTGTTTACACTTAGCCAAATTCTAGGTGCTCAGTAGAGCATAGCTAGCTCTAGCATAGCCATCGTAGTTGGCTTTGATCATAGTCCTAGAGTTAGTCATTTTTCAACACTTTTACACTCAGTCATTTTTTCTCTAACTTAGTCATTTTTTTTGCATCTTTTATACTTAGTTACTTTTTCTATGTTTCTTACATAGCCATTTTCTTAGCAATTACATAGTTATTTTTTTGCATTTTAGCACTTCGTCATTTTTTCTTCCTATTTTGCATAAGTAGCCTTTTGCATTTTTCTTTGCATCATGAACCTTGCACAACCTTTGACCTTTGCTCCAAGCATGGTTGTTCTTTGACTGGTCCAACAGGAGATTTTGATTAACCTTCCTAGGGTTGGGAGCCCTATCTTGGCATAAAGGTAATCTCTTAGGTAGTGCAACCTGCCTCCTGAGGTCATGATGCTCAATAACGAGAAATATAACTTAATTTGTGTAAAAATCTAGGTGGGTTTTCCCTTAGACCACCAAGAAATGGATGGCAAATGTAGTTATGAATGCATGTATTGTAACAGGAGGGAATGGTTCCCTTTCAATTTTGACTTTATCCCACTCATGGAAGACTACCAATGGATACTGGACAACCTTATTCGAAACATGGTTCATGAGGTCAGGACCATCTACAAGGAGCCCTTGTAGGAGGACGTGGATGAGTTTGAAGCTTAGTTTAAGCATGATGACTTGTTCCACACCTTGTTCTAGCTGGCTACATCCACTTTCCTACCTTCACTCTCTCACCAATCTATCCTCTAGGAGATAGTTGCCAATCATGTGTCATTGCCCAGGTCCACACCATGGTGATCCATCAAACTCAGCAAATGTGCCAGGATAGTGTACTTCCCCTTAGCCTTCCTTTCAACTTACCTTTAGTCATACCATCTTAACCTATGAAACTCCTACTGCTTGTTTAGCCTATTCAACCTGTTTAGCCTGTGCCGCTTGTGCGGCCTGCTTAGCCTATTCAAGTTGTCCAACCTTTTGTGGCAACAACCATTATACTTATGCAACCCTACATGCACACCATGCATGTTCCTCCCTTGCTATTTATTGTTTAGGTATTGTTCATCATGCTACCTGCATCTCAGCCATAAACATCTTATGCATCATTTTTCCTACCACTTACTATGGTGCCATCCTTCACAATGGCCTAGCCCACAAACATGTGGTGGGGACTAGGTGTTGTATCTATAGCACAACTCATGCAACAGGCATCGCATGTGGTCACACAGCTCAAACATGAGTCATGGATCACCCAAATAGCACAACAGGATGCACAACCCATGCAACCCACCACAACCACAATAGGCTTGGATCAAGTGTTCTAGCTAAGCCAAAGCCTAACTGAAGAGGTTAAGTGGCTCAAGAATGCCTCCCCTAAAACTGTCCATGTGATGGATTTTTACTAGGATAATCTAATCAGTCCTATAGTCCCACCATTGGTAGTGCCCACTAGGGTTCTGCTACCCTAGTTCACCAAATACAATGGTGAAGGGAATCCTAACATTCATATGGTTATCTTTCAATCAAAATACCTCCTACTGAAAGCATGGACAAATGCCATCATTTTCTTATTCACCATGTCCCTGATTGATAAGGCACTAGATTGGTACTGCATGCTCCCCAGGGCCTCCATCACTACTTTGGAGGAATTGCTTACCCAGTTCATCACTCACTTCAAGTACAACTTGAAGCCTAAGGTGACCCTAGACTAGTTGATGCAAGTTAAGCAAGGCCACTTAGAGCCCATGCAAAAATTCATCTAGCAGTGGAGCACATCACGTAATGAGATCTATGAGCCTATCATGGAAACTCACCTACTAGCCATCTTCAAAGGTGCAGTGAATGACTTCATCAAGTTGAAACTGTATTACCTTGCCCTATAATCCCTATGCCAAACATTTTCTTAGACCAAGAGCATTCAGGATGCAACAGATGCTAGTAAGGATCTGGCCTATGTGGTCCACAAAAACCTGCATGCGAAGAAAGAAAAAGACAAGGACAAAGGAAAACAAACAACCACAACCATCGTAATGGTGGCCAACAAGGCTAAACTGGCCAACACTAAACCAATGGCCAAGCCACCCAAAGCCTTGACCAACAACAAAGTGGCTAGCCCTAGCACAATGGCAAAAAACCAGTCTGCATCATTGGTGGCCATGTCACCAGTTGCTACAAGGCCTAAGTTCAAGTGCAAGGATCGCTTGAAGTATACACCATTGCCTATCAAGTAGTCAAAGTTGTTATACCAACTACTTCATTTTGGATGCATCTAGTACAAGAAAATGTCCAAGGATGTTCACAAGTAGCATGATTGATAGTACAAGCTCCTCAAAAATCCTTCAGTTACACTGCCTAATGAGCCTATGCTCCCTAAGCATTTCAAATTGAACCTATTTTGCCAATATCACTAATCGCAAGGCCACAATATAGACTTTTGCATAGCTTTGCAAGATGACATATAATGCATGGTTGACAAGGGTGAGTTGGTTCTTGATGCTACCAAACAAGTGTGCCTCCAAAATTAATCAATGTAGGTTTACAAGGATCCTCTCAACACAAGTGGTGTAGGGTACATCATCAACACTATCAGTGTTGATGATGATTCAGAAGTTATGTAGGAACCATTTATGGTTCATGCATCCTCTAATGATGCTGGGGCCTCCTCATCCTTAATTAGTTTGAGGACCTCCTTTATTATTAGAGCATCACCCCAGGCACCCATAACACCCTTTGTGGTTAGGGCCCTGCAACATGTTCCAGCTGCAACAATCCAAACCCCCTTCATCATAAGGGTGTTACAACGTGTGGACTCCCTACATGTTAGGAGTCCAGTGGTGGGCAATGCATTAGTCCTTGCTTTCTCAAGA
Source organism: Gnetum montanum (assembly GCA_015680685.1). NCBI lineage: Eukaryota > Viridiplantae > Streptophyta > Gnetopsida > Gnetales > Gnetaceae > Gnetum > Gnetum montanum. The sequence continues at coordinate 207,730 of MNCI01026340.1, read as the reverse complement.
TCCCATCCCATAGCCAACACCAATAGGTAACCAAGATGGAAACCTGGGAGGCCCAACAAGCACCTTGCCAATCAAATGCTTAGGTAGCACTAGGAGTAAAGGGCATTAGGCCCACCAAAGCCTATCCCTTTGTCTTCCATCCCAATGGACCAACCAACTAAAGAGGCCACCAAAATAAGTAACCAACAATGGAGCACTAAGGTTCCAAAGTAAACAAGACAAGCAAGGCCCAAATTCCCTCCACAAGAGATTCGTCTCTTGGATTGGATGGAGGAGAAAAGACTTTCTTAACACATTAGCATAAGTCAAGTAGGCTTTGAAATAGAAGAACAAAACACTAAGCTTGTATGACTTTGTGATGACCTCCTCCACCCATCATGAAGTGCTAGTGCACATGTTAACCTTCATTCCTATCACAGAGGACATTTTAGTGGATGAGCAATCCATCCATGCTATGATGTTGCCTCCTCCGCTATAGGAATCAAGTTCAATGCCTTTAGCATTTCATGATAACGTGATCAAGGTGTACCTTGAGAAGGGTTACATCATTACTATGCTGATGTTTATCATTATTTGGGTAGGGGAATGCAGAATCTATAGGGTGCACATCGATGACGAGGCAGAAACCAATGTCATCCCTTATATGGTCATTGACAAGCTTGGTCTTGCTTACCAAATTCAATCGACAAAGACAACATGCCTAAAATCCTTTAATGGGTCATGTGTTTTCATAAGGGGAACTATCATAATAGCCTTCATGGTAGGGGAGCAATTCCCCACCATCACTGAATTCATAGTAGTTGAGAAGATGTCAAGTCTCAACCTGATCTTGGGTAGGCCATGGTTATCCGAGTTGCAGGTAGTCTCCTCCCCAATCCATCAGGAAATCCACCTTTCATATGAAGGTGGAGAGGTTATCATATGTGGTGACAATGTAGCCCCTCTAATTATTAGCAACATCAATGCTGAACATGGATCAGAGGTGGAGTTCCTTGATGACATGCCTCCTACGAAGGACAAAGGTAGAAAATGCAAAGCAAACCAACATGAGGAGCCAATGGAAGTCCTTGACCATTTAGAAGATGCTTTATGCGTAGAATTGCCCTTTGACATAGCTAACAAAGGTTAGGGTGAGTACTACATCCTATCCTCTAGGCCCTACGCACAACCTAACCCACACAGGGTTAGGAAATAACTACATGACTAAGGCATTTCCTTGGTCCAATAGGCACTAGGTCCCTACTTGCCTAGACTACTTCCTCACCTTTTGCATGTTTGTGCTTTGTTTGCACTTTACGTTAACTTGGTTATCCACATTTTTGCATTATTTACTTCTTTATGCATTTATTTCCTTAGTTTGTGCATTTTCTCTAAGTTCACATTTCATTACTTTTTACTAGTTAGTTTACATGTAAAACTTCAAAATATATAAACATCATAAAATGCAAAAGTTACAAACATATATAGCCTGCCATGGCCTTAAACTGACATCCTATGGCCCAAAAAGACCTTAGACTACTACATGGCCTACCATGGTCCTAAAACTAGCAATTAAATCTTCTTTTTCCACATGGTCCAAAATGGCCTAAAACTACCAGCATGGCCCACCATGGCCTTAAATTGGCATCGCATGGCTTGCCACGACCTAAAACTAGCAAAACGTTTTGACTACTGTGTGGCTCGAAATTACCTTAAACTATCATTGGGGCCTGGAATGGCCTAAACCTATCAAAACAATGTCTACACATGCAACCCGAAATGAGCTAAAACTAGCAATCACTATAGCCTAATTGCATCAACTCATAGCAACTTTTAACACCAAACATAGCAACTAAATATAAAATTGTGCTCATCATACACTCCATGTAGTAAAACTCTACTACATCTCATGAGAAATAGTACATGTCATCTACATTACATGACAAAATATTTCACAAAAATAAAAAAATGCCCAATGATAGGGCTACATTAGGATCTACTTAATCAGTGGCACTAGGTGGAGGTGGAGGCTCCTCTTCTCCCGCCCTACCGATGGGGCTTGTAGTATCATGTAGTGCTTATCAACAACAACAAAATAGAAAACTATAAGCAAATGTACAATATATAACTAATAGAAAAAAGACATAAAAATGAAACAAACTAACCTGAGAGGGTCTTGAATTGACCATGTCTGGAGGTATTCTATTAAGGTCCTCCTCTAAGCATTGAAGGATCTCAACCTTTGATAGTCTTGTCCAATCCTCCTAGCTGAAGTTAATACCCACAAGGGTCATATCTTTTTCCATAGTGGTTCATGCGGGTAGTTGCATAGAAAAGGTGGTAGACAAAGTCTCCCATGAAGGCATGACAATCTATTGCTTTAATGAGTCACTAACCACTATGTGGCAAGCAAATATCTTGAAGGCCTAACTCCTGCCAATTGCCTTAATGAACAACTCAAGGTGATGGGCTTTGACGGACTCTTCTTTGAGTTGTTGTAGATATGCATCTCACTCATGCTTGTAGTGGTACTTATGGTCCTTCTACATGTGCCCACATTTGCACACCTTAGCATTGAAATGTTTTCACTCTTTTCCCTTTTGGGAAAGAAGATCCATCTGTAGCCTCTGCTTAATGATCTCCTAGGTAGCCTAATTCTTGCCCCAAATTATTGACTAGTACTTGGCATAATCGATCTCTGTGATCCACAGGTACTATCTCCCTGTGCCTAAGCCAACAAGAAATCATATTAGGACTAGATGTTCCTAATATTTGTGTTCTAGCTTGCCACTATCTCTTGAAGCTAATGCACATGTTTCCACAAGTTCTCATTCGAGTGCTTGCAGGTCCATAACACTTTTGCATTGGAAAGCATGCACTTGTTAACTTCCTTGTACATATGACAAGGCACTTGCTTCACTTCAAGAGGGTATTTAGGGATGGCATTTGATGAGTGGCGAGGTACCCCTACACTCAACCATACGAAACGAGCGTAGCACGTATGATCCGGGTGAACTCCGTAGACTAAATGCCTAAATGCCACAAGGAACACTTGGGGTTAATTAATCATTGTCTTCCCAGACTTACTTGTTGTTGTCACGGTGTATGGTTAAGTAAGTCCGAGGTATATGATTTTTTTGGTATTTTACAGTTTATCTCCTATGCTAACGGTGAAGGGTTGAGAGACTAAAACTAATTCTAACTACAACACTAAGTCCTAGCATCAGCATCCATTCCCACTTGCCGTACACACCCTGAATTGTGCAACTGTGACTACCAAATGCTAATCGTTACTTGGATTACCACACGTAACGCACGTGCTTGAAGCGGTCGTACTGAGACACCTAACTAACCTAAGTGTGACAAGCAGCCGATTCCTTGACTAGCTGTACACATCCATAGATGCTCATAATCAAGTTGTACTTGTCCCACATTCTAGGAGGTAAGGGTGAGAGAATCTAATCGCGATGAGTAGCCGATTCCTTGGCTAGCTGTACACATTCGTCAATGCTCGTAACCAAGTCGTACTCATGCCGCGTTACTAGGAAAGCAATAAATAACATTAAATAAACCTATCCATGTACTGCAAGGTTTATCCACAAAGCTCGTCTTTATTGCCGTACACAACTTGCGTTCAGGTACAAAGCTGCTCGAATAAAGAACCGTTCACTTGGGGGACTCCTACTACGGACACATGGAAAATATTCTATCTTTGGGGTGATCAATCCACCAGAGCTTTGCTACTTTACACCTAGGATGTGAAATGAGGGGAGTGCTACCTCTTATTTATAGATTTGGTGGCAGACCGTGATATCGCGTACGCGATATTGTAGGGAACGATGCGATATCGCATACGCGATATCGTAGGGAACAATGCGATATCGCGTACGTGATATCGCAGGGGATGCGATATATCATCGGCTGCAATATCACGTACGCGATATCGTGGCTTGTGCAATTCGCGTCTCATCATACCCCCATGACTGAATGAAAACTCATCCTCGAGTTCCTTACAATAATATCAGGTAGGTATGGGATTATTGAGGGGAATGGAACTAATGGAATGACATGTGAACGGTTCATTATTACAAGACTTGACAAGACTGGTGTTCATGATAACAAGGGTGAGCACCTTATTACAATGACATTAGGCCTTTGTTGGAAACTGAGAGAGAAAGAGAGAGAGAGGAGAGAAGAGTCTTGCTGCTGCCAACGCCTAGATTGCACCTTCCATTGTCCATCCATAAGTGCATCATCAATTCTGCTCCTTGCATAGCTGCTTCAGCACTGCTCCATTCCAAGTGTTTGCTCCAGATCTGGTTTGTTGTTGTATGATTACCATCTGCACATACAACACAATCATATATTAGCAAGGGTAATTGAATCATTAAGTAATTAATACCTTGCTTCGGTGTAAGTCCATTGACTAGGTTGTGGTATGGATGATATGGACCTGGAAAGATGTAGATGATGACTACCGAAGGTGTAGGGGTTAGGAAGAGAAACGAAAAAATTTTGGGCTTAGGAGAAAAATCGAAAAATCAGGCCTCATACCCCCATGACTAATCGTGAACCTCCGATAGCATTAGACTGGAGAAAGAAAAGGAGTAAGAAAGATAGGTAAAAAGGGACAACTATGACATCAATGAAAGGGATGTCAGGATGGGAATGAACAAAAATAAAATTAATTGCAAAATTTTAAGGAAAAGAAGTTAACTAATGCTCCAAATAGGAATGTTAGTGGGTCCTCCCCAAAGCAGGCTCTTGCCCTTAATGCCCTGACAATCCCACATTCAAAGAGTCCGTGTGCTCTGGGACTGTCCTTTGGAACAAGAGTTAAAGTCTTAACTGGAAGAATGTACCAAAAAGAAAACAATGCATTAATCAAAATATATACTAATGATATAACCAGCAATGAGGTGAACAATGGAGAGAAGGATGGAAAGAAGAAAAATGGAATGGAATCCCAAGAACAAGGTGTTGTATAGCCCCTTTTGTGTTTGATGAGTAATGTGACTTGGAAAATCTCATTCCAACTCTAGGCTCAAATCAACCACTTCTAGTGACTTCGTATCAATGCATTTGGCTAACCATTCACTTGGATAACAAGGATGCATTTTCAAAGAGCCACCACCATTCCGACGAAACAAAGGAGGCAATGGGAAACGAGAAGGGCCTTAGTTAGAGGGAACACTTTGGTTCCATAACCAATGCTTGTAGCCCAAATTTTATTTTGTCTAAGGGGTGTGCTTTGAATCCTCAATTTATTTTTTTTTCTTTTTTTTTATGTTTTGTGTTTTTATGCATGGGGACCACACCATGCAAAGACTTCTTATTTTTATTGTCTCAGCTTTTGATTATTTGGTCACATCGGAATGGTAAGAAAACTCAAGAAGGAACATCCAAGCACCCAAGAGAATGACTAACACCAAAGCATCAAGTTCCTTTGAAGTTACACCCTTTGCAATCCTTGAGTCCTTCCTTAGTTTGAGAAATACCTAGTCACCGATTCGTTAAAGTTCTTATTGGAAGGGAACTGTACATTTCCAAGCCAAGAGAAATCATAGACTTTGATGGATGGATGGGTGGATGAAGTGATCTCATTGGCTGCCATATCAAAAGAACATACCTTAGCCTCAACATTGTAACTTAAAGGTAAAAACCAAACATTAGCAATCAATATGAAAACAGTTCATACCATCGGTCTGAACAGTTATTGGGTGACGAGCTTACAGGGTGGATACACACACACACACACACACACACACACACACACACACAAAATGGAAAAAGTATAATGATGTTGTAAAAAAAAAAAAGAAAAAGTTAAAGAAATTTGTAAAAGAAAAATGTGTAAAACAAAAACATTGTAAAACAAAAATGTGTAAAAACAAAAATTGAAAAGATACTGAGGGCCCCATATGATTAGCATAGGTGGCCATCTCCCCCATGACTGAGTTGTAAGGGAGAGATCC
>MNCI01026340.1:144341-192321 GCA_015680685.1 Gnetum montanum | reverse complement strand
AAAATAAAAAATAAAATACATAACTCACAGAACTATGACAAAGAGGCTGAAATCTTTCCTTTAGCAAGCCATCTTACAAGCAATCTTCTTTACAAATCTTCCAAGATCCCAAGTGTGATGTGTGAGACCCAATGTACCTTCTCCTTGACCCTTGAAGCCTTTTTATAGGGTTCAAAGATAGGTAGGGAAGTTACATATTCAAAAATATCTTACCTAACTTCTCTCCCAAGTAACTTGGCCAACCAATTAGGAGATTACTTGCCCAACAAGTTAGGAGGTTACTTGCCCAACAAGTTAGGTAAGTTACAAAAATCTTGGATGGTTGAAACCACCATAGAGATAAAAAAGGTCTACAATTAACAAGTGTCTTCATGATAATCCAAATTAAAATTAATTATAAATATTATTGTTGTAACTATCATAGGAAGTTACAACTTCCATAGGAATAATAGCCATTCCTAGCCAAATGTCTCCTTTTATAGGATGTTACAAAAATATTCCATAACTGTCTTTTCCTTTTTAAATCATAAAATATTTTATTTTCCTTGTAGTGATAGAGATAGTAACCATGGATTTGATATATGTATGCGTATACAACCGAATGCATAAGTGGAATTGTACTCTCACATTTTAATTTGTGGCACCCCGAATGTAATCCCAGTTATATCAGGGCCGATTCCATCTTCATCTTCTTTGCATTTTGTTATTATTTATTTATTTCTGAACCCACATACTGGTAAATTGCTATTCGGATAATAAGTAACGGTTGCAAGAATGACGGGAATAATCAGCTGGTTCATTTCCTCTTCTACGCGAAACCCGTAGAAACAGACACATATGTGAACTGCCACCGTGAGAGGAGGTTCTACCACAACCGATGGTTTCAGTGGAGGGTTTCAGAGCTGCTGGGAACGTGAGGGCCATGACATGTAAATCCTTTCATTTTCGCATTCATAGGTCTAGTGGTCGGATTGGAAACATTTTTGGCATTGCTGAGCAGCACCTTGAACCCCAAAGGCTGGCTTCAGAAAATCTTTTTACTCCCAATGTGACGTTTTTCTCCGTACTCATAAGATACATCTGACACTTGGCCTCCTTGTGTTCCTGCCATTGGATGGACCCTTCTTCTTTCTGCCCATATGCATTCACATTCCTTGCTGTTGCCGCTACTGCTCTTTCTGCCTATTCTCCATGTCCACGTCAGCTGCCTCTCGCATGACGGAGTTGCACTTTAACCCAGAACTGAGCGCAATCTGCCACAGCTGCTCACTGCTCTACCTTGGACTGGCCCGAGGTCTTCTCTTCTAGCCTGTACGTGATTGCCACTGTAGATGTTTCGTATGGCTTCTGCTCTCATAGGGGCCACGTTCCACGATTCAATCCATGACGACGGTCACGACGGCCACCATTCCACCACCGCTCGGCCTCCATTGCGCTACTGTTGCTCTGCTTCCGCTCCACACTATTCGTGTCTACCTTGCTATGTTGGTTTCCATGCACACGTCCAACAGCAAACGTGGGACAGGTCCTGAAAACGAAAACCCTCCAAACTTGGTAGTTTCTGCAACTGACGGAAAAAGTCAGGGCTTAGAGAGCGGATCCTTGGAAATGCCCAACTGCATCCAGGATTCTTCTTGGCATCCTTCAATCTCATCCTTGCAACATCGCACCAATGTTTATTCCTGACGGATGAGCTCCAAGCGGTGTTGCTCAGTCTCGAGTGAATGATTGTAACCGCTTCCTGTGAGGGCTGCCATAGACATTTGCGGTTAGGATATATTCACTCGTAGGTCTGGACATGACATCTACCAGACTGAACCCAATGAACCTTCGTCGGTAAGACTGGATCGAGGAAGTACCTCACACACCTCTAGCCGTCAATCAGGAAAATTAAGCAAGATGAAAATGGAAAGAATGCAAGCTAGATAGCTCTATTTGTCTTGTTCGCTGAAAATGATGTTAGTGGTAGTGTCGTTGCATACGAAGACTTTGTTGTACCCAAATCGATACCGATGGCCACCATGGCTGATCACTGTGCCCAAGGAATTTGCAGTGTTTTATTTAAGGCATTGGAGAATAGTGTGCCGGTATTCCTATCTTGTGGTAGAAAGATTTAAATTTTGGATTTTAGCACCAATGTATGTGCCTGGATAAGTTAAGGTTTTGGTAGTGTTCATGATTCTAGGCTCATTTTTGTTCGAATGCCAACAAGGGATGAAATCCCATGGAATGGTATGATTTTTGCATATGGGCAACATGGTCCTTGGAAGGAGGCTCTAGAAATTTTATGTATTGGTTGGTTCAAGGATGCAAGTTGAACAAGGCCTCTAAGATTTTGGGACATTCAACCATGCCTTTGTGGATGTGAACCAATTAGCAAAATCTTGTCTTAATCGACATGGTAGACTTCAAGGTGAAGAAAAAAAATCTCAACAATCTCTTTTAAATTTTTCAAAAATCACCATAACCTTATAAATCTTGTTCCATTGAATGGCCAAAATGTGCCAACAGGAAGGACCTTTGCTAGTTGTGAAGGCCTATGACAACAAAGAATTTAGGCTTGTTGACCATGATGGCAATGAATTTGCTAATTTGGTAAACCATTGATACTTGAAGCCATACTACGCTTTGTACGCAGCACTACATCAATAACAAAGAAAGGTAAGAGAAAGTCTGCTATGACTATAAACTAGCATAGATAGTTTGCTACAACTATAAACTAGCATAGAAAGTCTGCTGTGAATATAAACTAGCACAAAAAATTCACTATGACTATAAACTAGCATAGACCATCCTTGGGCCACGACTCTAAAACTAGCATCCACAGAATTTGACCACCATGATGCTAAAACTAGCATCCATAGCATTCATTTGCCATGATGCTTAAACTAGCATAGCTCATCCTTGCATCATGACATTAAACTGGCATAGCTTCCACCATCTGCCATGACATTAAACTAGTACACAGTAGTCTACTAGGACTATAAACTAGCATATCATGGTATGCTATGACCTTAAATTGGGTTCACAGTCTGCTAGGAACTTAAACTAGCACAACATATGGTCTACCAAGACCTTAAACTAGGTTTGTAGGCCAAGACACATAGTTTTGTGGATAAGCAAGCATGAATACTTCCAACTCTTTATCATTTGTCCATATCTCATGGGTGGGGTGGGGCACTACAGTTTCAAAATGGAGTTCACGTCATCAAGAGAGGCCTCTGGAACCTTTGTAATGTTACCACCCCTTGGCATTTTCCTGATCTTCTAGAGTTACCCTTGGGCATTTTGTTGACCTTCCAGAGCTCTTGCCACAGTCCTTCAGGGCTCCTACGACGATCTTTAGCATTACTAGCTCTAGGTCACACTGGCACCATTACTAACCTTGGGCATTTTATTGGTCCTCTAAGCCCTCATTTTTAGCACAACTATTTGGAGTAGTCACAACGTCATCACCCTAGTGCCCTCACTAGCTCTTCAAGATCTTACAACTGGTCTAGTTGTTGCAGCATTTACAACATACTCGCATCCAACAGTTTACTCTCATCTCATGTTGTGTGGTTGTTTTCTTGTCTTCTCTATGTTGTGTTTGTAGGACAAAGCCCAAAGTGGTCATGTAGAGACACATCTCATCATACTGGCAAGACATCACATTGCTCCAATATGCATGATCAGGCTAGCTAAACCACTTAAGAGTGCACATCTCTATTACCCTGCTATAGCCTACTTGCATTCACCCTTTTTACCTTGCATTTACTTGCTTTCCCCCTATATCATTGAGCTTGCAAACTCCTCCAATGCATACAGTATTCTCTTTACATCAACCATAGAATCCATAGTGGACATAATGCACCTTGTCCCATGGGAAGCCTCTATGGGCTAGTCAAAGCCTAAGTAGATGTAACACAACTCATCCTAGGGATGAAACACTTGTCCTATAGATGCAACATGGTTGCACTAAAGCCTATTAGGTGGCACACAACCCACCTAATGAAAAGCAACCTACATCTAGCATCTTGCAATGTGCAGAACCCAAAGCAGGTTTACCTCACAGTTAAGAAATCAAAAAACACAAAAGAAAAAGCAAAGCAAAAGAATGGGGCAAAACATGTCCCCAAGAAAAGTTAGCAAAGTTCCAATTTTGTAATTGGTCCAACCCTAAATATGCATCAACCTTCTGATAAGCACTCTAATGAGAGGTCACAACTTTAGGGGCAAGACATTCTAGTGTCATGTGTACTAACTCTCTTACAAGTATTCCAACTAGAGGTCATTCTTTTGGTGACAAGCCATCCTTGGTGCCACACCTTGTAGTTTCACACCATTCGCATTTTCATCCCTTGTTATTCCCTATCACATTCCCTACATCCTTTCCTTAGCAGAATTCTTACACCCTTTTCCTACAACCTACCACTACCCTTAGCATTCTTGAACACAACGAAGCAACATTTGGTTAGGTATTGATGAGCGATGTTAGTGTCGGGCATGCTATGGTGTTTTGTATTCCCTATTAATGTCTCTCAAGCCACTCTTCTAAACATTAACAAAGAGGAGCCAATAAAACACCACCAAATTTGGGCTCCCAGGTCTTAACTACAAATTTGGATAAGTGTTAAAACTTGACAAATTTTCTCTAAGTGTTGAGACTGCACTCCCACTGTTGGAATTATGCTCTAGAGCATAGTTAGCATAGTTGACACTAACAATCTAGATTTGCAATATTTTTCTAAGTGTCAATAGTAGCTACAAATTCTTCTAAGTGTCCTTACTATGCTCACCCTCTTGGGACTATGCTCTAGAGTGTAGTCAGCATAGTCAACCTTGGAATGAACAATTTTACAAATTTGCCTAAGTGTCCAGGTAGAGGCTATCAAGCTTGTTGACATGGAAGAAATAGTTTGAAAAATTTTCTAACTCCTAAGACTATGCTCTCTACTATGCTCTAGAGCGTAGTTAGCATAGTTCGCATGAGCACATCATCTTTGTTAGTTTTTTCCAAGTGTTAGGGCTACACTCCCACCTCCAAGACTACACTCTAGAGCATAGCTTGCAATGAGCATCATTTTTTGGCAATATTTTCCCAACTCCTAGGGCTATGCTCTAGCACATAGTCAGTGTAGTTTGCTGAAACTACCTTCAAGAGCCTCCAAAACTTAGCATTAGCCTACATCTTAGCTTCAACATTCCTTTAGTAAGCAAGATAAGGAAGTTCTATCTCCTTTGCACTCATTATTTGCCCTCAAATTGTACCTATGCTTGAAACCACTCGAGAGAGTGGGCAACATAGCTTTGAAGTGTAGTCTCTAAAACTACACTATTTTGCATTGTTTTTAGGTACATTGCAGTCTATTTGGCACTTGCGCATGCAATCTTGATAGCATAGTCATACTTTGGTAGTCTCACAGGGTCCATTGGAGCACACTAGTAGAATACCATCTTGCTTCAATGGCAGTGTAGTTGGGGTGAGCATAGTCCTAGCTACCCCTTTACCACATGGTGCCCAATCTATGATTCACACTAACCATAACCCTATAAATACCCCAGTGCTTCACATATTAGGGGTTGACATTTGGAAGCAATCAATGAGTAAACTTGCATTCTGAGCACCCTTGCACCTGAGCACACTTGACATTTTGGTGAACTTTGGGATACCACAACACCATTGTACATCATCCAATACACTGTTGACCATCATAGCCTAGAGGATACCATGACAACCAACTTGGAAGGCTTAGACTTCATGGCAGACATTAGTTTCCATAGCTAGATACTCTGAGACTGTGACTATGCTACCTACTATGCTTGTTTGTGCACTGTGTACCTCCTAAACTTGTCTTTTCAATTGACTATGCTCCCCCTATTTGGGGTGGTGCCTTTCTCTCTTGCTCACATTTTGTGCATTTTTCTCATTTTCCCTATATTTTGGCATTTCATTCACATTTGTCATCATTTTAGCACATACTCGCGTGTTCACACACTTGTTTTCACACCTAAAACACCCGCTACACTCACACTCATGGGCACCACAGACACTATATTAACACCTTAACACTTGTTTCATAATAACACCTATAAGTCATAGTTCAATTAACAAGATTGTCCTGAGCACCCTACCTTCATTCCCAGTAGGCCCTCATGTGGAAGCGAGGTCAAGGCTATATGACCACTAACCTCTCGAAGTCCTGTTCTAGCCTTCGACATTTTTGGTTGCTACAACTAGGTCTAGAAGTAAAATCACAATAGTATTAACAATTGAAACTAGAAATACATTCAAATTTATTTTTACAACAAAAGCTCATATAATTTTATCTACTAAAGCTCTTAAATTAATAAAGAAAAATTTTTGTACAAAATTTCCTACTTGTGCTCAAAATCTAGTTTCTTTATGCCATGCAAAAATTATTTTAAAAATCCTCTCATACTTTGCAACCTATCAAAATCAAACTAGAGAAGGAAGCAAAGAAAATAATCTTGAAATAATCCATTAGATGAATATTCCAAATCAATGTACACCTAGACATGCTATGACTACTATAATCATTGCTGCTATTACTTCAACCTTGTGTTGCTTGATAGACAAATTTAAACTCCTCATCTAATGCTATGATCATATGTTAAGATAAATAATCAAAGTTAGCCTAGTGGTATGGGTCTTGGCCTAGCAATCCTAGGTCATAGGTTTAATTCTACTATGAGGCACTGAGTTATAAACCTCTATAAATCTTGGGATATACCTATGTTTTAATTATTTAAGGTTTCGACATTTCCCCCTCCCTTCCCAAAGAGTGGGAAGGTTTATATAAAACTAATACAGATAACTAATGGCTCAAATTAGATATGAATTTCATAAATCCTTGATCATATGCAACCTTTTAAAATATAAATTTTATCTTTTGATATGATATTTGAAAGTGTTCTCTCTATTCGCAAGTCCTAAGTTCAAACCTAGAAATACATCATTATTTCCTTTTATTTATAAAAGCCTTTAGTAGAAAGTGAAAAGTTAAGAGGGTACTTATAAAAGAGGAAAAGGTTTGATCCTTTTCTTACCTTAGAGATGATATTTTTTAGGATTGATTATAAGGATGAAATCTTAAAAAAGCATTTTTGAAATTATTGAGCCATTATCTTGTTATAGTTTCACCTTTCTTTGATTACTCTCTATGACTATAATCTGAATTGACTACAAGGTCATGACATACCAAATAATAATCAAAGCATCATACAACTTTACTAGAATATAAATTCAATTTATCATTGTCCTTGGAATTAAACTTGGAACTTACAATCACAAGCCACATAATTTAACCAAGTAATAAAGATAACATTTTCTTTTTTTTCATTGTTTAATTATCTTAACAATTATTTTGAAATTTTAGAATTATGGTATGGTCTTATACCAAATTAGTATTAGGGAGACTATTATAACTTGAAATGCCTTTTCTAAAATAATATTTACCCCTAAGACATATAGTCAAATTAGAATATGTCAACTCAACATTGGTCCCTGAAATCGAATCTTTAACTTGGAACTTGTAAATTAAGAGTCTTACCAAATTGATATTAGAGTAACCTTGACATTTTTGTGCATCCACTTAAGTCATGACATAAAAGGAAAAAGATTTATAATCCTTGAGTTAAGAAGATTAAAGAATTAAGTCTCTTCAAGAAGATAAGAGGTTTTTAGTTCAAGTCACATTTGAAACATTGTTATATTCTTATATAATTCTTCTAAATTATCTAAAAGTAAAATTAAAATTTTTTTAATGTTCATTAAAACCCTCTAAATTTTTTGGACTAGTTAAAATTCCTTTAATAATTTTGTTGGTAGATAACTTAGTATAGCCCACTAGAATTGAACCTATCACCTAGGTTTTACAAGGAAAGAGTTTATCATATTGGCTATATGTCTTGGGGTGTACTTAGTTTTTTTTATCTTCTTCCTTGTTAATGGTTCAAAGACTAATTTCATTCAAAAAAAAGGCTAGAGAAGTATGGAGATCATTTTAGTTTCAATGCTAACTTAACCATTATTGTTATCTCCTTTAAAACTATATAGCCCTAATTCCTTATGAACTACATCATAAGGCTATGTAGGTAGCCTAGGCTTTGGCTTTAGGCATAAGAACCTTCCCTATTCTTCAAAGAGGAGAATTAAGACTAGATGCATATAGTATAGTGACATGTTTTAATTATCTTAAGATGATGGTTTTGCTTGCATGTACATTTGTGCTCGTGGAACACACACAAAAATACATGAACACAAACATTCATTCATGTGAAGTCACTATCTTAAGACAACTAGGATGCATCCTTATACTACACACATCTTGCCCTGACCCCCATCTCTTAAGATCAAGTGAGGTTCCTATGCCTAAAGCCAAAACCTAGGCTATATAATGATGACATCCAAATTCACCAATGTTAGTCCCAAGCCTAGATACCAAAAGAGGAGGGTTAGCGTTAAGTTGGTAACTAGTTTTAAAACTTTGCCAAATCTCATGGGTGAGTTCTTGTTTAGATTTTGTAGATGATAGGGAATTTTCCTAATGCAATGTGCAATAGTCACAAGGTTGGGTTGCTATGGAAAATGGGCAAAGACTTACCATTAAACAAAGATCTAGCTCTTCATAAAGGTGAATGGTGAAAATGAACTTATGGCATCAACTTCATTTTGTTGGGACAAGGCTAGGATGATGATGATGATGAATATGTCTTTGTAGTAGTAGGAGTCATGTTTAGTTTGTTAGTTTTTTAGTATCATTTAAGTGTTTTTATAACCTAGGCAAGTAATTGCAAGGTAACTGCAAGTCATAGTAAATCACAATCTAATTCTAAAGGTAGCTATGGATTGTTTCCTATAGTTTATTGTCTGTGTTATTTTCTTATATTTTCTGATGAGTGGCGAGGTACCCCTATGCTCTACCATACGAATACGAGCATCCATGCATGATCCGATCAAATTCCAAGGACTAAGTGCTTATGCACTTTCAAAGAACTAGGATGGGTTAGTCAATCATTGTCTTCCCAAGCTTACTTGTATGGCATGATTGTATGGTTAAGTAAACTTGAGGTGTATGATTTTTATATTTTTTTTTATGTTTTATGTTCTAGTGCTAGAAATGGAGAAGTGAAATAATTAAGTAACTAATTTAATTTAACTAATCAACTATGCTCTAACTAGTCCTAACACTAGCATCCATTCGCACTTGCCATACACATCCTAAACTAGTGCAACACTACTAGGATTACCAAACACTAATCATTACTAGGTTACCAAGTGTTCCACGTATGTTCGAAGTAGTTGTACTGAGTGTGCTTACTTGGGAGAGTTAACAAGGTGAGAGAGAGAGAACATTAATTAACTAAGAAAAGCATTAAATAACTATACATAAAATTAAATGTAATAAATAAGCTATTCTAAATGCTATAAGGTTGATCACAAAGTTTGTCTTTATTTCCCTCCACAAGGTGTGCTTAGGTACACAATGCTTGAATAAAGATCTTTTCACTTTATGACTCCTATTGTTGGAACTTAGAAATAATTCTAACTCTGAGAAGGGAAAAGTACAAGAGTTTGGGTAAGGGACTAAAAAACTAACTAACCTATTACCAAACTAAGTACTCTTGCCTCTTATTTATAGGCGATGGAACATGTTCCAACATCAGATGTCTGATATTGCTTGGTAGGCTCCGATATCGCAAATCCAATATCGTGGATGCGATATCATGGCCTTGATATTGCGGCTCATCATACCCCCATGATTGAATGAAAACTCATCCTTGAGTTCCTTAAAAAATATTGGGAAGTTATGGGATTATTGACTGAATGACAACTGACGATGACATGGTGTGATAGACTCAAAATGCCCGATGAATGGATCGACAACATATTATAGCATTGGTGTTCATAACCATTGTGGTGAACACTATACATAAATGACATCTAGACCCTCATTTGATAGCTTGAAGAGAAAAAGAGAGAGAAAAGAAAATAAGACGCATTACTGGTGATGTTGAAATTGTGCACTCTATTGTTTATCCATAGCTACAAGACCAACTTGTTCCTTGCATAAATGATCCAACTCCAGTTCATCCTGAGTGCTCCCTCTTATCCCAGTCCATTGTTCGTGTGATCACCATTTGCACACACAACACAGTCACGAATTAGCAAGGATAAATAAGATATGATATAGTTGACACCTTGCCTCGATATGAAGCACATTGGCTAGGTTGTGGGTATGGCAAATATTGGGTTAGAGGTGTATAACTGATAACTACCTAAGGTGTAGGGGTGAGATAGGTAATAAAATGGAAAAATTTGTGATAGGGTCCCCACGACTAAGAGCAAGCCTTCGGTAGCAATAGGGTGCAAAAACTAAAGGAAGAAGAAAGATGAGAGAAATAACAATGGTGAAGCCAATAAAATGGATGTCATGGATGGGGATGAAATGAGAAATGGTTGATTGCAAAGAATGTTTAAGGGAAAGGACTTAACAATTGCACCAAAAATAAATGCCAATGGGTCCTCCCCAAAGTAGGCTCATGCCTTTTATGCCTTGATAGAATCGCAAACCAAAGAGTTTGTAGGCTTTAGGAATGACATATGGAGACAAGGGTTAAGAACTTACCCACAAGAGTTTACCAAAGAATAAGAATGCATTAACCAAGATATAGACTACACATAAAATTGGTAATGAGGTGAAAAATGGGAAGAAAATGAGGTGAAAAATGAGGTGAAGGAGAGGAGAAGATGGAATGAAATCCCAAGAGCAAGGTTGTGTCAAGTCCCTTATGTATTATATGGTTAAGGTAACTGAATAGAATTCATTCCAAATCCAGATTCAAACCAACCACATCTAGTGACCTCGCATCAACACATGTGACCAACCCATCCACTTGAAGCAACAAGAATGTGTCCATAGAGTTACCACCATTCCAATAGGGGAAAGATTAGAGAAGCAGGAAGTGAGAAAGGGCCTTAGTTAGAGGGAACCTTCAGGCATGGGTAACACGTCTTTCCAGTGCCATAACTAGTGCTTGTAGCCCATATTATGTTAGTATGTCTAAGGGGTGTGCTTTGAATTCTCAGTAGCAAATTTTTTTTTGTGTGAGAACCAACCATGCAAAGACGTATTTGATTCATTCAAATTCCTAATATTTGGTCAATGGTGGAATGGTAGAAGACTTAATGAAAAACATCTAAGTACCCAAGAGAATAGCCAGCACAAGTGCCTTGAATCCCCTTGAAGTCACACCCTTTTCAACCATTGAGTCTTTCCTTGGTTTGAAAAATACCTAGCCACCAATTCATTAATAAGTTTATTTAGAAAAAGGGATAGTACAGTTCCAAAGCCAAGGGAGACCATAAAGTTGAATGGATGAATGGATGAATGGATGACGTGGATTCATTGCCTATTTTTTCAAAAGAATCATATCTTAGTACCAACATCAAAAGTCAAATGTAAAAACCAAACATTAGCAATCAACACCATTATAGTATCATCCAACATCATGAGCACTTATTAGGTGATGAAAAAAAATAAGCAAACAAAGAAATGATAAAAAATGTTAATGATGGTGTAAAATAAAAATGTGTAAGATAAAAATGTGTAAAAAAAAAATACAAAAGGAACTGAGGGCTAAGAATAGTTAACATTGGTGGCCCTCTCCCCCACGACTGAGTTGGAGGAAGGAGATATGAAATAATGAGCAGGATTGTCCACCAACAGAGGTAGTATTAGTACTAGCTATTCTAGGCTCATGGAAAGGCTTGGTTTGTTGGATGTTGACCAACAATTTCTTACCTGGGCTCTCAGGTTTGTAAATCATCATAACCCCTAAAGGAAAAGTTTCATGAATAATATAAGGTCCTTTCCACAGTGTTTGAAATTTAGTGCATTGTGGCATGTGTGTGGGGTTCCAATAGAGAACCTTATCTCCTAGTTGATATTTAACTTTTCTTATTTTTAGGTCATGACATTGCTTAGTAAAGGCCTTGTGCAATTCGTTGGATGACAAGGCAGCTAATCGATTCTCATCTAGCAAGCTAAAGTTCATTAACCATTCTTTTTGTACTAGATTAAGGTCAAGGTTGAGATCACACACCACAGATAGTGTAGGGAGCTTAGCTTGAATAGAAAGCATGGGAAGTTTATCCTACACTAAATCTTAGGGAGAGTAGCCTATAGGGAGTTTCCATGTGGAGCGGTATGCCTAAAGAGCATCGTTCAGTTTGGTGCTCCAGTCTCATCTATATTTGCTAATGGTTTGTGTCAATGTTTTGGTAATCTTCCTATTGGTGACTTCGACTTGACCATTCACTTGAGGATGATATGGTGTAGTCAGCTTGTGTTCCACTCCTAAGCGTTGCATCAACTTCCAAAAAGTTGCACATGTGAAATGTGTACCATTATCTGAAATAAGTGCACGAGGCACACCAAACCTATTCATGATTTTTTTTGAACAAATTGTGCAGTGGTAGATGTTGTATAGTCCATAACAGTGGCTTCTTCTACCCACTTTGTGAAATAGTCAACAGCAACAACAATGTAGGCTTTTCCATTGGACATTGGTGTAATAGGCCCCATAAAATCAATTCCCCATATGTCGAAGGGTTCTAAAGGTTGAATCCATTGTTGTGGATCCTCCATTCTAGTAGTCATTCCCCCATCACATTGGCAACACTCAAAAGATTGGATGAAATGATGAGCATCTTGGAACAATGTAGGCCAATAATATCCTACAAGTAGGATTTTAATGGTGGTTCATCTCCCCATGTAATGACTCCCACAAGGGCCATCATGAGCATCTTTGAGAATGTGCAATTAATCTACATCGGGAACACACCATCAGACTAAGACATTGGGACATACCTTATAAAGGTGTCTGTTGATTTCCATGAAATATTTGGCTCAGTGAAGAAACTGTTGTTTTTTTAACGTCTAACCCTTGTGGTGTTTGTTGTGTAAGCAGATAGATAAGAATACTATTATACCAATTTGTCTCTATGGTTAATTGTTTATTTACTACACCTGCAAAGAGGAGTTCATCAAGAAAGCGATCAGAAAGTAGATATTCATCCTCTTTGTTGTCCCATCTTAACTAAGATAAATGATCAACAACAACATTCTTGGTCCCTTTATGATCTATCATCGTAAGATTGAACTCTTGTAAGATTATGAGCTATTATATGATGCGAGGGCTCACCATTGGTTTATTCAATAGGAATTGAATTGCACTATGGTCTGTGTGTACAAATATCTTATAGCTTAATACATAGTGCCTAAACTTATCTAGTGAAAACACCACAACCATTAACTCCTTTTATGTTGTGGTGTAGTTAAGCTGTGTACCAGCAATACTTTGACTTGCATAGTGAATGTAATAAGGTCACTTCTGATCATCTAACTGTGTAAGTACGGGTCCTAGGGAAAATTTGAATGCATTAGTCACTATGTGGAACGATTTAGACTAGTCAGGGGCTTGTAGAACGGGTGTTTCTACGAGCTTCTGTTTTAAGGTTTGGAAAACTAGTTCACATTCCATGGTCCATTCAAAGGGCACATCCTTTTTCATTAATTCAACCAATGGTTTTGCAAACTTTGAAAAGTTCTTAATAAAGCATCTATAATAGCCAGTATGTCCAAGGAATGATTGGATATCTTTTACAGTTTTAGGTTGGTGTGTGATTTCTTGGATGACTTTGATTTTTTCAAGGTCTACCTCTATCCCTGTTTATGAAATCTTATGCCCTAATACTACACCTTCTTGGACCATTAAATAGCTTTTTTTCCAGTTAAACCTTAAGTTCATTTCAACACATCATTTTAGTACTTGCTCTAGTTAGTCTAGTGCTTGTTCAAAATCTGTGCTGTAGGTGGAGAAATCATCCATGAAGACCTTCACACCATTCCCTATTTATTACTGAAAGATACTTAGAACCAAATGTTGAAATGTTGCAGGAGCATTGCATAAGCCAAATGACATCCATCTATATGAAAATGTCCTCTAAGGACTTGTGAACATGATCTTGGCTTGGTCTTCTAGTGCTATTTGAATTTGATTGTATCCACTGTAACCATCTAGAAAACTATAATAGTGATGTCTTGCAATGGTATCTAAGACTTGGTCAACAAATGGTAATGGGAAGTGATCTTTGAATGTTGCCATGTTTAGTAGCCTAAAATCTATACACACCCTCCATTTACCTTCCTTTTTGGGCACAATGACTAAGGAACTAACCCATTTGCTATCAGCAATGAGGTAGATGAACCTAGCTTTTAAAAGTTGTTTAATTTCTTCTTTAACCACTTACTTCAGCTTTGGGTTTAATCGCCTCTCTAGTTATCGTTGAGGCTTCATGGAGGGGTTAGTGTAAATTTTATGTTGGCATATCCTAGGATCTATTCTAGTTAATTCAAGATATGACCAAGTAAAGGCTTTTGATCATTTATTTACCATTTTCAGCAATCTCTCTTTTTGTTGAGGAGCAAGCTTAGCATTAATAATTACTGATTTTCCCATTTTGAGAAATGTATACTTTATACCGGTGGGCAATGGATTTAACTCAAGGGGCTCTTGCTTAACATTGTCAGGGATTTCCAACTTTCCCTAATTGATATTTTTAATGTTGAGACTTGGAAGTTGGCAATGGACTTGCTCTAATGTGTCTATGCTATCGATGTAAGCACAAGTCAAACCCTTAGTTGGTTCCATGCATATAGTTGAATTGCTCTCTTGGTCAGCTATTAGCCATTGGGTGCCTTCCTATCTTGTGGCTGCTGTATACAGACATCTTTGTATGTTAGTTATTTGTGCACACTAGTTGCGTGTAGGTAATGTTAAACATTGTACGAACCATGCCTTTTGCACGCAATTACACCCTGTGTCACTATATGTGATGCATGGAACTTTCTTCTTTTTGATCTTTCCAAACGTATTTTCCATTAATTTTTGTAAGGAAAGATCACATATTCCTAGGCACGCGTCAATTGTGCTTAGCCATGCTCTTCCCATTATGATTGGAAGTCCCCCTTACAGTTGTTGACTTGAATCACTAGGAAATCAGCTGGATACGACCATCCACAAATAGTGGTAACAATGTCCTCCATTAGTCCTAATGAGACAGTAATGGACTGGTTGGCCAACTTTAAACAAATGTTACTTTTTTTAGTGGAGACAGGTTCTAGGCTTTGTACATTTCTTGAGAGATTAAGTTGACACTAGAACCTAAATCCAAAAGAGCCTTGCAAGGTTCATTCCCAGTGATTTGTAAATATATAAGAGGACTCCTAGTATTAGAGAATTTCCTAGGAAGATGGCTAGCCTTAATCCAATTAGTAATGGCATGCGTCAACATGATCATATGAGTTGAATGTGGCCTTTGGTTTGAAGGGAGTTTCGAAGTTTCGAATGATGGTGAGGCCTTTGAAGAGTTAGTCGCTTGTGACTGTAAGGACTTGGTTGGACTGTTGGTCCTAAAGAAAGGTCTCTTCTTTACACGATTGTCTGAACCAATAGTAGGGTGAGGATTAACAGCCCTTGTACTATTACATTGTTGTGGCTGGGCAAGGAGCTCACCCTGCATAGTTGGAGTAGGTGGTAATGGAGCTAAGGGTGGAAGAGATGTAGTCATATGAGAAGGATAGTATGTTTGTGGAACATCAACCCTAGGAGAAGGAGTTCTATAATACTCATGGGCTTGGTAGTGAGGTTGGGGAGTGACATGACTAGTGGAGTCACATGGAGAGATTGGCTACTGCATGTAGTATCCATATGGGTCAGGTTAATAGTAAGGGTACTGTTGACATGGTGGTGGCATTCCCCATGATTGTGGATGTTTCCACTATTGATACTACTCATTTGGTTGTGGTGGAGTTCCACTTGGATAATACATCAAGGGTTGGTGGAACTTTCTTGGGTTACCTTGGGGATAAGGTAACCTTCAGGGTATTTGCCTTCTATTTAATCGTGGGTTGAGTGCATACACCCCAGACTCTTGTAGATGTGAGATTATAGGGTAACATCCCTTAGGATGATCATATTGGCATATCTCACATCCACCATCATTGTCTGTATCTGAATCCACAACCTCTTCAATGATGGCAACTTTGCCCTTACCTTTGTTATGTGCATATTCAGCTTCTCTCTTTTTTCTCCTTTCTCAATCACTACCTTGTTCTCTAGACTCCTCTACTATTTTGAGAACAGTTTGGAATTTATTATCTAGAGAGTCTCATATTTGATCTACCTTTGCCAATAATTTTGATGCAAATTTTTGAATGGGTAAGGTTTACCTATTCATCATCTCTTCGAGTGGTGACTCTTCTTCATCCTCACAAAATCTAACTTCTTTCCTTCAGAGGGAAGGATCTCTATTATGTTCTTCCGCACTCTCTCTTTTTCTTAACTCACCTTCCTCTTTAGAAACTTACTCTAACAATCTTTGTACTTGATGGACCCTAAGCTCAGATAGCCTTCCTTGGGCATAAGTCCCAAGGGTTCTTTGTGTTTCATGCCTAAGCCCATATACGAGATGACGTAGTTGTTCCCTTTGTGAGTAATCATGGCCAAGGCAACGATGTAATAATGCATAGTATCGGCTCATGGTAGCATCCAAGGGTTCGTGTCCTCCTTGTTTCCATCCTTGGATTTGCTTTCGTAGGTTGGACACTCATGAGTACATCTAATACTTATCGTTGAATAGTTCTAACATGGTACTCCATCAGTGAATGGATTCCAGTTCTAAGGACTAGTACCAATTTCCGCTTCTTTGACTAGTGTCCATGGAAATAACTTAAGTTTTTTCCATTTTTTATCTATATTTTGTAAGGCACATGCATCGTGAAATGCTTGTAGATGGTTTTGAGGATCAGCATTATATCCCACTTTAAATCATGGGATGTTATTCATGTCCAATCTTTTGATTCTACTATCTTTTTGGTGCCTTGTTGGGATACTAATGGCCTCGGTTATATCTAGCATACTTTAGGTAGGGAGTAGGGGTTCATCGTGATTGTATTGTCTATGGCATCTATGATGCCTACGATGTTCCCTACTCTCCCTTCTTTCATGATGAGTTTCTCTAGAATGCCCTCATCCCCTTTCTCGATTGTTTCATCTGTGATCTATATTCTACTTACCATTATCATCAGGGTCTTTTCCTTTACGACTGTATTTAGATCCTGAAGGAGAGGGTGAAGGAGATGATGAAGGTGAAGAGGAAGAAGGACTGGTACCATGACGGTGCCAACCACCTTCTCTTCGATGTTGTGGCCTTGATCACAGTTATGATCAGAATGTCCATATTTATCATGCGTTTGTGTTCCTTTTTGGATCCTTTGTGTTCATTGGTATCAGAACTTGGGTTATGGATGGTTGAGTGAAAGTCCTAATACACAGCCCCTTGACCAAAGTCAATGGGAGAAACATCATTTCATGGAAAACCTCCTGAGGTAGGTTCACCATCCTCATTTTCACTTTGAACATGCAGGACATCCTGAGACCACTTATCCTTCTGAGATTTGTGATGTGTCTACTATTGTAGGTCCCTTTGATGTTGTGCCTCCATGGGTTGATAGTATCTCGAGTCGTGTTCATGCACAACATATTCTACCTATAAGTATTCATGTGAGAGCATGAAGAAGCATGCTTGGGACTGAGCGATCAGGAGGTAACACTATGTTACCTTCTAAATCTTGCCAAAACAGTTGCTCATCCTGGTGGAGCATAAAGGTAAAGTCTTGTATATACTCATCGAGATGAATGTAGACCACACGAAACTATTGGGGTACTGGCAAGTCATCATGTGTACTACAGCTCCAATTGTTCCCTGTATTAGACCTAGGTGGTGAAGCACTCTCGTAAGAAGAAGGAGACATGATTGTCTATTCAATGTGTGATATTCCTCTTAATGATTGTAAAATAACCAACCCTAAGGGTTCATTCCAATGATGGGAAGGTTTCCTAAGTTCTAGTTATCACACAAACAACAAATTCCCCAGCAATGATGCCAATGATGAGTGGTGAGGTACCCATACACTCAACCATATGAATACAAGCATCCACACATGATTCGATCAAGTTCCAAGGACTAAGTGCTTATGCACCTTCACAGAACAAGGATGGGTTAGTCAATCATTGTCTTTTTAAGCTTACTTGTATGGTTAAGTAAACTTGAGGTATATGATTTTTATATTTTTTTTTATGTTTTATGTCTTGATGCTAGAAAGGGAAAAGTGAAATAATTAAGTAACTAATTTAATTTAACTAATCAACTAAGATCTAACTAGTCTTAACACCAACATCCATTCCCACTTGCCATACACATCCTAAACTAGTGCAACATTGTTGGGATTACCAAATGCTAATCATTACTGGGTTATCAAGTGTTCCGCGTATGCTTGAAGTGGTCGTACTGAGTGTGCTTACTTGGAAGAGTTAACAAGGTGAGAGAGAGAGAACATTAATTAACTAAGAAAAGCATTAAATAACTATAAATAACATTAAATGTAATAAATAAGCTATTCTAAATTTTTCAAGGTTGATCACAAAGTTCATCTTTATTTCTGGCCACAAGGTGTACTTACACAATGCTCGAATAAAGATTTGTTCACTTTATGACTCCTACTGTGGGAACTCAGAAATAATTCTAACTCTAAGAAGGAAAAAGTACAAGAGTTTGGGTAAGGGACTAAGAAAAAATAACTAACCTATTTCCAAACCAAGTGCACTCACCTCTTATTTATAGGTGATGAGATAGGTTCTGACATCGGATGTTCAATATCGCTTGGCAAGCTCTGATATCGCAGACCTAATATCGTGGATGTGATATTGCAACCCCAATATCGTAGCTCATCATTTTCTAATACCAAGATAGGACCTATAAGGTTACTACAAGTTGTAGTGAGTCATACCCAAGACTTGTAGTCAATTGCAAATCAAAATTTTTCGTAATCCATTATAATGATCAAATTTTAATGAGTTTCTAATTATGAGTTTGATTTGCAAGCCTCTATAAGTCAAAGGAAATTCTAGTCTCCAAGTTGCTAGTTGAACATGATTACAACTGAGTTGTAATGGAGTCATAGTTTCATGAGTAATAGATGACAAAGTAATCTTATGTTTCTAGTATGATCAAGTATGAATGTAGTCCCATCATAGGCTATTGACTATGAGGATAACTACAAGTCATAGTCACTCACAATTAGGTTAAAATTATTTTTTAAAAGGAATGAATTTTAAAACCTTCTAATAGTAGAGGAAGATGAATTGACATTAGGAAAAGCTATATAATGGCCCAAAGACATTAGAAAGAAACATCAAGGGAAAAAAGAGGCTTATAAGAAAGAGAAACTCCAAAGCGAGATTCAGTGTGCATCCATTCTTAAGAGATTGGGAAAGTGAGTGAATGATTATCATTGATGATCTACTTGCATTGTGTATGGAGTGAAGGTTTGATTAAATTACTTGTCCATTCTTGGGAGTTCATTGCTTCTTTTATTCTTTATAGATATTTTCTTAAGAAATAATAAAATTTTTCTTTTCTTCTTATTTAATTATGCATTTATTATGGTTAATCAAACTTGACTAAGCTTGGATTATGAAATCCAAGGGAGCTCCTCATCAGATTGGTATTAGAGCATTAGCTTTAAAGATAATTCAATTCAAGTAGAGAATCCTCACCTCAGTTGTAAGGAATTTCTTCTCATATCATCAAGTTTTTTTTAAATTCTTAATTAATTATATTTTCCATACTTAGGGTTTGAAAAATTTTTTTGCTTCATAATTTGATCATTTCTTCTAAGATCTAGAAAGTAATTATATAATGGGACATCCATTTGCTTGTGACATCTAGGGTTTGAATCATTTGGACTTCATACCTTGAATTCTCTTAATCTTTTACTTTTTCTCGTAGAATTTTGTGAATTTCTCCTTTCAAATAAATTTCATCATAGTTTCAAAGACGAAAATCATTCAAACTTTTACTAAAGACATGGAAGATATGAGAAATGATCCCAAGCTTATTGTTGAGAAACTTAAAAAGCTAGAAGAGACCAAAGAACATTATTCTTGATCAAAGACATCTAGGAAAAGGCACAACTCAAGTGACTCTTCATCAAAGGATTTTTCAAAATGTTCCTCCTTGCCATCTCTTAAATATGATATTCCTTTTGAGAATAAACATATCAAAGAGAATGAAGAGTAAGATGATGGACTTATTCATACTCCAAGTATTAAGAATCAATCTCAAAGGTTTATTTTTTTAAGAAAAGAGAATAAAGAACCTTTTTCAAGAAATTAAAGGAATAAAGGTAAAGGAATTGGTCTTTCTCTTACTAAGGCTTTCAAACATGCTTCTAAAATGCCTCATGTTGAAGTTAAATTCTTCAATGGAATGAAAGGTATTGAATCATTTCCCTCTTAGCTTAAGAGGATCAACAAATATTTTGATCTTAAAGATGTAGAAGAGTATAAAAAGGTGTCATATGCTGAGAAAAAGCTTGAAGATCTGGCATAATTATGATGGAAGAAGAAAAGTCATTCTTATATGGTAAGTAATGTTACTCATATCAAAGATTGATCTCTCATGCAACTCATGATTAAGTAAAGATTTTAAAACTATCATCATAGCTAAGAGACTAGTCAAAGGATAAAATATATAAGAGAATAAGATAAAATTATAAAGGAATATTACATGGAATTTTTAAAATATTTTTAACAAGCTAAGGTACATTCTAATGAATATGAATAAGCTTCTAACTTTCAAGGTGGACTAAAGAAGGAATTTTAGCAAGCACTCATCTTCTATGAATCTCAAACCTTAGATTAGATTTTTGATTAGGGTCTTAAGAATAAAATAAAACTTCAAGACTTACATAATGATCCCAAGGCTTTCAATGGCAAAGAATCCAAAGCTTCTAAGGAAGATCAAGGAGAAAAGAAAAAAAGTAATGCGAAGGATAATTCTCATGATAAGCATAAATGACTAAGGCTAAGATTCCAAGAAAGATACTTTGAAGAAGGGAAAAGACCAAGGAAATGAAAATGATTCCAAGGTACAATGGTTCAATTATGAAGATATGGGACATAACCAATGGGAATGCAAGAAACTGAAGTCTTCAAAGACCAATGAACTTAAAATGTTTGATAAAGGAAAGTCTTCAAAAGAATGTAATCCTTATACTCCTTTAGTTGAAGATATTATCAAAATTAATTTTTTTATGGAAAATGTTGATGCTAATGAAGATCCTCTATGGAAAATGATTTTTTATAATTAGGGCTAGATGTCTTTCTAATGGTAAATGGCTTCACCTCTTAATAGATGGAGCTACTCAAGAGAACATTATTTCTTCCATGATCATTACTAGACTTAGATTGAAGAAAATTGCTCCTCATAAGTCTTATAGAGTGTATTGGATTTTTAGAGATTATTTCCAAAAGATAAAAGAAATATGCATTTTATTTTTTAAAATTGTTTCTTTCAAAGATCAAGTAAAATGTAACATTCTTCCCATAAATACTACTGATGTCATACTTGATAGATCTTGGAATTATGATAATAAAGCTACTCATGATGAGGCTATGAAATTTTGGTCAATACCTAGGAAAGATGGAATTCACTAATTAATACTAATGACATTGCATCAATACATAAAGAATATTCCTATTAATTCTTCATTGAGTTTACTTAGTGAAAGAAAATATCTTAAAGAACATGAGAAACATGATAATATATTTATCATTATTTCTATCATTGTAACAAGTGAAGAGGAACTACAAAATGCACTTATTCTAGCTATGCAAGGTTTGAAACAAGCATTTATTGATGTCTTCAAATGTAAATTGGAAAGAATTTCTCCAATGATATAAATCCAACATCAACTTGACTTTATGCCTAGAGCTATTATTCAAAATGAGAGAGCTTACCATATGACTCCACATCAAGAGGATGATTCACACAAGTAATTAATTGAGCTACTCTCTAATGGTTTTCTTAAGGGATTCATTTATCCATGTGTTATTCCAACTATACTTGTTTCAAGAAAGATACAAATGAGATGAGAATGTGTATTGATTTTTGAATTGTTCATAGAATCAATATTTAGTAAAGATTTTCTATCCCTATAATGAATTATGCTCTTAATGTTTTAGCTAATGTTGAGATCTTTTCAAATATTTATTTAAAAAGTGGATATCATGAAATTAGAATTAGACCAAGAGATGAATGAAAAATGGTATTCAAGACAAATAATGCTTTGTATAAGTGATTAGTCATGTCTTTTGGGCTAATCAATGCTCTCACCACATTTATGAGGCTTATACATGATGTCTTAAGAGATCTTATTACCAAATGTTGCATTTTTTTCTTTGATGATATTTTTGTTTATAGCTATAATGAAGATGAGCTTGTGCACACTTTAGATTAGTATGCTCAAAGTTGAATGAGTCTAATTTAATAATTAATACCAAGAAATATCATTTTATGAAGAAGAAAATTATCTATTTAGATCATCTTGTCTTTAAGAATCAAGTCAAAATGGATCCAAGAAAGATCAAGGCAATTAAAGAATGATCTTCACTTAAGTATGTGGGAGAGGTAAGATATTTTCTTGGTTTTGCTGGTTTCTATAGGGGATTTATTAAAAATTTTAGTTCTATTACATGGCTTATGCTATTTTATTTAAAGAAAAATTTTTCTTTTATGTGGGATGATATAAAAAAGAGTTATTTTCAAGGATTGAAGGAGAAGATTTATAATGCTTTGATTTTAGCAATTATAGACATCTTCAAGCTATTTGAAGTTGAGGTGGATGTAAGTGGGCTTGCTATTGAAGGTGTGCTTTCTCAACAAGGTAAGTCAATTGCATTCTTTTCTAAAAAATTAAATGAATCTATGCAAAAGTATAGTATGTATGATAAGGAACTACATACTATACTTCAAGCATCCAAGCATTGAAGACATTACTTGCTAGGATCTAAATTTCATTTATTAATTGATCATAGAGCACTTTAATTCTTGAATTCTCAAAAGAAATTGAGTGCTACGCATATGAAATGGATAAAATAATTTTAAAAATTATATTTTATTTTGAAACATAAAAGTGACAAGTCAAATGTTGTTATTGATGCTTTATCTAGAATTCATATTTCTCATTCTAATTTGAAAGTTAAAGGATTTGATACTTTTTCTCAATTATATCCTAAAAATACTAATTTTGATGAAATTTGAAAGGAAATAAATTATCCATTATTAGGAAGGATTAATAAATGGAAGGCATATCATGCTAATAATGGTATTTTATTTAAGGATAGAAAAATTTATGTTCACAAATGTGAGTTTAGATTCAATCTTCTTAATAAAAAGCATAATAGTAACATGACTACATATATGGACAAAAATAGACTTTAGAATTGATAAGAAAAAATTAATTTTTGGATAGGTATGTATAAAGATGTGGTTAAATTTATGAAGAAATGTTATGTTTGTGAAAATTTGAAAGGTGGAAAAGGTATTACACTAGTCACTTTGAAAATTGCTTAGAACTAAGTTGTCATTTTTCACTGTCTATCATCCTCAAACCAATGAGCAAACTAATGTGGTTAATAGATTTTTGCTATAGATATTGAGATGCTTATGTTATTATTAGCTAAAAGATGGGAAAAGATGTTATTCCATGTTTAGTTCTCATATAATAATGCTTTTCACACTAACATTGGTAAAAGTCATTTTGTGAAAAATTATGGTTTTTCACCAAGAATGGTTGATGAACTAAAGAAATTTGATGATTGAACCTCTTTGAGCTCTAATATTTTTGAGCAAATGAATAAATTACATCAATGAGTCAAATCTTACTTAGAGAAGAAGGAAAAGTATGTGTCTTTCAAGGATATTAAAGGGAAGAGGATAGTTGAATTTCATATTGGTGATTATGTTTGAATCTATTTGAGTAAGGAAATATAGAAGATTGTGTACTTTTATAAGCTCAAGTCAATAAGAATCAATCCATTCAAACTTAGGGCCAAGATCATTCCAAATGCTTACGAGATTAATTTGTCTAATGTTCTTTCTATTTCTTATGAGTTTAATGTTTTAGATTTAAACATATATCATGGTAATGTTCTTGTATCAAATCTAGAGGATAGTCTTGAAATCCTTAAAGATGAAATTGAAGGTCAAATTTCATCCAAGCTATCAAGGAAGCCAATTGTGTTACAAGTAAGAGATGGTAGATGCATAAGAGGTAAGAAGATGGATGAGTACTTAGTGCATTGAAATGATGAAGGACTTAAGAATCTTGTTTGGGTTCATGAGAATGATTTTGGTTTGTGGGGGTTTCATGCTATCATAGGTGTAACCTTCAATTAAAGACTATTCTTGTTTGAAGGATGAGGGAGATTTTTCTCCTACTTGCTAAATGATTATATGAATCAATATTTAATGCTTAAATAAACTAACTAATTAATTACTTCATTAACTATCCTTCCTAACATAGAGTATATGTTTCCACTTGCAAAACATATCTTGAACCCATATTTTTATTTCTTTACAACACAAATTGATTCTTTATCTTAATTGGTCATATCTAAAGGACATCTTTATTACTTTGTTTGATGTTAGTGATCCCAAGCAACTATATGCTCCATATCTTATTTTAGTTTATATCATTATGTTTATGTACATTTTTTCTTATATTCTATTATTCAAAATTTGATATCTTATTGTATGTAAAAATCTCTTGATGAAAATAGGAAGTGTATTATTTGTAGTCAACAAGCCTTTGCAAAAACAAAGTGTGTTATCTGGAACCTAGTTAGGACACAACTATTGAAATTCCACCTTTAGATGGGTTGAGGCTACATGTAAATAGAATGATGTTTAGTACAAGTTAATGTGTGAGAAGATCAACATGAATAACTCAACTTCTAAGTGTTACCCTTATTAGAAAGACTTAATGATTCTTTATTCTATTGTGCATAAATGACATCTCATGGGATTGGTTAGTTTCTTATGATATCTTAGGCTATCATCTAACTTTGTTCTTCAATCATAAGGATGGTGTTATGTGAGTTATTATTTTGATTATGTGGTGAGTGTTTATTTATTTTGAACATAGTATGAATGCATGAAGATCCACATTGGCTAGACATGGGTAGAATTTTGTTCATAATACATTCCTCTCCTTTACTCATGAGGGATCCAAAGTTTAAATGGAAAAAAATAGTCAAAAATTTATTATTCACCCTTTGTTGGCATTCATCATATATTCATAATTTTAAATTCTTCAATTTGGGAAAAATCATGTCTTCAGGTAGTATCCCACTAGTGGGGCCTACAATTATAGGATTGTAGAGAAGAGGGAATGAATTATTTCATAGGATGAATTTTGAATTGTAACTTCAGTAGCTACTATGTAACTTTCTTCCTTTACTAGTGTTGATTCTTTAGTAACAATCTTCTCAAACTGATCCTTTGTTGAAGCAGAAACTAGTTCTTGATCCTTTAATTGTTGTCTCAAGTTCTGAATCTCTTTATTTGCCTTGATTAAATCTCTCATGTAAGCTTCATTAAAAATTACTATAGCATCAGTGATCTTAGTAATTTTCTTCTCATGTTCACTTTAGAACATGCTAACCATACCCATTATTCCATGGCCTTCATCCTTGATTGCTTGTGTCAATTCTAAGATTTTTTGAACATGCTCATAGTATATTTCTATCTTGTTGTTTAATTCATTTTTCATCTCATGGATTTTCTTTTTTATAGTTTCCACGTTATTCATAATCTAAACTTTGTCACTTTGTAAAAAGCTAGTCTCCATAATTTGCCCATATTTGGTTGCTAAATTTATTTTTATAGATATTGCCTATTTGTACGCATTAATATTCAATGTCAGCTCTTCTTTTTCATACCTAGCTTTAATTGCAATTTTCTTTCATTTTCATATGTAGGTTTAATTGAAATCTTCTTTCATATGCAAATTTCCTAATCAATTTTCTCCATATTTATATTAATTCTTCTATTTTATATTTAATGCATAGATGAATTTTTTAAATAGTAATACTAGGATTGACAACAATCATTTCAAGATACAAAGTAAATTATAAACATAGAAAATTATATAATGCAAACAATAGCCCAAGAATCTAGAAGGAAGAGAATACTAATATGATGATTGACCTCTCTTGATATACATACTGCATCCAAGTGTAACACAAATTTTAAAATATCTTGAAATCATATCTAAAGCCTTGTAGTTTAGCTATAAGTAACTTAACTCAACCAATTCACTTTTCTAGTCTTAAATTATGCTTAACTAAGCATAATGAATCATACAAAGAGTTCAACTATAGTAAAACATAGTATTCATAAAATAGATAATTTGAAATACAAGAAAGCCATAGCAGCCATGCTGCTTTCTTTCTTGTAAGTGATTACAAAAGCCTTAAATCTTTTGATATGGATATACATGAGTCAAAAGCCAAAGATCTATGATGGAATGTCATATTTCAATTCTTCCAATGCATTGCTTACATCTTAGATTTTAGTTTCAATCAATATTAATATTTTGAAATAAAAGATAATCATGAAAGACAAACAACATCTACAAAAATCTATGCAAGATTCCTTTAACATGATGTACAAATTTGTATTGTTTTTTTTTTCTGGTTTAAAAATCAAACTCAACTTTGTTTCAAACCATAAAAGTACATTTGATCCTATTCATCAAAAAATCTATTCAACCAAAAAAATGGCCATAAGAAACATATAAATCAGTAATCTCAAATCTATTCAATGACATAATGATATTGTTTTATTTTCTAGCAACACTCACAATACAAATTTATTTCAAATAAACTCTTCTAAGCTAAAGTATTATAAGGCATACTACCAAAATTTCATTAAAATAATTGATATTTTAAAAATAGATAATAGAAGAGGAAGAGAATTTTTTTGAAATGGGAGTGGGAGTGGTAGTGGGTATGGTTGGGGAAGTGAGAGCAGGTGTGTGCTTAGGTGCAAATATAGGAATGGTGGTGGATGTTGGCATGATGGGTGCAAGGGGGCCCAACATTATTGGGATGAACATCAAGGAGAGCCCACCAAGGAAACTTATGGATGTTTACATGGTGAAGGAGATGGGGGGAAACCTAGTACTTGGAAACAAGTGTGGGGATTGCTAGCCAAAGGATGAAGGCATTCAAGCCTATTCTAGGTAGGAAGATCTCATGCGGCTCTAGGTGTAGTGCCCTCCTTCCAATGGGGTTAGGATGATGGAGTTGAGTTTGATCAACAATTTTGTTTCAAGTGGTGCCAGATCCTAGATGGACTTTGTTAAGAAATGAGCACATACTATGTGGGGTTTGATTGATGTTGAGGTCTGCAACCTCTTTGAGGATCCACTACTCATTTTTTAGTTTACCAGGGACCATGATAGAATTCATGAGGGGATCATGGTTCTACGGGGTCCATGGATTGGCGTTGAAACCATGGAGCCTAGGGACCCACAAGGAGGAAGACCTTTTCACTAGAACATCCATGTGGATCAAGGCATCTAGAATTCCCTAGGGAATGTGAACAAAAAACTTCTTGGAAACCATCATCAAGTTCTTTGTTGAGTTTATCACATTTGATAAGTTTACAGGCTCAATGGAGCAAATGGAATTTGTGCATTTCTACATATGGTGGTTGTTACCATCAAAGGATTTAGTGCAAGCAGTGATTTTGGAACTTTCCTCAATGGAGAAAAAGATCCTAGCAGAATATGAGAATAACATTGATAATAACACCTCCCCAAATAGGGTGGGTAGTGGATGTACCATCTATGGAAATGCAAGCCATCAGGTTACCACTTACAAGATTTGGCTTAAGGCTAAGCCATTGGCAAAAAAGGTGGAGTTGGGTTGGTATAAGGTTAGCAAGAAAGGCCACCTGGTCTTGGAACTCATAGGGTTTGGAGAACATAGGGAAGAGGGGTGTTGATCACCAAAGAAGAAGGTAACCCCAAATCAGTCAAAACTAGACTTAGTAAATGATGGGAATGATCTTCCATCATTTGAGATCTAGGTGTTGGCTATACAAGGATCATTGAAGCTCCATATGCAGGAGATTGTACCCTCACACAAGGAGAATGCTAAGATAACGATGTGGATGTTTCCAATCTTGTGAAGTGTCAGGAAAAATTGTCATCCCACAATGATGGTTTCCCAGAGTAAGAAAACATAATTGGATATTTATTTGGGCTATCAACAGACCTTGAAAGAGGTCTACAAAAAATGGTCTATCAGTAGACCATGAAGATTTGATCGTGAAACTATAGGGATCAGGGTATATCCTATAAATGAAATACCTTGAAAGAAATAATTCAGAATGAAGGATGTGATGTAGTTTATATACATGAAATAAAATTACAACAAATAGAATCTTAGCTCTTGAGATGATAGGGTTGGTATATGTATAGGATCCCCTGCTAGGGCAAGGAAAAGTGACTGGCTATTCTATCTAGGCTACCTTTCACTTTCATGGATGCATCCACATGAAGCATAATAGCCCAAGTTGTGCCAAAGGGTATCTAGCTTACCAATATTTATGGGGCCTCAAATTGGGAGATTAAACTACAAAAGCTCAAATGACTGGTGTGGGTGGTCCTTGATCGAGATAGTGGGTTCTAATTGGTGATTTCAATTAAAGGTCATACCCATGGAGAGATTTGAATGTGATACTATGGATCCTCCAAGGTATCAAGGATTCTAGGCATTTCTTGAGGAGAATGAGCTTATCAACATGGAAATTAGGGACTACAAATTCACATGGAGTGATTGACATGGGGGGAACGATCAAGTGCTATCAAGGACTGACCAAGTTTGGATTAGCTCAAGTCTTGTGCTGAAGTTTGATATTCAAGTGTTTAGGAAGGAGAGATAGGCTTTAGACCACCATTTGATTATTTATCATATTCAAAAAGGCCTGAGGACTAATCCTTGTTCATTTTGATTTGAATGGACTTAGTTAGTCAAACATTAGCTTTGGCCCATTGTTGTGGCAATTTGGTGGACATACCAGGTGTAGGACAACTTAGGGAGCTCATGAAAAATAGATTGAACTAGCTCAAACAAAGGCTACACATCAAAGCTTTTGAAGATAAATTTTCCTTTTGTGCTCATCTTGCTAGATTATACTAGAGGCTAGGATAAATTCAATTACATCAAGAGGAAGGTGTGGAGTTTGAGGAAGAGGAATAGATGATCTTGAAATAGCTACAAGACCTTTTTGTGGAGGAAGAAATGTATTAGAGGCAACATGCTAGGAAAACTTGTCTTAGGGAAGGGGACTAGAACACATGTTTTTTCTTTGCTACTGCCAAGGCATGAGAATAATGAAAATAGATGATACAACTGGTGCAAGGGGATAACACCCTTGTTGATAGCCATGAAATTGCCAAGGTGATGCATCAATACTGGGACAGCATTTGATGTAAGCAGTGCACCAATCCACTTTTAGTGTGGGTTAAAAACATCATTGGGGAGGCAAAGAATAGGGTGTTACTTAGGTCCTTCATGATGAGGAAGTTGTAAGAAGAAATGGTGAGTATGAAAATCAATCAGGCTTTGGATATGGATAGGTGGCTCATTAAATTTTTCAAGGAGTTCATGGATATCATGGGGGATAATATGCTAGAGGTCTTTAATAGGATGCTAAACTAGTAGTAGGTCTGATGAGAGATTAACTATTTAATGATTGTCCTCATCCCCAAAGAAACTAATCCAATGGCACCAGTGTAGTTCAAACATATTGGGATTTGTAATACCTTGCTCTAGCTATTTATGAAAATTCTCATTCATCATTTGGCCCTGATGTTGCCAAAGCTAGTTGGGAAGCATCACATAGGTTTCATAAAAGGATGATTTCTACAAGACTAGGTCATACTCCTACATGAAATCTTGCACTCATTGCATAATATAGGGTACTTAGGAATGTGCATCAAGTTGGATATTACAAAGGAGTATGATACTACCAATTGGAAGGTGCTGATGGAGATTATGCTATGCAAAGGATTTGATCCCAAGTTTGTGGATTTTGTGTCTAGCTGTAGGCTTTGGGGAGCTACTTCCTTGATATTGATGGTTAGCTTTGGGGGTTTTTAAAACTAGGCTAGGAGCTCTAGTAGGGAGACCCACTTTTCTTACTCTTATTTATTATGGCCAGCGACATGATCTACTATGAATTGGAGGGGGTAAGAGCCGTGGAGGTTATGGGATTGGATTACCTTGTAGAATATTACGCTAATGATATGATTCTATTTTTGCATGCAACTTTTCCATAGGCTCTTACACTTAATTGTGCATTGGATCGAATGGCCCAGGAAGTGGATCTTGAGATAAATTTGGCAAAGTTGGCAATTCACCTAGTGAATGCTAATGATCAAGTTAAGGGTAAGATCTCCTAGATATTGGGGATCCTACCAAGCACAGAACAAGAATTGTATTTAGAAATGTCAATCTTTTCCTACCATAGATGTTATACATGGTTGACCCTGATACAAAAACTATGATAGTAGATCAACCACTAGACTAATTATTTCTTGACAAGAAAAGGAATGATTATGTTGGATTCTTTAGTCCTCATGATGCTCATTTCACGACATCCATGGCTCCCCCCCAATGGGGATCATCCTCAAAGTTGATCAAATCATTCACATATTCATTTGGTTGTGGGGAAAAGGGGTAAAATGGTTACACCTTGTATGTTGAAAAAGTTTTTCAATGTCAAAGGGGGTTTGGTGGATTAGGTTTTTGAAATTCCATGATGAGATCATGATGGACTTTTTGCCTCTAGTCAGTTGATTACTACTACCAAAGGAGTGTCCAATCCAATGGGTACATATTATGCACCAAAAGTACCAATAGTTGAAGGTTGGGACATGGGGGTCATTGCTGTGATAGGCCATATGCAGATATGAAAGAGAGATGATATAAAAATCACTCCTAGGATAATCTCCCAAAGATATTATTACCATGAAGTACCCCTTGACTCCTCAATGGAAGCCTCTCTTGAAGGAAAAATTTCCTAAGAAAGTCAAAGGTTTTGTTTGGTTAATAAGTGGACCATGCTTCCAATGTGGGCTTTTCTTAGGGTGCAATAGTTAGGCATTAATCCTCTTTTTTCCTTATGTCTGAAGGAGCCTAATAAGGTTAACCATTTTGTTTACCAATGCTCTTATTCATCAAACACTTGGTAAGCAATTGCGCTATCATTGCTAGTCAACTTGGATTGTGACTCAAAAGTAATTGTATTGTTTTGGGTGTTGTGAAAGAGAAGGAATAATATGAGTTCTAGGGCTTAGCACCTTTATTCACCAACACTGGTGGCTATAGCTGGGGCTCGATTGTGGTGGGAAGCTTCGGTTACAATTGGGTGTGCATAGCTATTTGAGCCTTTTGCCACTACTATCCAAGTGAATTTGCTACTATGGAAGATGGTGAAATGAATGGGATGGATAGAGCTCCTACCCACAAGTTGGAAAGGGACCTTGGGTTAGCTAATGACACATTCTTTACCAATTGAGTGGAGGATGAGACAACATTTTGGGGCATCAAGATTGAGTTAACAAAGTTGGCATTGGCAATGTTTTTGGATGTTCTAGCAGAGGGGGAAACTATTCTCTTGATTATACATAGCCTTGAACACATGAAAGAAATTGTCAAAAAAGTAGTATAAAAAATAGCAAGTAGATATGTGCCAAAGTCTATGTTACCACAAATATGGTAGGAGGTGACATTGTTGATTGAAAGTGTCCTAATTCATATAGGAAGTTTAGCTAAGCTACTTAGCATTCACTTTGCTTTTATGAGCTACATGTGGCAAGGAATTTCTATTGATTTTCCATGGTATTTTCTTGTGGAGCTCTAGTGACAGTGTAATGAATGTTACTCTAGTCTTATTCTGGCCTTGTAGAGGATCATGATGTTGATACTACCATGGGAGCCAAGGTCAAGTGCTAGGTTTGTGTACACTAGAAGGATGAGATGGTTTGGGAAATTAGGATCTACATAGGAGATGAGGGTTACGTAGTCACTTGAACCAATGCCTAAGTGGGATTTGACATGGGGGATGACCAAGTCATAGGTGGAAGCAATGAAACATTGGCTAATTTGGAACTGAGGGATAGGATCAGGAATGCTATGTTACTGTTAGGCCATGATTTAGAAGTCCATGGAAGAGGTGACCGTGCATGCTAGGGTAGAGGAGAGAACCTTCTAGGAGGCAAAATGAACCACACGTAATGAGTATTTCATGCAAGTTACTACCCAGGTAGCACTACAACATGCTTACTTAGAAGAAAATATCAACAAGTGCTGACAGTTATAGGAAGATTTAGCTAAGGTAGTGCTTATCAATGAACTATGGGTACATATACAAGAGGAGGTAAAATAGAAGGAGCAACAATGGCTAGAAAGGGAGTAGGAGGCTAGGTAATCTCATGAAAGAGATCAGATTAAGGCTACATAGCTTTAAAAGAACTTGGATCGAGCTCATGTAACTAATGCACATATCTTGGAGGGGATATGCCCATATGTTGTGTTGAACATTAATTGCAATACAGCTTGGATGGCCTTACTTTGATACATACATCACACTACATCCAAGCTACACCTAGAAGGGAAAGGGGATGAGGTAGAGTAGGCTAAGAAAGAGGTAGATTTTAAACACTTTCAGGAGGCTACGAACTTTGTGGACATAGAAAGAAATAGGAAGATCCTCAAGGCCATTCATTTCTAGGAATGCAGAGATTATGAATGCACAAGTCTCCCAAGAAGTCTCTATATGTTCAAGGGTGGATGGGTCTGTCTAGCACTTGGTTTTAAGGTTCGATAGATCTTTATTGCTAAGAGTTAAAATTTTGGGATAACGGGATCCATCATTGTTTCTACATGTAGATCATTTTGGGTCCTAGGGATGGTAAGGCCTTGGTTCTATGGTGTTAGGGATTTCTGGGTTTTCCATTTATAGTTGGCTACTATGGGCTAGTTTGTACATATTTTGTAATTTTAATATATCCTCATTCAAAAAAATAGTAGATAATAGAAAAATCACTAGCATAATAGTGATATTTTAACATTATAGATTTTCCCTAATCCAGTGGACTCATAGAAAGATGTTAAAATTAGACATGAGAAGGTATACAAATAAGAATCAAGATTCAAATCCAAGGATTAATGATTTAAAGAGGTTACCAAACCAATTTCTACAAGAAACCAAGAATTAAATAATTCTTTAGATTTTAGAAATCTTAAACATAGACATGGGCCCAAGGATATTCTCACATTCTAGAGGTGGTACCAATCCTCATATCAAGGATCCTTGATTCTTGTTGACAAATCTATTATGATTGTTTCTAAATCATTACAAAAATAACTTTCATCCAAGTCAATTAGGCTTGAGAGTGCATGGAAAGAAAGGAGAGATCCAACAATAAAATCAAGGATTCAATAATCTAAGATCTCAACAAAAATATTGTTAAAGCATCAAAATATATTCAAACCAAAGAAAATAGAAAATAGATGAATTGAGATAATTAGCAATTGTTGTCTATCTTGCAACATAGCAAAGAAGGATCATCTTACCCTCTTGCCTACCAAGGGAAATTTATTAGTATGTTGGATTGCTACTTAGATCAAATTTTCTTTCTCTTCAATATCTTATGAAGTAACCATAGCCTTTTTTTGTTGCTATTTATTTTCTAGTTCATCCACACAAGTTCATTTGTTGTCTTCTATAGTAGCCAATCTTCTTTTGTACTTGTTTTTCTTGTAGCCATGCTCTCTTATGGTTGTGCCTCTCTATTTTTCCCATCTCTCTCCTTCTACTCTTTGTTTATACTAGTGGAATTTAAGAGATAATGGATTATTTCTTGTAACTAATTGTTTCATGGAAATTGTTCTTTCTTTTTTGAAA
Organism: Gnetum montanum; assembly: GCA_015680685.1. Classification (NCBI taxonomy): domain Eukaryota; kingdom Viridiplantae; phylum Streptophyta; class Gnetopsida; order Gnetales; family Gnetaceae; genus Gnetum; species Gnetum montanum. Next base: position 158,363 of record MNCI01026340.1, on the reverse strand, counting down.
CCTTTTCCATGCCAAAATGTCATGAGTTCAATACTTCTCATGATTACTATTGAAAATGAATTAAAGATATATTTAAATATGTTGTGGGTTCAATCCCTAGATCTACAACTTTCAACATTCTAGAATTTTAATTTTGCTAGATGTTAGGTTCAATTCCTCTTGATCTAACATAATAGAAAATAAGCAATTGTAAAACATTCAAGCATAATATCCATCTTTGTTCCTTCTTATAGTCTTAATAACATATTGTCTCTAAAATAACCAACAATAAATTCATAGTTGTGCTTTATTTCTTGCAACATTTCTTCTTAGGAGTCAAGTCATAAGGTGTAGTGGAAGAGGATTCAAAATAAAAATATGAAAGAGTACAAGTCCAAGATATAAAACCAAGTGAAAACCTTCTCTTTTAGGCCATCAACAATGCAACAATTTCCATTTTATGTTCATAACCTATTATTGCCTTGTCTTAGGTTGCCTTGAAAGGTCATCATGTGAGCTTCCTACAGCCATGGAAGGGTTATTTATATTTTAATAGCTTAAACTCTAAAGAATAGTTCATTTGAAACATACATAACAGCTCTTTTGCTATTTAAAATAATAACACAATAATGATGTGCATAATATTTTTGATTTATAGGTTAGATTCCTCCAACTTGCTTCATAGGTCAAGTTCCTCAATAATGAGTTTTTTTCATTTCTTTTTAAATAATTTATATTGTAGCATACTTGTTTCAGCCCTTGAGGTACACCATAGAGTATCTTTCTCTATTATTTTACTAACCTTCCTTTTGAATAGATTAGAAAATATTTTATTTTCCATGTATGTGTGTGTATATATATAAACATCTCCAACATGAATTTTTAGGCATAGTTCTCATACAATAAGAATATAAACTTTTAGACATGATATAGAAATAGAATATATGAAAACCAAGCCAACATTTAAAATTTTTTTATGTTCTAACTATTCACTTCTACCACAATCCAATGTTAATAGAAAAACACACATAAACAATGACTTACAATTATCAATCTAGAAACTCAAGGAGAAGTGGTTTGTTATAGCTAGTAATAAGCCACATAAATTAGAATACAATTGCAAGAAGAATAATAGTCCCTGATCCTTGCTTTTGAACACAGGACAAACAATCTCTGATATTCTTTTTTTTCTAAAGAATACAAGACAAATTCTATAGGTGACTATCTAGACATAATAAATTAAAAACAAAAATTTACCAATAAAATCAATCTCTAATTCTAAGCAAATGGAATATGTACATTTTATGAAAACAAGACCAAAAATAAATGAGAGATAAAATAAATGGTGGAGGCTAACACCATGAAGCACCTCAAAGGACAAAGCCCTTATAGCCCACACAAGAGATTACCAACCTTGGATAGCATGATAGGGAGCATTCATTAAGAATTATCATAAAAACATAAAATACCAAGTGCATATGACCTAAAGAAAATGCTAAATCATAAGTTGAATACATGTATGGAAAATAAAAAAGATCCATGTCTCATGAAAGATCCAATGCATAACTTTCAACTTATAAGAAATCCCAAATGTCCTCGTGAAATAATCCTCACTTGTTCAAGCTAATGCAATAACTACTTGCCAAAAATTTTTGTATAGCAAAGGTTTAGAATACACACTCTAGAATTGAGTTGACCAATTTTGGAAGGGAGAAGACACTTTAGGCTTAGGTTATCTACTTGGTACCCTCAAGGATCAACTTCAAATTGCTAGTGTAAGGCACAGTTAGAATCCTTGTACAAAACTAAGGAAAAATAGTCCTTTGGCCTAATAGTTTCCAAAAATCAACTACAAAAGTCTCCAACAGTAGTAACAAACAAAGTTAGCCTCTCAAGCCTTCAAAAAAGGCTTTCAAAGACCACTAAGACAAGCCCCCATACTTAGCTCACAAGTATGGTAGGAACAACCTCACACATTTTCTTCTTTCTCCATTTCCTCTACTTCTCATACCTCAAACTAGCATAGTGTCCCCTTGAAGCACCAAAAACATTTGCATGTTGTAACCAATTTTCACCATGTAGCCTTCACCCCATGACACCTAAGGCAAACTTCATTGTAAATTTTAAGAATGTAATCCATGAGAGGCAATCTCACATACTTCAAACTTTTGAGGTTGAAAAATGCCTCATAAATGGTCAAACCCTCATTCCCCAACTGAAAAAAAGTTACCTAGTAGCTATATTTGGCCTTGGGGGATCAAAATGCCTTTCAGGATGTAAAAAATGGTAATTTTATGGGATTTATTTGGGGTATACACTTTTCTACACTAGAAACACCTACAAGGAGGAACTCTCACCTACCCCCAACATGAAGAGGTAGATATTAGCATGGAGAAGTGGGAGTAGACATAATGCTCAATGTGGAGGAGTTTGGTCTTCTTTCTCAGCATGGAAACGCATACCCTAAACTTGGAGGCTTCTCACCTTAGTGTTAAAACTCTTCCCTAATGTGGAAGCAACATGAGCAAGATTTCTACACTCCATTGACTTCAAGGTTGACCAACCACTTCAGTAAGGATGCCAAAAGGCTCAACATGGAAGATCTACCTCTAGCGTAGAAGGTGCGTCTTCATTGCTATTTATAGTAAGTGGAATGGCCATGGGGAAATGACACTTACTATATATGGTTACCCCTCAAATTTGAGCATCCATCTCACCTATATGAGGTAGAAATTTGCAGCCAATTTGTAGCAAAAATCATGGCCCAAAACCTATATAACCAAAACCCCAACATCCCTTTTTAGGTTATACACTTTTGCATTTCTAAGCACATAGCAATTTTGGCTTCCAAGAGCTCCTGCAACCTTGCAAGAACATAGCCTCTAGGAGCCCCCTAGCATGGAACCTTTGCAGCCCTATTATTCCCTTTACAAACCCACTGAGACTTCTGGATTTTTGGTGTTAATGCTACATTTTTGGGATCCCCAAACCCCAACATGGAGTAATCTGGCAACCAAATTTCTCATTTTTCTCAACCCCCAACAGTGATCCAAGCAACAAATTTGAATTTGTAGTAGAGGAGATCTGATAGCATTAGGAATGGCTGAGCACCCAGATCATGAAGCAGGTCACATAAAGTTCAAAGGGCTCTGAATTCCTTCTCCAATGAACCTCCTTTTTGCTCTATCATGGGCAACTCTTGTACATATCCCTAAACTCATTTATTATTTGTTTAAATAAATTTTTCAAATTTTAGTTTGTCTACAAGATATTTTACTTTTGATTTCTAGATCTACATTCTTGTTATTTGCATCATTCATTTTTCATTTCATAAGTTCCTTGGTAATCTACTATACCATCTAGGATAGCTCAAATCTCATTTTTTCAAAGACCCTAGGGATTCGGGGTTGAGGTTGTTGCATTGGATCTATCAGTTTTCCAACAATTGATTTTTCTAGTTCCAATAGTTTTCTAGTAATAGAAGGAGGATCTCTACCTGATTTCTATGATCAAATCTATCTTTTCCAAACATTACCACTTGCATTTTTTTGTGATTTTTTGTAGCTAAAACTTTCAAAAAATCAACATTGCCCCTTCTTGCCTATGACCAAAATTGCAACATTGAAGTTGCAAGTGGTTGGGTGTTGGCTTTTCATAATAGCTACTATGAATTTTTCATCCCAAAGCTAGTGTTAATAAATTTTCTTTTCTTTTTACTTTTTGCTGTCAATTTTTCTAGTTTTCAAAGTTGGTGATGCAACCCTTTTGAAAACCATCACACTTCTAGAAGTCATCTTTTCCCCATCTTTCCTAGTTGAGAAAATTAGTAGCCTTCAAAAACCAAGTTCTTGTGGGAAAACACAAACTTTTCACTTTGGTTTTTAGCATTTTCCTATTCATCAACATTGGATTAGAAAGGTGTGAAATTCCTGTTATATCACCCTCCTTCTTTTCCCCCTTACCATACCCAGCGTTGAGGCAGTTAAGGGATGAGCATGGGTGAGGCTTGTTGCCAACATTCCCAACTTTCTAGTTTTCACTTACTAATTATATAAAGTGCTCATTTTCAGATATTTTTGCTTCCTTTGATCATTTTTGAATTCTAGTTATTGGGATTTAATTTTATTTTTTCCTTTTATAGCTTGTTTGAAGCCAGTTTCAACACTATAACCATGTCTTTCTAGTAGTCCAACAAGTTGCTTTTCACCTTCATTGGCAAAGGTCCTAGCCAACAAGCCATGAAGGTCTATGATCCAAAAGACCCTACTATCATAAAATGTAGGTAGTCTTTGAGGGTTAGTGGGAAAAGTCCTAACTTTGCAATCATAAAGGAAGATTGATATAACTAAATTTCTGCCAAAATGTAGGTTGTCATGCTGATTCCTTGTTTGGAAGCAAAAGTCAAAAGGGTTTTCAAACTCATTAATCACAATGGCAAAGAGTACATCCCTTTTCCTTATGACCAAATACCTCTCCATGAAATCTATGCAGGTATCCTAGCCTAATTAATTAAGATAGAGAAAGAAGATGACAAGCATAGCTTAGAGGAACAACAAGAAGAGAAGGATGAGTTTAGGATACAATATAGGCCTAAAAACATCTTGGAAGATTAATTCCAATAAGCAATCCCCAAGGCCATCAAGCCTTCCCCTCATGCCTTTGTTTTCTCCATGGGCATGGTACTGTCATCTTCTACTTTCACCTACCCTACCATGGCTAACCCCACACTGATCATAGCCATGCATCAAACTCAATCGATGTCATAGCCTATGATTTATAATCCATTAACACCTTTTTCCACATATCCTCAATCTATGTAGCCATCAATGGTGGTTTTCACCACTGCAAATCCACTAACCACCCATGTGAGATTCATCATGGGACCCCAAGCAACTCAGGAGTCATACACCCCCTTTCTTCCATTTGTGCCTTAGGTACCAGCACAAGTCTCTTTTTCCTTGTTTGACCCACAAGCTATGACCATAACACAACCACTTCCTTCCATCTTACAACCCATAGCAAGGCCACAAGCTTTACAACAAATGCCACAACCATATGTGCAAGCCTTGTAGTTAATGAGGCCACCATAGGGCCTGGATCAAGCCCTTTAGATGATCTAGGACTTAATAGAGAAGTTAAAGATGCTCAAAGCTTCTACTTCCCAAAGTTTTAAGATTATGGATTTCTACTAGGATGATCCCATTAGTCCTATGGTCCCACCCTTAACACTTCCTCCTAGTGTTCCTATTTCCTAGTTTAGCAAATACAATAGAGAAGGTGATCCCAATGCTCACCTTGTAATCTTTAGATCCAAGTGTTTTCTACTACAGTTGTGGCCTCATACTATCATGAGGATCTTTCCTATGTCCTTGACTAGGAAAGTGCTTGACTAGTATCATGCACTACCTAGAAGATCCATATCCTCTCTTAAGGACTTGATAGCCTAGTTCATTAACCATTTCAAGTATGACTTAAAGCCTAATACCATGCTTGACCAACTCATGAAGGTCAAGCAAGGATCCCTTGAGCCTATATAGAAGTTCATCCAATGGTGGAATGAATTGCTGAATGAAATACTGAAGCTCATATCCAAGACCCATCATTTTCCCATATTTAAGGGGTTGGTTAACAACATTATCAAGTTGAAACTTTACTACCTTGACTGCAGTCCCTTAGCAAAGCATTCTCTTAGATCAAGAACATAGAGGATGTTGTAGAGGCTAGTCATGAACCAGCCTATGTAGCATACAAAAATCAACATACATGAAAGGACAAGGAAAAGAGTAAGCAAAACAATGTGGCTATTGTAATAGTGACCAATGAGGAAAAAACCACTAACTAGGGGCTAACGAACAACCTACCCAAGGCTAGTACTAATAATCATGATAATCAAACATCAACATCTAGGGCCACTATATCAAGTACAAGTAGACCTAATTTTGAGCAAAATAACCATAGCAAGTACATTGAATTTCCTTTGAAACCATCCGAGTTGCTAGATCAATTATTGAAGAGTGGGTGCATGCAATACAAATAGATGATCAAAGCTTCTCAAAAGAAGCATGAGTGGTTATGCAAAATAGCTAAGGACCCCACTTGAACAACCAAGGATGATCCCTAATTACCTAGGTACTTCAAACTAGACCACTTTTGATATTATCACCAACTGCTTAGTCATGACATAGACTTTTGCCTCACACTAAAGAATGACTTGTAGGAGATGATAGATAGGGAAGAGTTGGTCTTAGATGCTTCCAACTTGGTCCAACCACAAAATCAATTGATGCAAGTATACAAGGACCCGTTGAATGCTAATAATGGCCCTTATGTTATTTTAGAATTCAACATTGATGATAATCAGAGACTAGCAAGGGAACTATTCATGATCCAAGTATCCCATTTTGATGAAAGGGCCTCTTCAACTTCCACTAACTTAAGATCCTCTTTCATTGTGAGAGTACCATTGCAGGTACCTCTAACCAAACTTTTCTTCATTAGGGTGCCCTAGCCTAACACAACCCCACCAGTCATAGCCCAACCAACTAACATGACTATGCAATGAGCTCCTATGTTGGCTAATGCTACTACCTCTTCCTCATAGTCAACAACTGATAATCAAAAGACTTCAATGAAGCACATGGAGAAGCATAAGAAAAAGCTTGGTAACAAATGTGATAAGTAGACTAAGGCTCAAAAGGAAGTGGGCTCACTAAAGCTCACTCCCATCTCAGCTATATCCATGACATCCTCTACTCAATTTGCTTCAATCAACAAGCCATAGGAGGACCCTAAAACCCATAGCTAGAACAAAGAGAAGAAGCCAGAACAACAACCACCTAAGGTCAAAGTTTACATTTTGGAATGCATGGAAGAAGTGAAGCACAACCAAGGTGACAAGCCCATGGCCAATGATAAAAACTTCCTCAATGTGATGGATCAGGTTAGACAATCTCTTAAGCAAAAGAATATAGCTTTGAGCTTATATGACTTGATCATGACTTCCACCACACATTGTGAGGTGCTAGTCAAAATGTTGACTTTCATCACCATTAGTAAGAATATCCCTACTAATGATAAATTCATCTATGCAGTGATAGTTCCTCCCTCACCAAGGGAGGAGAAGTCAACATCCCTAGTCTTTCGCACTAACAAAATCAAGGCCAATCCCCAAAATAGTGAAGTAACTAGGGCTTATCTATTCATAACCATATGTATAGGGCAATTTAAAGTGCATCAAGTGCATGTTGATGATGGAGCCACAACAAACATCATCCCATGCACCATCATTTAATGCTTGGACTTAACAAAGGAAATATAGCCTACAACAACCACAACTGTCAAGTCCTTCAATAGATCAAGTGTTGTCACCAAGGAATCTATCTCCTTGAACTTTTTGGTAGGGGAGTAATTCCCCACAACTGTCAATTTCTTGATAGTAGATGAGAAATTAGGGTTTAACCTTATCTTGGGAAAACCTTGGTTGGCTTAATTATGAGCTGTGTCTTTACATATCCACCAAGAGATTCACCTTCCTTACGAGGAAGGTAAAATCATCATTCATGGTGATAGCACGGTTCCCCTTACTATCAACAATATAAACGTACAGTATGGATCTAATGTGGAGCTTCAAGAGAAAAATCCTAGTCACAAAGTCCACCAACCCAAGAAAGTGGACTAACCCAAGAACAATAATGATGGGCAATGGGATGTGTCATGGGATGAACTTTCTTTCAACATCATTAGTGAAGGTGATGGTGAGTACAAACTTATGCAAAAAAGGCCTTATATGTTTTCTAACTTTTCGAAGATTAGGAAGAGCGTACATAAGTAACATGTACTCCTATTCCTTCCATGTTGTGCCCTTATGAACTTTATAGCCATTTGTACCATAACCATTTAGCCTAAGTTTTCTCTTTGTTGACCAATTATTACCTTTTGTTTTCTTACATTTTATTTTACTATTTATGCATATAGCCTAGGAGTTTATTTTATTTGCATTTTCATTTATTATAGCATTATTTATTTCTCTATTTTCTTTATTTAGCATGATATAAGCTAAAGAACCATAAAAACTTTAAAATATAAAATCATCAAAAAATATAAGTTTCTCTTTAGCCATAGTTTATTAAGACTTTAAACTAGAAACATAGCATGCCATGGCCTTAAATTGGCAACATCTACCAAAACAATAAAACCTACATCCACCATGGCTTAAAATTAGCAAATGTCTCTTTTATTATATTTTTGTTTAACCTATTATCACATTGATTAGCCATTTAATTTTATAACCAAAATAGCCACTTACAATGTTTACGACACTAGAACATTATATATATATAGCCAAAAACAAAACCAAAAATTTAAATTTAAAATGTTTGTAACATACATAGTCATGGCCACGCTATGTGACAAAAAATGTCAAAAAAAAAATAATAGCCATCTATAACATAGTCTTGGCTAACAATAGCCATCAACATAAAAATAAAAACAAATAACCAACAAGAGGAAAATGAAGAATACTTAGAGGCACCCAAAGGAGGAAGTGGTGGGTTATTCCCACCCTCATTTCTAGGGTCACCAATATCTCCTAATCTCTAAAATAGAACAACACATAGCCAGTTAGTAACCAATACCTAAAACCATAACATAAAACAAAAACTAAAACATAAGATGAATAAAACCTATGGGGACTTTGGCTTCATGACTTTTGAAAGTAGATGTAGAAGGTCATCCGCCAAATGATGGAGGATTTGGTGCTTTGTCATATTGACCTAGTTAATATCCCCATGATCAATGTTGATGAGGATGCTAACCCTAACAATTGCAGTTGAAGTACCTAGCTTTTGGGTAATAGTAGCTATAGAGGTCTCACCTGAAACAGTGGTAATCTAAGGAGTAAGGGATTTTTCCACCATGAAGGTACTCTCAAAGAGCTAATATGCACTCTCTACTTGGATCCTCTAAATGAATAGCTCTATCTTACACTATTCAACTAACTCCTCTTTGATCCACATTAGTTAGGCCTCATGATCAACTTTATACTACTGGTTGTGGTCATTTTGCTTCCTACCACACTCTAGGATCCAAGCATAGTGATCCTTCTAATTCTTAACCTTCTACGAGATGAGGTCCATCTACATCTACTATTCTACCATCTTATGTGAGAGTGCTACTTTGTCCCAGATAGCATGTTAGTAGTAGGGTCACATGATCTCTTTGGTCTACAATTCCCCTAAGTTAGCCACTTAAGCTTCGACAAAGGCCTTGCAGTCCTTAAGCTTATAATATCATTGATTTTTCTACCTCAATGCCATAACCTATTCCCATAGGGGTTTGTTGGACCTCTCCATCTCCCATGAGTTTTTGGCACATGACATTGCTAGATCAATAGCAGTCTCATATAAATTCAAGGGTACACTAGAGACATAAGAGGGAAGCTTTGGCAAGGATTCAATCTCCATGTCTTGGCTAGGGTCCCACTCCATGGAAGGCACTACTAAAATATAACCATAACCATAAACATAGTGTACAACCTAAGATAGCCATAGCATATATTTAACTAATGACATAGCAAAATAACTAAAGCATAGAAAATAAATTTGTTACCTATCTCAAGTGCAATTGGTTAATGATGTCCTTATCCATCCTATGCATGAATTCTACCTTGTTTAGGACATCTATCAATGGTTTCACATGAAAAATTAAGGACATGGGCTTGAATTGGTGGCTAAGAAATTACTGTCAACATAACAATATTTCAATAGTTAGGATGAAAATCAAACTTAACATAGTAAAATATAATAAGAAGTGTAAAGACACATGCATACCTTGCTCCTCCTCCTCCTCCTCTAGGATGATGAAGGGGGATGTGCTCACTGCTACCTCACCAAAAAAAATGTCTAGATTAACATTGGCAAACCCTTCAGCCTCATGTTGCTGTAGGAGTGCCTCCTCTACACACCTTTGTTCCTCCTTAGCTACAATAGCTACATGTATTTATGCCTCCTCCTTCATGGTAGTGTGGGCTACCATGACCTAATTCTTGTTAACAACCATAGTACATAGAAAACCATTTATCATAAGAAATCATAATATAGCCATAATACCTTAAAACATAGAATAGTCAAAACATAAATAAAGCTTACCTATGACTACCTGTTGTGATGAATTAAGCTCACACTTAAGCTTCTTTAGGGTAGGTTGGTATGATGTTGGTGGTGGTTCCTCTATGGGCCTCTTGAACTTGGCAATAGCTTCTCAATTGGCTTCTCTACATCACTGTCTGGCCTCCAAGACACTCACTGAGATCATGAGAGGATCCTCCTATAGGCTATCAAGGGATTTTCATCGTATGACACCAAAATATTTGGTAGTAATGGATAGTGAATCATCCATCCCCTTCAATGGATTCTATGCCTACACTGTTGGATAAATGTGCCTTATCCAAGTTTAGAAAGTTGTTCTTAGTCTTGGACAATCCATCATGTATTCCTTCACACCACCAAGAAGTTCATGAACCTTTTCAAGTAACCTACAAAAAATGTAAGATGTGTGTGGATTATGGTAGAGGTGTTCTCACTAAGTCTAAGGATCTCATCCTAAAGTCCAATAGCAAAATTAGCCATCCAATTGAACTTGACGTCATCTATCAAGTTCTTCTTGAAGGTCTACCCCTGTAGGATGCCGATTACCTTCTTTTGTGATAATAATTTAGGAAACACATGGGATCTAAACAAAGGGTATAAAGCCTTTGCATCATGATTTGTGAAGTTATCTAGGGAAATTTTAAAGTGGCCCATGCTTGCACCAAGCCACTCCAAAACTTCCTCACAATGATTCGCTTGCTTCACTATTCTAGTGGAAACCTTTGCCCTGTTAGTGGGGACATCAAAGAAGTTGCAAAAGGTGCGCTCATTGATGGCTATGGTAATTGACACACCTTAGAAGGTGATGTGGAAGAGATTGGCCTTTTCATTGTATGAGTTTATAAGGTGAAGCATCTCCATGAAGGGGATGGAAGGGATAGTTATCATAAACAAATCAAGCAAACTCACACTGAATGTTCGCTTGAATGTACCCAAGAACCTGCCCCTTTCAACCATTCCCGTGCTAGTATCACCTCACCAAACTTCAAGATGAGGGTATCCTCATGCTGGCCTACAACTAGTAAGGTGATATTAGTAGAGGTGGAGGGTCTTGCAAGGCAACAACCAACATTTAGCATCAACATAAGCAAGTTTAATAACTAATTAAAGCAATAGAACATTTAGAATTTTCATAACCATAAAACATTATAAACTATAGCCTTTATGTTTACCTTTCTTCTTCTTCTTTGATGTGATTTGAGTAGAGGTATCACCTACTAGGTCTGATCCAAGGAGCTCTTAGAGCCCATCCACTAGTTGTGTATCATCCTCTCATCCACTCACTTCTTGTAGACAAGGTTGAATCTATTGGTGTATTCATCAAAGCCTCTTCTTAACTATTCATACACAACACTTCTAATCTAGAGGCCTTGGTAAATACATCTAAGGTAGTTTGAGCCACTACCAAGGCTTGATCATTAGTGATCAAGCCTTAATCACTAACCTCATACCTGCAAGAAGTTCACAAAATTGATGAAGTTAGAAAAGGTAGTTTAGCCAATATAGCCAAAAAAAACATAAAAAAATCTATAATAACCATGCTCACCCCTTTAAATGTTACATGGTGCCAAGTGGATTTTGGAATAGCATGTGGGCTCTATGTTCCACCATCAGAGTATTGTTAGCATTATATTGACTATACCCTAGCATAGTCCAAATCTCCATGAGGTAGCATGGACTGATCATGTCTGTAGTTTTCCTTGCTATCTTCAGAAGTGGATTGTTAATAATAAACCTAGAAACCAGGTTAGATGCTTGAGGCATTAGTGTCTCCACTATAACCTTGGCCACATCTAGAGACAAGTGTGATCACAACATCACACTAAAGTTTTGAAGGAAGTAAGCAAAGAATTCCCATGTCCTTGGCCAGAACCAAAATGAGACCTTGTTTAAGGTCATATCAAGCAAAGGGTAATTGGCCTTGGGGTGGCCAATTTAGCATAGGATGCAGGAAAACTCCACAATGATGAGTATGGGCTTTAGAAAGACCCTGCATGGCAAAGCAAAAATATTAGGAACAATTGAAATTTCTTAGCAAGCTTGCAAAAACATCCTAGTTATGGGTGAAATTAGCCTCCATAAAAAGCTCTAAGGTGTTTATCCAGATTTTCTTAAAGAATTCATGCCAATATAATTACAACCTTTTATAGCCTTATACATTAGCTAAAACATTATAGCCTAGGTAACATATCAAGTGACACATAACCAAATTTAGAGCCTAGAAAATATCCATTAGCATAAAAGTTACCAAAAATAGAAAAAAATACTTGTAACATTCAAAACCAATTTTAGGGCATGATAAAAGTATTAGAAAATTCCCAAAGGCATGGAAGTTGACAAGATAAACCTCTACACATGTCAATCACATCCATCTCCAAAGGGGTAAAGTGCTATAACCAAAATTTAACCTTATTGACACAACAATAACTGAAAATTTATTAAAAATTCATCCAAGCTCTAATTTTAGTGATTTCACCACAAAATGAATCCTTAAATCATAAATCTTTTAGCCATGACCATTACAACTAGAAACACATAGCCATTGTTTTGCATAAAACTTAACCAAAATTAGCAAAACCGTAGTCATCACCATTAACCCCATTGAGCGTAGGATTGGTAAAAAATTCATCAAAATTTTTTTTGAGTTCCAACCAAAGTGATCCCATCCCCATTTAAAATCATGAATCAAGCCCTATGCACCCATGCTTAACATAAATTCAAAACCTTTTTTGTTTATTCAGAAAAAGTTCATTAATTTGGATAAAAATATGAAAATGGCACAAATTCCCTTTTCACAAAAGCTTAGTGAAATGCATTAAAATTTTGTTTCTAATCCAAAATGAATAGTTCCACCTCTATTGAAAAGCTAAAGCCAAGACCCACCTATCCATAACCAAAATACAACCAAAACCCTTGCTGTTTTCTTAGAAGAAATTCATGAATCTACATGGAATTCTAAAAGATGGCATAAAAAACCTTACTACATGACCTTACAAAAACAACCATAATTTTGTTGTTATTAACCCAAATTGAATGAGAAAATAGCCATTGGAAAGATCAAACATAGGGCTACAAAACAAACATCAAATTCTTAAAATATGAATATATTTTCTTAAGAAAAAATACACAATATTTCTTGCTTTTTTCATGCAAAAGTCACCCAAAAGCTAAAAATTCATAAAACCCAAATTAATGTAGCCACAAAAAATAGCCAAAATAATAGATACCCATTTGAAAAATCAAAATAAAGTGGTAGGATTTTATTAGAATTAAATTTTGACAAAGATTTAAGCCTAGATTTGAGAAAAATGGCCCTACCCCCAAATTTTGGGAAAAAGCATGAACATAGCAAGCCTAATTTTGAAAATCAAATCTACCTAATTTTGAAAATCAAATCTACCAAAGCCAAAAGAATGAAATGACCATAGATCTACGTAGAAACAACAAAAATAAGAGGTGGGATTTTGTCAAAATTTTGTTTTGCCCCCTCCATCAACATAGATCTAAAGAGAATAGCCCCACATATGGTAAGAAAAACAAGAAAATTAGCTAGAAACTAAGATAAAAATGGCTACAATTGCCTACCTTGGAGTAGCCATGGATGAAGCCTAAATCAAAATGGATATAGGTAGTTCTAATAGCTCCCTGGCATTCTTATTTTCCTTCTAAATTCCATGATTCTAGTTCTTCCCTCCATGCTACTTGGATGCCATAGTTGTTACAACAATGCTAGGAATGGTTGAAATCTGGGAAGAATAGAGGTTCAACAAGTTTCAAGAAATATTGGAAGCTTCCACATTGAAAATTGATGTTCTCTGCAACAAGAAATATTTTCATGGTCTCTCTTCTAATGTGCTATTTGTGAAAAATGTAATTGTGATCAAAACTTACAAAATTT
>MNCI01026340.1:126078-144219 GCA_015680685.1 Gnetum montanum | reverse complement strand
TCTTTCATGTTGAGATTGGTAAGAGTTAAGCTAAAAATTCAAAATTGAAAAATTTTTAGTTGCGAGCCCCACTATACACCCTCACTCTTGGTCTAAAAATTGCATCAACGCTAAATTTTGAGCACTTTTGACACTTAGAAAAATAATCAAGCCTTAACTCCCATGCATCCATGCTAGGGATGTCATGCCCAGCATGGATCTCACTTAATAAAACCATTAAAACATAGCCTTTTACCATTCTTAGTAGCTACAACCTGTCTTTTTCAACCCCAGACTCCCAAAAAAGGACATTAGAGATTTACAAAGCTATGCAACTTGGGTTTCCAAACTAGGGCAAAAATACCCAACATGGAAGAAAGTAGGTAACACCCATTCTTACCCCTTTCCCCCCTCCCACCAAACACCCATCCAGCCTATGTTTTGACTCCCAAAGTGGGTTCACATGACCAAGAACCCCTCCAAGCACCCCTTGTAGCTATGGAACCTCATCAAACCTAGTTGAAAGTCATTAAAAATTTGGGATATGGTAGTTCCAAGTTGGGGGAAGTCTCATCCAAGCTAGGCATCTTAGCCCAGATGTGGATGGATGGGGGGAAGATAAAAATTACCCAAACTGATTACTTAGTAGCCATGTCTCAAAGCCTAGTACCCCCTCATAGTCTCTAGTAGCCTAGATTGACCCTTAGACAGCTTGATTGGCCATCCATAGCTAGTTTCACATTGGTGAATCCTCCCTCCATGCTACCTAGCATGGAGCTAGTGTGAAAACCTAGGGGGTATGTAGGAAAACCAAAGTTGTAACCCAAAATAGCCAAATAACCTACCCTAGTGATCCCTAGACCCTACCAAAACCCCCTAGAGCTTTCAAAGACCTAAAAAGTAGTAAAAAATGACACAAAACTAGCATCCTTATCTCATCCACACTAGGGACATCATGCCTAATGTGGAAGAAGGGTGCAGGTTGCATGAGGTACCTAGGAGCCTCCAAACCATTAGATCTTGACATTCGATGTTAACCATCGATACTAGAAACATCAAAGGATGACATGCATTGTCAATTAGATGTCTAACTAGTCTAGATATGTCTTTCTTTATTCTTCCATTCTAGGGGAGACCTCTTCCACATTGCCTAGCATGGAAACAAGATGGATGGATCTAGGAATGTTAGTGGAGGATCGTAGAAGCAAGAAAACAATCTTAAATTATCTTGAACTAACACTAGAACCTAGAAAGCCTCTTTGGAAGCCACTACAATGTTAAAAATCAACAGAAATCAACCCCCTAAGGTTCTTCCATGCTAGGGAGAACCTCATCCATGCTGAGCATTCTAGTCGTAGCATGGATGAAAGGGGAGAAGCCAAAACTATTGACGTTTACATGTAATTTAACTTCCAAAAGTAACTGAATCCTTCTGGAAGCCATTAAACTTCTAGAAGTTACCTAAAATGATCAAAACTTGTTCCCCTTTGGTTCTTCACATTAAGAAGAATCCCATCCATGATAAGCATCCTAGCCCTAGCATGGATGGAGGGGAAAAGCCTAAAAACCCTCTCATAGCCATCAAAGTGATCAAATTTTGAATTTAGGCATCAATAGTCAACACCAGTGACCTTGTAAACAAACATGCATAGAAAAAACTAGAAACAATTAGCAAAAAGCAAATGCTCCTAGTTTCTCCATGCTAGGAGCCACCTCTACCATGCTAGCCAACATGAAAGGAAAAGGTGGGCACTTTGGGGAGACTCAAAAATAGCCTTTAGATACCTCAAACAGACACCAGGAAGCCTCATGTGCATCCCAAGACCCTATCTACTCATCCTAGGACTCTCAAACTCTTCAAAATTGATCATGGATAGTCAAAAATCATTTTCTCCTAGTCCTCCATGTTTATCATGGGAACCATAGCTGGAAGAAAGGGGGAACATAAAAAACCATGTAACAACCCTTGAAATAACCAAGTTTTGATAATAGGCAATAGTAGTCAACACTAGCAATGTTAGGAATGCACATGCATGGCAAGAAATGATAGAAAATGGTAAAAATTAGGGTCCCTTAGTTCTTCCATGTTAAGAGCCACCTCTTCCATGCTAGACAACATGGAAGTAAGGGGGAACTTTCAGGGATCTCAAAAATAACCCTTAGACACCTCAAGCCAACATCCTAGAACTTTACATGGATCCTAAGACCAGTTTTACACCTTCTAATATTCCAAATGGGTAACAAGCTAATCATCCTAATATTCCATACTAAGCATATCATTCCTAATGTGAAAGCTCAAAAACCATCTAGAGAGCCTCCAAATTAACTAGTTTTGATCCTAAACCCTAGTCCTCAACCACGAAGGCATACATGCATAGTCAATTAAGGCCAAAATTGGTCTAGATCTGATATTAGTGATTCTTCCATGCTAGAGACCCTATCTTTCACATTGGAAAACTTGGATACTAAATGGGGGACTCATTTGGGGCTCATAGATACCTCAAAATGACATTAAATGACCTTGCATGCATCCTAGAATCTTGTCAACATCCATTGGAGCCTTCAAACCTTAGGAAACTGATCTCATATGGCCAAAAGTTATTCCCCCAAATATTCCATATTGAGCACAACATCCCTAGTATGGAAGAAAGGATGAATTTCAAAAAGAACTTAGGAACACTCAAAATTACCAAATATAGACCTAGAACCCTAGCTCTTGACCTCAGCAACTTTGGGAGCTAACATGCATAGTTGATTGTAACTTGAATTTTTCTAGAACTACGATTCTTATCCCATCCATGATAGAAAAGCCTTATTCCATGCTATGTAACATGAAAATAAGGTGACAAAGCTTCTTTTCCACTTTTGGTGGCAACATGACACTCCTAGAAATCAAAAACCTACCCTGAAGAAGCTTAGCACCTCATAGCCTTCAAATTATGCTTATTTGACCTTGTTTTGGTCCTCAAAACTCCTTCACCCAATCTTCCATGATGGAGTAACTCCTCCAACATGGAAATAGGGGGTAAGTTATCAGGTACCCTTGAATGATCTCCAAACATGACCAAAATCAATGTGAAACTTGTAGAATCATGATCTATAGTCCTAGGAGCCTAGAGACTTAGACGATGTTTTCCCAAAACATCCTGAATCCATGGAACAAGTGTTCCCCCATTCTTCCATGCTGGGGATGCTATGCTTAGTGTGGAAGAAGGGGGAAGCCATTTCAACATGTTTTGACACCCAAAACTGACTCAAATGGCCTCAAAACAAAGCTAGGGGATGTACAACTTCCAAATCTAAGTTCTGGCTATCTATTTAACCATGTTTGACCTTGCTTTTTATTGGATTTTGGTTTTCTACATTGAACCCCCTCTCTTCCACACTAGCCAACATGGAAGCAAGGGGGTTGAGCTCCATAACCTATTTTTAACCTTTACTAAGCTCTAGAGTGCCCAGTTTTGATAGATCTGGCCTTGTGCTACCTTGGGAAGGCCCCATAATCTCAATTTTGGACCTTTGGATGCCCCAAAATCCACTTTCCTTAGTCTCCATGCTTAGGGTCTCTTCTTCCATGCTAGCTAGTGTGGAAACAAGGGGAGAAACTATGGAAGCCTTGAAAATCTTGATTTTTGGGTCTAAACAGCCTAGAAATAGCTCTCACTAATGCCTAAACTCACCTAATAGCCTTGTAGCCTTAAGCCATGGCTTGCTAAGGCCTAAAATTGGCAAAATCTAATCTTTTTTTTACCTATATTAGCCACATTTCACCATATGTAGCTTGTTAGGATTAATTTGATCATGATGTTTCAGCTTGCTATTGGGCTTGTGTTGTGTTGTTGACTTTGTAGCTTTATATTTTCATTTCTTGCCTTTGTATAGCCTTATTTACCTTTGTTTAGCCATTGATTAGTATCAAATAGTGGGGTTTGGCCTTCCCTAATCACTATAGGGCATCATGTGATCATTGCCTGCTATGGCCTTAAACTGGCATCATGGCCCATTAAAGCCTTAAACTAGCATTATAGTCCACCAAGGCTTTAACTTGGCATCATGGCTTCCTAAGGCCTAAAACTCACAAAATTGTATCCCTTGTTGATTATTTGTAGTTATATTTCTCATACTTCCCTTTATTTTCCCCTTGTTCCACTTTGTTTACTTGTTTTTACTCTATTTATAGCCTTGGATAGCCTTTTTTACATTACAATAGCATGAATTTGCATAATTTTATAGCATTTTAGCATTTTTTATTCACTTTTATCCAAGTGCTACTTAATATGCTTCTAGTTGACATGTAGGATTAAAATATGAGTACTTGGAAGCAAATTGGTCTACCTTTGAGCCTAAGTGGATTCTATGGTGATGTAGAATGGTATATCAACCCTAATTGCCTAGATCTTGAGCTTGAGAGTCTTGCTAACCATGTAGCCTTAATAGAGAAACCTCTAGAATGGCCTAAAAACCTAGTAAAAACCCTTGCCTTAGAGGTAGGCAACATAACCAGAGACTCTCTAGTTGAGGTTCCTTTCACAACACATAGTGGTGAGGTGTAAACCCTTAAGCTAAGTTCCTCACTAAAACTTCAACAGGCTCAAGACATCACCAATGTTCTATAAGGAAAAATTGATTTCTCTTCCTAATCATATGAAGATATGCTAGGCCTAGACCCATGCTTAGTCAATCACAACATCATACTAGATCCTATAATTATTCCAATTAAGAAAAAGTGTCCAAAATTAGATCTAATTTGGCCTTGGAAGTTCATGATGAGATATTAAAGATCTACAAAGCTAGTTTCATTAGGGCTATCGACTATGTAGAATGGGTGGCCAACATAGTGGTAGTCCCTAAGAAAAATGGGAGTATCTTTATTTACATCAATTTTCAAGACCTAAATAAAGCCACTATCAAGGATGACTTCCCTTTACCTAGTATTAATCAACTTATTGATACTATGATTGGACATGCCTTGTTGTTCTTTATGGATGGATTCTTGAGGTACAACTAGATTAGGATCAACCTAGAGCACCAACTTAGCATGACCTTCATAACCCCTGGGGGTACCTTTTGCTATACCATGATGCCCTTTGGCCTTCAGAATGCAGGAGCAACCTATCAATGATCTATGACCTATATCTTTAGTGATTAGATGCTAGGTTTACTCAATTATTACATGGATAATATAGTTGTTAAGTCCAAAGTGGCCAATGACCATGCTAATGACCTAGATCTTATGCTTAAATGATGCCTCAAGTATGAACTTGGGCTCGATCCTAAGAAATGTTTCTTCGATATCAAGATCGATAAAATGCTTGGCTTTATAGTATCTAAAGTAGGGATATGTATCAATCCTAATAATATTAAGGCCCTATCGAAATTAGCAATGCTTAGTAACCTTAAGTAGCTTTGAAGATTACAAGGTAGATTGCAATTTATTCATAGGTTCATCACTAGTCTTATGAATAAGTTACAGCCCATGCAACACCTGCTTAAGAAAGGGGTTCACTACAAGTGGATGGCTCAATGCCAAGAAGACTTTGAAAACCTTAATTATGAGTTGGCACAACTACTAATAGTTTATCCTCCATAAGAGGGTAAACTATTTTACATTTATCTTACCAACTCTGACACATCCATTACCTCTATACACTAACAAAAACATGAAGACTAAGTAGAAATGCTGGTACACTACCTTAGTAATGCATTAGTTGCCCATGACACATTGAAGTGAAGAAGTATTATCTAGCACTAGTCTTCTCACTAAAGAAGTGGAGACACTACCTTTTCAAAAGCCAAGTCAATGTCATTTGCAAAGAAAATGTGCTTAGAGCCATAATGACCAACATTTACGAAAGTAGCTATATAGCCCAATGAAAAGCTAGAACTGTAGAATTTGATCTTCATTACATCTTTCAATCCTCAATGAAAGGTTAATCTACAATCATGCAACTCATAGTTTCACTTATTGATGACCAAGAAATCATAGATCCCAAGTTCCTTAATGAGCACCTTAATACCATTACCCAAGTGCCTAAGTATTCTGAGGTGGTAATGCACTTTGATGAAGCTTCAATTTCCCATGGGCCCAATGCTGCTACCATCGTAATGTTTCCTTTTGATGAAATCCAACCCTTTGCCTATTATTTTTAGTTTCTATGCACAAAAAACATAGCAAAGCATGAGGGTTTAATCAAAGGGATGATGATAGCTCATGACCTAGGAATTAGATGCTTAATTATCAAAGGTGATTTACAACTTATGGTTACCCAAGTAATGAATTCTATGCATATAAAGCCAAACACTTACAACCTTATTATGACCTAGGAAAGCAATTGTTAAAAAATTTTGTAGACATTAATATCCAACACATGCCCCAAAATGAGAACACCATAGCTAATGCAATCGCAACACTAGCCCTCATTGTTATGCCATATGTGTTTAGTAAGTTGTCCACCTTAACCATGGACTGTGCTATTTCCATCATGCAGAACACCGAGGATACCTTTGTGACCGTTGTTCATATTGCTCCTGCCATGGAGTGGTATGATGATATTAAATTCTACTTTATGCATGGCGTATCCTCACAATGCTTGACTACTAAAAAGGATGTTGTGCATAACTACTCAAAGTAGTATGTCATTGTAGGTGATAACACATTATGTTGACAATCCTACAATGGCATATTACTAAAGTACTTAGGTAAAATTGAAGCCAGAACATTCCTAGAGGAGGTTCATGAGGGTGTTTGTGGGAAACATATAGGACCTAGAGCTATGGCCCCTAAGATTATAAAGTTAGGCTCTAATGGTCCCATATGGAAAGTGACTACCTATAGAAGGTTAAGTGACGTGACATGTGACACTCACTATCCAAACATTGTAGCTCACAAATGATGAAAACTACTTAAACATGAAGCTATGGGTCATCATTCAATTACTCATTGAATGTAAAAATGTCAACCATATCAAACTTCTTAATTTTTCTCTCCTCAACACTTTTAGTTGAGAAGCAAACTACTTCATGAATTTGACACTGGTATTTTCATGGAAACAATGGATCATCCAAACTATCAACACCTTTGATGAGTGGCGAGGTACCCCTACACTCGACCATACAAATACGAGTGTTACACGTGCGATCTGGTTCAACTCGACAGACAGACTAGTTGTGGCATCTAGATAGTTAGCCTTAGGTCGTAGTTCATTGTCTTCCCACCTAACTAGTATTAGCTTTTCCACGTATGGTTTAGTCTAGAGTGAGGTGTATGATGGGTTTCTAATCTAATGCTACTCCTGAAGGCAATGGAAAGTAATATTAACTAAGCTAGGAGAGAAGGGTGAGAGAATCTAATCTAGCCTAAGTGCGATGAGCATCCATTCCTTGATTATCTATACACATCTTGGACTTCGTGCATGACCACCATTGGGATTACCAAGCGCAGATCCTAGGTATGCTACTGGGTTATCAAGTAGTCACACTTAAATGCTCGTAATCAAGTCATACTCATTACATGTTTTAACATGAGATAAGGGTGAGAGAGATTAACTAGGAAAGTAGTAAATAATAATTAATTAAATGATTAAACTAAGTGAATGTTGAAATGATGAAGTAATCTCGATCTTTATTGCCAGTCATGTTCCTGTCCAAGTATGTCACACTCAAATAAAGGATGCTGTACAATTACATTCATCACACTGTAGGCATACACGGAGAGGAAAAGGAAGAGAGAGAAATTAAAACATAAAAACTAACTAACTTACTAACTATATATGATGATCTTTCCACCTCTTATTTATAGATGAGCAGAGAAGCTGTGATATCATATATGCGATATCGTGGTCATCCTAAATGACGACTCATCATACCCCCATGATTGAATGAAAAATCGTCCTCGAGTCATAATGATTACACAGTGGATAGGTATGGGATTATTAGATGGAAAAATGGGATTATGCCGTAGTGTGGAATGAAAACAAAATGAAGACACAACACAAAGAATGTTCTACATTTACAAAAATTTTGGAACTCATGTAGTTCCTGGTGGCAGTGGCTCCTCCATTGGTGCTTTCCCTTTGTCTTGTGCTCTAGGATTTAAGACTTGATGATGTTGAAGTATGGCCTGGAGCTTCTCCTCTTCAGTCTGAGGGTCTTTTGCCATCCATGCTAATGTTCCAATGTTTGATGGAGTCGACACTTCCCATGGATAGGGTAGTTGCGGAAACATTTGATTGGCCTTAATATACCAAGCTGTAAATACCCGATGTTCTTCTTCATAGGCTCTAGCTTTCTCTTTGTATTCTTGAAAATCTACTAGTTGTCGAGCCAAATCTATTGCGACACCCTTCTGTCCTTGGTAGCTGGCTTTCACCATCTCAAGTTCAGAATTTGCAACTTCTAGTTTTTCCAACAACTTCTTATTCTCTACAAATTCTACTTCGTATTTAATGTGGGTGGTCGCTACTTGCTGCTCAAGCTCTGTCCTTGGACACCCTGCTATTAACATGGTAAGGTTGACATACCTTAGATTTTCCAACTCCATTTACTCTGTCAAATCCTAAATCTGTAGGTCCCAGCTCTTAACTTCCACAGTGGTGAACTGATGGGATGCAATATCACATGAGTTGCGATATCACAGCCGACGCGATATCACATCGTCCCCTACAATATCGCGTACGCGATATCGTGGTCCGCCGCCATATCTATAAATAAGAGGAGGCACTCCCCTTATTCAACATTCTAGGTGTAAAGTAGTGAAGCTCTAGCAGATTGATCACTCCAGAGATAGAATAATTTCCATGTGCCCGTAGTAGGAGTCCCCAAGTGAACGGATCTTTATTCGAGCAGCTTTGTACTTGAACGCAAGTTGTGTACGACAATAAAGACGAGCTTTGTGGATAAACCTTGAAATGCATGGATAGGTTTTATTTATTGTTATTTATTACATGTTGTTAGTGCGGCATGAGTACGACTTGATTACGAGCATTGACGAATGTGTACGACTAATCAAGGAATCGGCTACTCATCGCGATTAGGCCTTCTTCCCCTCAACTCCTAGATCGTGGGATAAGTACGACTTGGTTATGAGCATCCAAGGATGTGTACAGGTAGCCAAGGAATAGATGCTTACCACACTTAGAGTAGTTAAGTGCCTCAGTACGACTGCTTCAAGCACATGTGTTACATGTGGTGATCCCAGTAACGATTAGCGTTTGGTAGCCACAGTTGCACAGTTCAGGGTGTGTACGGTAAGTGGGAACAAATGCTGACGCTAGGACTTAGTGCTGTAGTTAGAGTTAGTTTTAGTCTCTCTACCCCTTACCTCTTAGCATAGGAGAAAAGCCATAAAAGACCAAAAAAATCATATACCTCAAACTTACTTAACCATACACCGTGACAACAATAAGTAAGTTTGGGAAGACAACGATTAATTAACCCCAAGTGTTCCTTGCGGCATTTAGGCATTTAGTCTGTGGAGTTCAACCGGATTGCACGTGCTATGCTCGTTTCATATGGTTGAGTGTAGGGATACCTGCCACTCATCATTGGCGGCGTTTCCGGGGACTAAGTGTTTGTACGCCAATTAGAACATTAGGAAATCATTCATATCGTTGTGAGCCTTAACGAACCTTTGGGTTAATTAGTTAAATAAAGAACATATATAACAGTGAAAAACACACTAATAACATGGCTTCTACTCAGAAAATTAACTCACCTACGAATAACATGGAAGACAGTTAGCACCATACACATAACCTAAACCAGCCAAGTCCTAAACAATATAAAGTAACATATACTCATCCCAATGAGTATATTCCAAAATTTACCTTTATCCTCCATAAAGACGATCAACTAAGATGGAGAGACCTGCAAGGTAACATTATGTTACCCCCGGATAGAGCAATCTCTAACATGCTTTTCCGTGCCTTGGCACAGATAGGCATGACTAAATTATTTACTAAATATGTTGCTGAAGATTTCGATATGAGGGATTATCATCCGACAGATGTGCAACGTAGAAGGGACTTGAGGCAGGAGAGCCAACACACATTGTTGAAGGGTAAGGTCCCTCATGTTCTTAGTGAAATAGGAGATGAGAAACCCCTTGTAATGGGTTTCTTAGAAAATGATGTTTCCCCTCCTCACAATGGTGAAGAGGTTAGGCATCAGAGCCTTCGATCAACTATACATGCTTCAGGCTCTAATCCCTGTGAACACCAACTATTCACGTCAGGAACAACTACTCAAACTAAGGATAGGCACTTAGATCGTTACAACGATCAGGGCTGAAGTAGCCGAAGAGAAGGTAAGAAACATCACCATGCTGATGGATCCCCTTCCTCTTCTCCTTCATCTCATCATTCACACTCTTCTTCCACATCCAGGCATAGCCATCGTGAGCACAACGGAGAGGGTAAAGGTAAAGGAGATGAAAGACCTTGACAAGAAGGTCAAGAGGAGTTAGGACAAGGGCAAGGATGTAGGGAAAGTAGGGAACCACCACGTAGACATCACAGACGTCATGATAGAGATGATCATGACAAACCCCTACTCACAACCCAAAGCATGCTTGATATCACATAGGCAGTTAGGATCCCCACAAGGCATTTAAAAGATAGCAGAATCAAGCGTTTGGACATAAATAATATCCCACGTTTTGAAGGGGGATACAATGCTGATCCTCAACATCATTTACAGGCATTCCACAATGCCTGTGCCTTGCAAAATATCGATAACGAGTGGTAAAAACTTAAGTTGTTCCCAAGGACACTCACCAAAGAAGCAGAAAGTTGGTACTGGTCCTTAGAACCAGAGAAGATCAGGAGGTGGAGTACAATGCTCGAACTGTTTAACAACAAATATCAGACATACTCTAGAGTGTCCAACTTGTGGAAGCAGATCCAAGGATGGAAACAAGGTGCTCATGAACCCTTGGATGCTGCCATGGTCCATTACTATACACTACTACATCGTTGCCCGGGCCATGGGTACGCTAAACGGGATCAACTTTGCCACATCGTGGATGGGCTTAGGAATGAAATGAGAAGGACTCTTGGGACTTACATCGAAGGGAGATTTTCTAAACGTAGAGCCCATGAAGTAGAAAGCTTGTTGGAACAAGTAGCGCAAGAAGAGGGTGAGCTACGTAAGAGGGAAAGTGCAGAAGAGTACAATCATGATCCCTCCCTTCATAAGAAAAGAGTGAAATTTTGTGATGAGGAGGATGAGTCACCACTCGAAGAGTTGATGAACCGGAAAACCATGCCGATCCAAAAGTTAACAACCAAGGTATCGACTAAGGTAGATCAAATGTGGGATTCCTTAGACTCAAGAATAGAAATAGTCTTGAAAATTGTAGAAGAGTCTAAGGTAGAACAAGGTAGTGACAAAGGAAAAACCAAGCAGAGAAACTTAAGCCCTACACATAACAAGGGTAAGGGGAAAGTTCCTATCTCTAATGAGGCTGAAATTTCTGACATAGACGATGATAGTGGATGTGAGGTTTGCTACTATGACCATCCCAAGGGATGTTGCCCAATTATCTCACATCTGCAGGAGTCTAGGGTGTATGCACTAAATCCATGACTTAATCAAGAGCAAACACCTCGAAGGTTGCCTTACCCACAAGGTAACACAAGGCAGTTCCACAAACCCTTAACATATTATCTAAGTGGAATGCCTCCACAGCCTATTGGACAACACCAGTAGTGGCAATACCCACAGTCATGGGGGATGCCACCGCCGACACATCAATACCCTTACCGGCAACTCGATCCTTATGGATATTATGTGCAGTAGCCGGTTTCTCCAAGTGACTCTATAGGTCACACTACTCCCCAACGTCACTACCAAGTTTGGGAGTACTTCAGGAGGACTCCTTCTCCTTCGAGATATATCTCACATGCATCCCATCCTCTAACTCCACCCACACCTCTTCCACTTGTAGTTCCCATATAACCTGTTCCAACAATGCAGGGGGAATTACCTACCCAGCCGCAGCAACGTAACGCCGTGAGAGTTGTAAATATACAGCATGTAAATAGCCAACCGGGTACTGGTTCTAATAATTGTACAAAGAAGAGATCCTTCTTTATAACTAGGAGCCCAGACAAACTCTCGCAACAACAAGTGGCTGAGTACATGTATAGGCCTCTAACCACTAACGCTTCAGAGAACCCTTCAGTCCAACAACTAAGTACGCAAAAGGTTATGTTAACACATACCGTAACTGACTGGATAAAGGTGGGCCACCTTCCCAGGAAACTATTTGATCCTGGGAGTCCGTTGATTTATTTGCAAATCTCCAGAAATGCACCACATCGAGCTCTTCTTGACTTAGGTTCTGGAGTCAACTTAATTTCACAAAGGATGTATCAAGCCTAGAACCTGCCTCAACTTAAGAAGAGTAACATCCAACTGGAGTTGGAAGACCAGTCCATCACCATTCCCTTAGGATTGGTGGAGGAAATTATCACCATTATGTGTGGGTGGTCGTACCTAGCCGATTTCCTGATGATCGAGGTTAACAACGAAGGGGGCTTCCCAATTATAATGGGAAGGCCATGGCTAAGTACTGTAGATGTGTACCTAGGAATCTGTGATCTTTCCTTGCAAATTTCTAAGATGAACGTTTATGGAAAGATCGAGAAGAAGAAGATTCTATGCATCGCATACAGTGATTCATCAGGTGATGACATGGAGGAAACATCTCCATGTAATAGGTGTGCCCATGAAAGTGAAAAACAAAGATGCCTGTATGTAGCAACCACACAACCTATAGTAGACACCCCGTGGTTGATAGCTACTAGGAAGAGCAACCAAATATGCATGGAACGAATTGAGGAGATAACTCATTCCAACAACCGTGGCATAGACACATTGGAATGTGATCATCACCAACTTCCACCCCTCAACCTAAGAACATCAGCGGGGAGAAGTTGGGCACTGTTACGAAATTCAAATAGACACTTTGTATTTTGGATCTCTCCCTTACAACTCAGTCATGGGGGAGATGGCCACCTATGCTAATCATATGGGGCCCTTAGTTCTTTTTAAGTTTTTATTTTACACATTTTTGTTTTACATGTTTTTGTTTTACAACTTTCTTTAACTTTTTCTATTTTTGTTTTACAACTTTTTTTAACTTTTTCTATTTTTGTTTTACAACATCGTTATCCTTTTCTATTTTGTGTGTGTGTGTGTACCATCCACCATGTAAGTTCGTCACCCAATAAGTATTCGGGCCGATGGTATGAACTGTTTTTCATTGATCGCTAATGTTTGGTTTTTACCTTTAAGTTACAATGTTGACACTAAGGTATGTTCTTTTGATATGGCAGACAATGAGTTTACTTCATCCATCCATCCATCAAGTCTATCGTTTCCCTTGGCTTGGAAATGTGCAGTTCCCTTTTTCATAAAAACTTTAACGAATCGGTGACTGGGTACTTCTCAAACTAAGGAAGGACTCAAGGTTTGAAAAGGGTGTGACTTCAAGGGAACTTGATGCAGTTGTGTTGGCCGTTCGCTTGGGTGCTTGGATGTTTTCTTCTTGAGTTTTCATACTGTTCCGATGTTACCCATTCTTCGGAAGTTGAGACAATAAAAATAAGAAGTCTTTTCATGGTGTGGTCCCCACGCATAAAAATAGAAAACACAAAAAAAAAATAACAAAACCAATGTGAGGATTCAAAGCACACCCCTTAGAGGAAATAACTTTGGGCTGCAAGCACTGGTTATGGAACCAAAGTGTTCCATCTAACTAAGGTCCTTCTCGCTTCCCATTCTCTCCTTTATTTCGTTAGAATGGTGGTGGCTTTTGGAGATGCATCCTTGTTACTCCAATGGATGGTTTGACCAAGTGTCTTAATACAAAGTCACTGGATGTGGTTGGTTTAAGGCCAAAGTTGGAATAAGATTTACTAAGTCACATTAATCATGTAACACACAAGGGGCTGTACACCACCTTGTCCTTGGGATTCCATTCCATCCTCTTCTCTCCACTCTTCTCTCCACCATTTACCTCATTGCCGGTTGTATCATTGGTGTATATTTTTGTAGATACCTTATTTTCTTTTTGGTAAATTCTTACAGTTAAGACTTTAACTCTTATTCCAAAGGACATTCCCAGAGCCTACGGACTCTTTGGGGAGGACCCACTGACATTCCTATTTGGTGCATTAGTTAACTTCTTTTCCTAAACATTTTGCAATTAATTTTCTTTTGTTCATTTCCATCTTGACATCTCTTTTATCAATGTCCTAGTTGTCCATTTTTATCTCTCTTCCTTACTCCTTTTCTTTCTCCATTCCTTCGCTACTAGAGGTTTGCGATTAGTCATGGGGGTACGGGGCCTGATTTTTTGATTTTTCTCCTAAGCCCCAAATGTTTTCATTTCTCTTCCTAACCCCTACACCTTCGGTAGTCATCCCTTATATATTTCTAGATCTGCATCAGGCATACCACAACCCAGCCAATGGACTTACACCGAAGCAAGGTATAACCACATTAAAATTCATTTACCCTTGCTAATATAAGACTGTGTTGTGTGTGCAGATGGCAATCATACAACAATGGACTAGATCTGGAGGAAGCATTTAGAATGAAGCAGTGCTGAAAGTAGCTAAGCAAGGAGCGGGATTGATGATGTGCTGAAGAATGGACAACGAAAGGCGCAATCTAGGTATTGGCAGCAACAAGACTCTTCTCTCTTCTTCTGTTCTCTTCTCTCTCTTTTCTCTCAACTGCCAAATGTGGCTTGATGTCAATGTAATAAGGTGTTCACCCTTGTTGTCATGAACACCAGTTGTGTCAAGTCTTGTAATAATGATTCGTTCACATGTCATTCCATTAGTTCCATTCCCTCAATAATTCCATACCTACCCAATATCATTGTAATGAACTCAAGGACGAGTTTTCATTTAGTCATGGGGGTATGATGGGATGCAATATCGCGTACGCGATATTGCGGCTGACACAATATTGCGTTGTCCCCTGCAATATCGCGTACGCGATATCACGGTCCGTCGCCATATCTATAAATAAGAGGCGGCACTCCCCTTATTCAACATCCTAGGCGTAAAGTAGTGAAGCTCTGGCAAATTGATCACTCCAGAGATAGAATAATTTCCATGTGCCCGTAGTAGGAGTCCCCAAGTGAACGGATCTTTATTCGAGCAGCTTTGTACCTGAACGCAAGTTGTGTACGGCAATAAAGATGAGCTTTGTGGATAAACCTTGTAGTGCATGGATAGGTTTTATTTATTGTTATTTATTACATGTTGTTAGCGCGGCATGAGTACGACTTGATTACGAGCATTGACAAATGTGTACGGCTAATCAAGGAATCGGCTACTCATCGCGATTAGGCCTTCTTCCCCTCAACTCCTAGATCGTGGGATAAGTATGACTTGGTTATGAGCATCCAAGGATGTGTACGGT
The DNA here is from genome assembly GCA_015680685.1 of Gnetum montanum. NCBI lineage: Eukaryota > Viridiplantae > Streptophyta > Gnetopsida > Gnetales > Gnetaceae > Gnetum > Gnetum montanum. The sequence goes on along the minus strand of MNCI01026340.1, from coordinate 128,802 downwards.
TAGCCAAGGAATGGATGCTTACCACACTTAGAGTAGTTAAGTGCCTTAGTACGACCGCTTCGAGCACGTGCGTTATGTGTGGTGAGCCCAGTAACGATTAGCATTTGGTAGCCACAGTTGCACAGTTCAGGGTGTGTATGGTAAGTGGGAATGGATGCTGACGCTAGGACTTAGTGCTGTAGTTAGAGTTAGTTTTAATCTCTCTACCCCTTACCTCTTAGCATAGGAGAAAAGCCATAAAATACCAAAAAAATCATATACCTCAAACTTACTTAACCATACACCGTGACAACAACAAGTAAGTTTGGGAAGACAACGATTAATTAACCCCAAGTATTCCTTGCGGAGTTTAGGCATTTAGTCTACAGAGTTTGATTGGATCACACGTGCTATGCTCGTTTCGTATGGTTGAGTGTAGGGATACCTGCCACTCATCATCAACCGAAGGTTGTCTGCAACGAGCTACTTATTTTATTCTTGTAAGGCCTTGAGTACCTTAAGAGGAGCATGAGTTTGCGCCTGTGCTATGAAGGCATCCCAAACAACCTTCTCTTTTTCATTGCCACCTTTTTATTCTCCGCTATTAGCTTAGTTAGTTGCTTAGTTCTGAAATTATCTAGTTGGTTTGCGGGAACAAATTGTAGAGGGTTCCGCTCTACTGCTTGTAGGGCTATGAGCTACTCTTGTAATTTCTGCACCTTTGCCTCAACATGGTTTGCCCTCACCTCTATTAAGACTAGATTTCCCTTTGTGGAAATGAGGTCTGACTAAATTATCATAACATCCTGAGGGATATCAAATAGGGACATCATTACTTGCACTATTTGGAGCAATCAATCAAGTGCATCCTCATGTTTCGCAGGAGTCATTGAGGTTCTAGCTAAAGTTTGAGCATCTTGTGCTCCTTTGAGATCTACCGGTGGCATAACAGGTACATTGAAGGATTCTTTGATGTGGTTTGTGATCACTTCTGTAGCTCCTGCAGCATCCTAGTGTTGCATGACCACCACAGTGGCCCCTTCACCAGTCTCTAATTGTATCTGGAAAGATGCCGTGTTTCCTGAGATCTGTTGTGACCATCTACTTTCCCCTCCTCTTGTGTGAATGAACATTTTTCCCCTTGTGTGATCCATAGAAAATGTGGGTTGAATGACATCATCGATGACATGGAAGAGTTTTGCATCATCACGACTTCCCCAATTGACCATCTTAGCGATGGTCCTAAGATGGCTCATTGACGATCTGTAGTCTTGCAGTGGTGGTGACTGATCCTAGCCTGTGCTAGGCCCTACTTCCTATTGTTGGCTGGGACCAGTGCTTGGAGGTTGGCTGGGTCTTGCAAGTTGAGTTGTAGTTGGTCCAGCCATTTGTTCTTCTTCTTATTCTGGCCTTGGCTCTTCACCAGTGCTTTTCCTTGGAGCTAGTGACTTTAGCAATTCAGCATATGAAACAGTCTAAGATTTTAGGAGGACATTGTTGGTGTATCCTCTAATCCTAGCATGTTGGCAAAGCTTTCTGATAAGACAAGGAAAAGGCAATGCCATCTTCCCTATCTTTCATTCCTCGAACCTCCTTAGGATCTTTGTTAAATATAGATGGGGCAGGTTAGCGTTAACCTTTCCCATTAGCACTACACATCCTCTAGCCACATACGTTGATATTCTTTTCAAGCCCTTTGTGGGGAAGAGGTGATATGTTCCAATTTTGAAGTAAATCCTCTATTCCGTTGTCAACTCACCAAATGTTTTCTCTCTGCTATAAGCCCTTTCCAACCAATCCTTTTGCACATCGGGGTTTGAACAGGTGGATAACTGAGCAACTTTAGGCCCTGTATTTGGAAGGTTTAACACTTCCAAAATCGCCTACATAGAGAAGTCAATTGTCACACCACAAATATTGACAGTGGTGCCTTGCTTCCTATTGTGCCAAAATTTGTACATCTCTCCTAGGTACCAGGCACCACTTTCAGAGAGGATAGGCTATAAGGGAGATCCTTTGAGGTGATCCCTAATAACCTTAGGAGTGAACTTTGCGAATGATTCAAAGTTTGATTCCACAATCACCGTAGCGAATGTGGACTTCTCGTGGATGGCTTGAACACAATCTTGTTATCCTTGTTCAGGCATTGCAGTAGCTCCTCCTTCTACCTGCCCAGACTGTATTGTAGGAGGATTCTCTTGATGAATGTTGAATGATTGTTCCTCCTATTCTGCATGTTGTTTGGCAGGATCTTGTCTTCCACCTCTCCAAGATCATTTTCTCTCACCTTGAGAAGGACCTTCCTGTTGTCCACATTGTGGGGCCATCTGCAATCACACGGGATTAAGAATTAGTAAGGTTGTTTTTGAAGTTAAGTTGTACCTCACTACTTACATTAATTAATGATCTTATTTTATCTCCATGTGATCTTGCTCGAAAGATTGTAATCATAAGTTCATGTTATTTAGGTGGTTTCCAATTTTAATTTCCTGGTATACCTAGGGATTAAATGATATCCTTTGAGAGATGATAAATTTCAAAAAATTTAGGCACTTTTCGGCAGGCGTCCCTCCCCCACGACTAAGCTGAACACTCTTGGTTTAAGTAGGTTTAGATGGAATTAAAATCAAAGTACTAGCGAGCGAGATAGAGGTTGAAAAGCAAAGGTGTCACACTTGCAGGTTGTAGAGAAAAATTTGAAAAACTCCCTTGCATAAATGATGAGAAATGAGGCTAAGTATTGTG
>MNCI01026340.1:98193-126055 GCA_015680685.1 Gnetum montanum | reverse complement strand
CGGGGGGGGGGGGGTCACCTATTTATAGGTTTTTGGGGATGCAATATTGTGTACAATACATCGCGTACATGATATCACATTGGCCACGATATCACGTACGCAATATCACAACCCTAGTGACATAGGGCACCAGAACAAATACCAAAATCTTGAAGATATTTTTGAAATCAACCATGTAACTTAGGACATTAGGTTATTATGAAGGGGTTCTTAGGTAATTAGATGGTTTTGAAGGCATGAATAATGATCAGTGAGTGTAACTGATCAATAAAACCTTGGGTGGTAAGAAAAAGGTTATGTGATGGTTCATGGGAACATTGAAATTCAGAGGAGTGATAGGAAGGAAAGAATGTTATGAAAAAATAAGCTGAGGATGAGAAATGGTGTGTGTGAACTATATCATAAGTGAGAATTACAAAATATTACACAAGTGGATCCTTCCTGTACCGCTTGAAATTGTCGATCTCCGGCTGGAAGGAAACAGAGACCGTGGGATCGCAGGACGAGCACAGAAGACCCTGCCTTCGCCTAAGGGCGAGCTGGAATGCACAAAGGCAGAGTGCCTTGGGTGGTCCGCACGCGGATCAGACAAGGATTTCCCCGAATGTACACCGAAGTGTTATACGCTGGGTTATACGTAAACAATGTAGCAGCATAAACGAAGCGTAAACAATGTAGATGATGCAAACAACACGTAAACGTAAACGAATGTAAACAGAACGCATGAAACAATTAAAAGAAACTGTAAAAGATTATAGGAATAAAATGTAAAAATGTAACAATGGTATTACAGGATGAGAATACAGTGCACCGGTCTAATGCAGTTGTGGTGAAACACAAGGTGGACGAAAAGCCCCGGTGAATGCAGGGACAGCTGGGCTGGTATACGCTATAGGCATGGCGTAGAGACTGTGTGCACGGCGTATAGGTTTTTTAGCGTAAGAGGGTTTTGGCTCTGGTGCGCAGCGTAATTGCTCCTGGGTATGCTCTGGGATTTTTGCCAACCGACCTGGATGAAGTGGAAAATCGGGGCTTTTATACCAGTTGTTACACTAGACTCGGGTTGGGTGACATGTGGATGTTGACCGGGTGCAAAAGGGCATAAAATTTACAAGTGTACAACATATTACATCTGCTAGGCGTATATGCTATGTGAGGCGGGCGTATACGCTGGATGTGCTGGGCATGTGTGAACTTGGGTGGAGATGCTATGGGCGCTGGGCATATACGCCGGACGTATACGCTGATAGATGCTGGGCGTATACGCTGACGGTTGCCGACTTGCTTCAATTCTTGCTCTTCGGTGTTGTCTTCATTTTGTCTTTGGAGATTCCGTGCCAGGCGTAAACATTTACTGTACTTGCCGAGCTTACAGGTGAAGTGTGTACATCGGGCGTGCGAGTTGGATGTCTACGCTGGGCGTATACGCTGGGGACGTGAACTTGAGCGTAGACATTGGGTGTATACGCTGGGCGTATATGCTAGCACTGCATACTTAGTGAAAATGAAGCATTTTGACCTCCAAAGTTGCAATGTGTGATACCAAATGTAGCCGTAGTTGTCCGTGGATCCCAGGGACCTGCTTCTTGCTGGAGAAGTACAAAGCTCAGAATTTTGTGGTGTTTCATTGGCCCCTCTTTGATGACGCTTGGAGGAATCGACCCGAGAAGCGTCGACAAAGAAGTGCAAAACACCACAAGCAACTTGATGTAGACTTTGTCCTTTGACACTTGTCTAGACGTCATCGCACCATGTTCAGTACTACATGGGATCGGGAAAGGGGAATTTTGTATCTGGGGGGTCATGGAGATTGTGGGGATTGACCAGGGAATTAAGTAGGGGAAAGGGGATGCTCTGATGTGTGGCATGCTGATCCTTGTCAATAGCCATTGTTTAGTAGACTCGGAGTTCAGACATGTGATGTGCATCCTTTGGCGGAACAAGGCTCTTGGTTAGTGTTCAAGAGAACTTGTTGGCAAAGCCAAAGCCATGGAAGGATGTGTTGCATTCTTTGGGGGAACAGGGCCCGTGTTTAATGTTTAGGGGGAACCTGTTGGCAGATAGCCAAAACCATGCAACTGGATGCTTATTGACCATTTTGGACATGAGTACTTGGTTTTGAGATAACGGCCTTCCCTCCTGGGGTTTGTATGGGAAGTGCCAAGGGTCTCTCTTTTTTTTTCGAGGTTTGCATTGATGTTGTACCCATACTCAGGTGCTAGGCCATGTGTTGCAACTGCTGGAACATGTTGCAGTGTGCAACAATGTGCTCAAAGTTTTTGAAGGTATTCGGTGTATCGGAGGTCGGGAAACAAATAGTGAAATTAGTAGTGCTAGGCTGTGTGTTGCAACTGCTGTAACGTGTTGCAGTGTGCAACAATGTGCTCAAAGTTTTTGAAGGTATTCGGTGTATCAGAGGTCGGGAAACAAATAGTGAAATTAGCGGGAATGGGAATATACTAGTGAACGGTTTGATTTAGTATCGCCATGTGTGCTGCGAACATTATCCCACCTTGCTGCTTGCGATGCGATGCGTTCTTGTGTGAAAGCCTCTGGGTGTCATCCTGCAAACGTAACTCCAAGGAGTCAAGAAAACCATGAGTGAATAAACGAGCTTAGACTTACACGGTGACAGATGGAATAAAGATACTGGAGGAGGTTCTGAGCACTGTGTATGAATGGCGGCGATGTTGATGAGATTGTCTGATGGTGAGCGATGCAGTGATTCGGATGAGTGAGTGTGGCTGTGGAGTGAGAGCTGGAGATGAACATGCTAGTTTATAGTCTTAGCGGATTATCATGGGTTAGTTTTATGTTGTAACCTGTTGGACATTGCCTGTTTAGAGTCATGGTGGACGTTACGTTGCCAGTTTCTAGTCTTAGCGGACCATGCAGAGGTAAGCTAGTTTATAGTCTTGGCGGACTTCGATGGTTGTGACGATGGTAGTTTACTATCATGCTAGACAGGTGCTATTTTATCTTCATTGCGGACACCATGGGATATCAGTTTATTGTCATGATATGAGGATAGTGGTGGTGTCAGTTTTAAATCGTAACCTAGGACTGTTCTATGGTATCAGTTTATAGTCATGATTCTAGGACTACTCTGTGGTATTAGTTTATAGTCATGATTCCAGGACTACACGTACTTGAGCGTGTACTCAAATATAGAACAGTTTTAGGTACAAATGATTGGTCGGATTGGCAAGCTCGTTTCCTTCCATGTCAGCTAACTTGAATGCTCCATTGTCAAATGCCTTAGTGACCAAGTAAGGCCCTTCCCAGTTGGCTGAGAATTTGTCCGCATGTTCGCAGACTGCCTTAAGCACAAGATCACCTTCTTTGATAGGGCACTTGTTGATGTTATGCCGATGTCGCTGCCGTTGTTGTTTTTGGTACCATTCGATCTGATCAAGCGCACGTATGCACTCTTCTTCCACCGAGTCAAGGTCAATGATGCGTAGATCATGGTTTTGCCCATCGTCGAGGAGTCCGGAGAATGTCATCCTTAAAGATGGTACCTGTAAATCCAAAAGTAAAATAGCTTTTGAACCGTAAATAGCTTCTGAACCGTAAATAGCTTCTGACTATATGGTGTTTTACCTGTTGACGTTCGATGTGTAGTACGGTATGCCCATAATGCGTACATCAATTGCTCGTGCCATTTTCTTTTGCTTTGGTTAAGCATTTTCTTAAGTATTGTAATAATCGTCTTGTTTGTTGCTTCTGCTTGTCCATTGCTCTAAGGATAGTAAGGGGATGAAAACGAGTGTTTGATCCCCAGACTGTCACAAAAGGTTTGGGTTTCGGCACTGCTAAATTGTGGCTCGTTGTCAGTGATAATTGTCAAGGGGATGCCAAAACGGGTTACAATATTTTCAAGAATGAAATTACACACGTGTTTGGATGTGGTTTTTCGAAGGGGGGTAGCTTCTACCCACTTCGTGAAGTATTCTGTCGCGGTTATGATAAAACCATGCCCTACAGAAGATGAGGGTGTTATCGGGCTGATAAGGTCCAATCCCCATTTTTGGAAGGGCCATGTGATTTGCATCGTGTGTAACTCATTTGGTGGTACATGTATTAGATTACTATGTTTTTGGCAGGTTCTACATGTTTTGACTTTGGAGAGACAGTCATATTCCATGTGTGGCCAATAGTAGCCTAAACGTCTTATTTTCATTGCCATGGCTTTCGGCGCTATGTGTCCTTCGCATAGTCCCTCATGTATCTGATCCACGATAGTTTGGGCATCAGTACCAATGACGCATGTTAGCAATATACCTTCGTAGGATCGTCGGCACAGTGTGTCCCCTACCATGGTATATTGCTTAGAACGTTTCCACACGACGTCCTTTTGTGCATTTGTTAGATGTCGTGGTGTTTCATTGCGTAGAAGGTATTCTTATGTCATCGTACCATTCTATTGCGTGTGTTGTACTAACAGATGCAATCGGCAACGTGTCAAGGGTATCGGTGATTGGTTCAGCACAACTGGCTATGGAGCTTGGCAACGTGTGAAACATGTCAGGTGATATGTTTAATGCTAATGTGGCTAACGCATCTGCGATGGTGTTATCATTTCTAGGGACGTGTTGCACATTGATGTTTTTGAATTGCCCCATTAGGTGCTTTGCCAAGTCGTAGTATGGTTGTAAGTGTTGGGCTTTACACGTATAGACATCTATGACTTGGTTTAGGACTAGTTTTGAATCGCCTTTGACTATAAGCTGCGTGATATCCAAAGCTAGTGCTGCTGCGAGGCCTCTAAGGAGACCTTCATACTCTGCTATGTTGTTCGTACAATGAAAGTTGAAAATATAGGTAAAGGGTCAGATGTCCCCGGAGGGATAGGTGATGACAGCGGCTGCACTTCCCCCTCAAGCAGTGGATGATCCATCGAAGTTGAGAATGGCATCGTAGTCATTAGGCATGGTGTCTATGGCGCTTATACTCTCGTCTGGGAATTTCGGCTCTATAGTCGCTTGATCACGTGTTGGTGATGCGGCCATTTGATTCGCTATGGCTTGACCCTTGACCGATGATTGTGCTACGTAGTACAGGTCAAATTCGGCTATCATGGCTTTCCACCGGGCTATTCGACTTGTTTCGTAAATTTTCCCTGTTATGGCTCTTAGTACATTATCCTTGCAAATTATGTAAACCTGGTTACGGAAGAGGTAATGTCGCCATTTTCTTAAAGAAAAGACCAAAGCTAAACATGACTTCTCCACGTTGTTGTACCTTTTTTTGTGGGCCACTAATGCATGGCTCAAGTAATATACAGGGACTTCGGTTTCATCATCTTGTTTCTGGCAAAGCATAGACGCGATTGACAATTCCGAAGTGGCAAGGTAGATGTAAAATGGTTTATCATTTTGGGGTGGATAAACCGTAGGCAGTTGGGCAAGTGCTGTTTTGATGTTCTCAAATGCTTCCTGGCACTGCGGAGTCCATTCAAAAAGGACGTTTTTGTGTAATAGGTGGTTCATAGGTTTTAGTTTGTCCGTGAGTTTTTCTATGAAATGCCTGATAAACTTCAATCTACCTTGTAGACCTCGAAGTTCGGTAAGGTTATTTGGTGGTTTTAGGTTTGTTATGGCCTTAACCTTATCGGGGTCTACTCATATCCCTACTTCTGAGGCTATGAATCTGAGCATTTTTCCTGTTTTGATGCCGAAGACACATTTTTTTTGGATTAAGTCTTAGTTCATACTTTAAACAACGCTTTAAGACTAAGTTGAGATCTTGTACATGTTGTTCATCCATTTTTGATTTAACCACAATGTCATCCACGTAATCGTTGAGCGAGTGTAACATGTAATCGCTAAAGATGAATGTCATCGCTCTTTGATACGTGGACCCAGCATTCTTGAGAACAAAGGACATCATTGTGTAACAAAAGGTTCCCCATGGTGTCATAAAGGTTGTCTGAAGTTGATGCTCTGGGTTGATACGTATTTGATTGTATCCCGAGAAGCCGTCCATAAAAGATAATAATGCGTGCCCCGCAGTCGAGTCAACAAGCTGATCGATGCTGGGTAGAGGAAAATCATCATTTATGGTTGCAACATTTAGATCTCGAAAGTCAATACATAGGTGAATGCTCCCGTTCTTCTTTGGGACAATGACCATGTTGGACACCCACTCGGCGTAATCAATAGCCCGAATGAATCCAGCCTGATAAAGCTTGGTGATCTCATTGCGAACTGCCAATGCTACCTTGGGTTTGACCTTTCGTGCTTTTTGTTTTACTGGTCTCAACTTCAGGTCAAGAATAATGTTGTGCTGGAAAATTCTAGGATCTAACTTGGGCATGTCTGTATAGGACCAAGCGAATGCTTTCATATTTTCCCTAAGCACGTTCTCGATGTCTTGGGCCAAGTGCGGTTGTAGTAATGTGCTTAATTTTAACATTTTAATTTCCCTATCAGGCATGGTAATGGGGGTTTTAGTCAGCGGATCTTCGGTGATATTTTCGGCCTCGATGTCAAGGAATTTTGTCATGCCTTTGTAATCGTCTACTGTTTGCTGTGTTGAGGCTATGACTACGTCATCCATTGGTGAACTTAGGTTGATAGAGTTTATGTTAATGTCTCATGTAATTTTGCCATATGGTTCATCAATGATTAACGGTGCGGTTAAATGCTGGCAGTCCATTGAGCTTGCTCCTGCCAATAAACAGAGAGCAAAATAAGAAAAAGGGAGATCGTTCTATGTCTTTTGATAATTTTGAACTATGTGTACATGCATAATGGTGGATTTTCGTCACACCGGGACGTACGGCAGTTTAAGGCTATACCAGGCCATAAGTGGCAGTTTAAGGCCATGCCGGGCCATAAGTGGCAGTTTAAGGCCATACCGGGCCATAAGTGGTAGTTTAAGGCCATACTGGGCCAGCATTGAATGGGGAAATGGCAGTTTAAGGCCATACTGGGCCAATATGGCGGTCTAAACTAGAATGTTCAGAGTAAATGTGTAAAATGGGGTCCACAGAGGAACCAGGACGTAATAATCTCTGTTTTTAATAATTTTTATTATTTTTAGTTTTTATTTTGGGCGAATTTTGGCAAAAAATAAGGAAAAAGGCAAAAAGAAAAAAAGGAGCAACAACAGCGTAAATGGCTACGTCAGCGTCAGCGGAGCGCTATATAAAGGGGGGGGGGTCCATTTGTTTCTTACTTTGAAAGCCACAGAGTGTAAGCGACAGAGCATAAGCGACAGCGTAAACTATTAAAGCGTAAGAGTAAACTACCGTGCCTAGCGTAAGCGTAAACTTGCTCGTGAGCGTAGACACCAAAGACTAACCCTAGCGTAGACGCCCAACACTAAACCCCAGTGTAGACGCGGAGTGTAGAATTTCAGGCGCCCGCGTAGACAACTATTTTTGTTAGTGTAAACTTATATCGTCAGCATAAACAAGCCGAGATGGGCAAGGGAAAAGAAGTGGAGGGCCAGGGGAGGAAGGGTCCCGATTTAACCTTCGTGGAAGAGACTGAAGCTATGTTGCAGGGCTTGCCCAGGCCAAGGATCCCATCATGGCCTGTGACATCCCACAGGTAGGCTCTGATCTCTGCCTCTGATTATTTCTATGCTTCTTTCTTTCAGCGTAGACTGTCTCGGCGTATACGCCGAGCGTAGAGGGTTTTCGGCGTATACGTCGAACATAACCGTAAAGCGTAGACTGTCAAGGCGTAGTTAGTTTTATCAGCGTAAGCATTTTTCCTGCACTATCATGTCAGCGTAAGTCACGACGTCGTGAGTTCTTTATGCGCGAAATCTTGTCAGCGTGATTTGTTTGTTATCAGCGTAAGTTCTGTTTATTGTGACGAGCGTATACGCTGAGGGTTTGTTCAGCGTATACGCTGTACGTGTACAGTTGTCTTTCTAGCGTAGACTTGTTTTTCATCTTTCTGGCGTACACTTGTTTATTCAGTGCCGGCGTAGACTGTTTATGCTGACAGCAAATTTGGGTGTATACGCTGAGGGTTTCTTCAGCGTATGCGCTGTACGTGAGGGGTTTGGGCGACAGTGTAAAGTATACGCTGAGTTGGGCAGCGTATACGCTCAGTGTACAGCGTATACACTGAGTTTAAGCAGCATTTTTACGCTAAGTGTAAACAGTTTCACCAGCGTATACGCTGGTTTATGTGGCATATACACTGAGTGTAAACAGTTAGTAAACTTTGGATTTTGAATGTCGATTTATGATGTAAACTTTCGCTTTTCGGGCTGCTTTGAAACATGGCTAATTTATCGTGGCGTCGCGATTGGCTGTAGGGACAGTAAGCACTTCCTCATCATCGTTGAACTTGTCGGGGTATTAACATGGGTTGGCCCTGTTGAGGCTGGCGAGCTTCCCCTAGATATGACCATGGATAACAATGGGGTTTGGTTCAAGGAAGGCGCATGTGGATTTCTGTTCTTCTTGCTAGACAATTTCGAGGTGGCCATCTGGTCGAACTTTAGTGAAGTGATTGCACGGAGCGTGGTCGATGCAATGCTGCTGGGGGCTACAGAGGATGTCATGGTCTTCATAGAAGACATTGACAAGGGGCCACTTGTTAATGAGGATGGTACTACCCACGGGCCCAGGTCAACACACCCATTAACACACGTGTGGGCACTATAGCCACGAGGGTTAGACTACGTCAACAATACTTTGTTCATAGTTGCCTATGCTCATACATTATTCCAGAATCCTCCCGACACGATGTACCGAGTGGCCAGGTAGGACTATTTAAGTTTATTATTTTCCTTTCGTTGTTTGGTGTTGTTTCTTATTTTGACATATATTTGTTTACAGGCCAAAGACCAACCCAGACGGGACACTTATTGAGGATGAAGGACTAGCTCTCGCTTGCACTACTCTGGAAGCATTTATGACGGGCCCCACCCTTCGTGGAACCGTACTAGGTCAGATGAAGGGTTCGATCGTTCATTTTGATAATCAGTTTTCTAGAGCATTCGCGATGTGCAAAGCTCGTGGGTGGCTTCATGAAGATTGGTCGGATAATAGGCCGATTTTACCTCATGACTTTGGCAGCACATCTAAATCTGCCACTAACGGTAAATGATAAAATTTTGTAGATATGTTAGCGGGTTTGTCCAACTATTTGGAGTTATGCTGATATGATCATTTTAAATTGCTTTTACAGTTGATGTCCCTCCTAGTGGGGATCCCGTGACAACAGGACGAACCGAGACTACTTTGTCGATGAAGTTCGGGGAGGTGACTAAGGCGCAAAAGTGGTTGCATAGGCAAGCTTCACCGTCCATCGCTCATTTCTTGGATGATGCTGGCCTCATGGAGCTCTTTATGATGCCGAGTCCTGACGTATCCATCGGGGAGATGATTGGGATTGTGAACTCTTTTAATGAGTCTGTCTCACACTACAGCACCCAGATTAAGGGTGTCAAGGTAGTTTTTCATCTGTCGCCCGTGTTATTTTCCAACTTATTTGGTGTGTCGGTAGATGGTTTAAATGTAGTATTAGATAGAGCTCATAAAGAGCTCCAGATGATTCGTGAGTTGGAAGCTTGGCTAGGCATGGCCAAGGGTGCCAAGGGATTCCCGATGCAGGGGAAAGCAAAAGTTGTGGAAGTGAACGAATTATATCCCCTATTCTGGGCTCGGGTGTTCCCTAAAACCCTTTCCCAGGTGAGGAGTCTTGGGGTTGAGGCTGTTCGTGTCATGCGAACTATTTTGGAAATGGGTATGCGATATAACTGGGCCCAATTTTTGTTGTCGGGCATGCACAAGGAGATAGTACGGTTGCGTTCGAACATTGAGGCGCAATCTCATTTCACCTTTGTGTTCTTTGCTGGTTATCTTTGTCGTTTTGCCGAGTTCCTAGTAGTTCGCGCAGACAACAAGTTTGTTCTGTGGGATCGAGGTCAATTATCCCGCCCATGGGTCAATCACTTGTTTGAGACAGCTAAATCCCAAGATGCACCTGAAGGCATTGATGAATCCATTTCTGTTACTACGGGGGGATCATCCGGCGCTTCAATCCACACACGTGATAGTTTGGGGTTGGAGCCAGAAGATGTACCTCTAACTGCTAGACGGGTAGAACGGGTCATCAAGGAGATCGTTGGCCAAGCGAAGTCAAAACTAAAGAGGCCTGAACGCATGACTGAGGAAGTCTCGGATGTAAACCAACCACGCGTGAAGTGCATACGCTTCAAGATGCCTAGTAAGCGAAGCTCATCCACTTATTATCTTATCGTTTTCATTTTATTTATAACTTTTACTTCAATCGCTTACGTGTTATTGATATTTTTGGCTTGATTTTAAAAAGTGAGGAAGCAGGCTTTGGAGACCATCACTGAGGGGGAGGAGACCAACACAAATAAGGACAACGAGGAGGAAAACCCAGAGAAGAGCCAGGGCAGAGTAACGGAGTTAAAGGAAAATACCACTAAAACCGAATCGTTGGATGATCAGGATGGTATCAACCAGATATTCAGCAGCTTCCTCAAGGGAGATCTGGATTTGGGCGACCCCCCAGAGGGTGACAAGGATCATGGTATGTTCTCTTTTTATTTCAACTTGTCTTGTTAGCTGTCATTTCTATGCATTTTATTTACATATTTTCATTTTTTTTAGACGAAGGGAGTGAGACTAGAATGGTGCGCTTAGATGTACCCATGAAGATGGTTCCCCCTGAGAAGATTGCTGAGGTTAGTTCTCGTACCTGTGAGCCACTTACTTGGTTGGAGATGCTAAGTAAAATGGATTTTGTGGCTGGACTCACGGAGGAAGTTGTTGAATGGATCCAGGAGGCTCACCCTGATATAGGTATAAATCATTTAAAGGCTTGGAATTTCACATCTTGTTTACATCATTATTTTTTTTAACACTTGTGTTTTTCACGTGGGTAGGTGCTCAATTGAGATGGGATCCCTCTGAAAGCATTAGCATAGAAAGTTTAACCACGCTTTCCCCAGAAGTGGAACAGGTGCCAAGGCCTATTTACGAGGGAGTTGCAGAAGGCTTTGTGCACAACGCTAAGTCGTTATGGACCTGTAGGCGTTCCATCGAGAAGTTGTGGTTGTAGATACAGGAAAAAGAAAAGGCCGTCTCTGAGTTGTCAGTGGAACGTGACGATCTAAAGGCTCGGTACGAGTTCGCCGCTGCTAAACTAAGAGGAGATCGCTCCTGGCGAACGTCCGAGGTTACGTACACCAAGTATTGGAATCTACTGAGTCTTCATGCATCGCTAACTCGGAGAATGGCAGAGCACAAAGCCCAAATTGATCTCTTGAACCTTAAATGTAAAGATTGGAAAGCTTTCACTTCCAAGATTTGTAAGTAGGGTCAGGATGAAAAAACTCATAAACATTACTACAAGAAGTCGTTAAAAGAGGTGTCTGTTGAAAAAAGCCAACTAGAGATGTTTGTGGAAGGTTTAGGTTTGCGTTCGGCCTTCGATACTTTTGCTCAGAATACAACTATGGAAATGGAATCGCCTACAAGGGTGATCACAATTGCTTCTGGGGAAACATCGGTAGGTGAGTTCCCTCTGAAACATCCTACCTGGTCGGCTATCGACAAAGGCAAGACTTTGGCAGACGTCGACTTAGGCCTTGATGGGACAGATTGGGCCAGAGTTTCAGAAGAGGAAATCCTTCGTTGACTGGAATTCGGCTTAGGGGGATCCCCTATGGTAAGTGTTTTGTTCTTATGAAGTTAATTTATTGCATAATGTTTAAAATTTTGACATTCTCTTATTCTTTACATTGGTTGTTTCTTTTTGGTATTTTTAGGATGAAGGTGCTGATGATGCTCAAGAGGCTGGCCCCAGTGGAACAGGGGCCCCTGACACTGGTGGATCCAAAGGGGATGACCCTCCCACCCCAGATGTTTAGTGTTTTAATTTTTAAGTTTTTGTTGTTTTGTTTTTTTCTTGACTCAGATTTATACGGGAATTGTGACTTGAAAACAGTTGAAACTTGTAATTGTACAACATTGCATGTAAGAAAATATTTTGTTGATTTTGAATTTAATTGTGAACACGACACGACAATACAAAATGTTTTGGCTTGTTTTTGAGTTTGTTTGCACACACGACACGATAATGTAAAATGTTTTTGGGTTTATTTTTCTATTTTGAGCATAATATACTGGAGTGATCACAAGTGATATGTGAAAAGGAAAACAAAGTATGCACTAGTTTAAGGCCATTTCGGGCCCCATTGTGAACAAGTAATATTTTGGATAAATTAGGGAAGTTTCTCGGTTGATCGATCATCTCTGATCATGGCTAGTTTTATGTCGTTGCGGACATGATAGTTTAACGTCATTTCGGACTTGGAGTGTGATTTTTAATATATATATATATATATATAGTTCATTTTTGGGTGTTGTAGTTTAATGTCATTTCGGACTTCATGTAGTTTAACGTCGTTTCGGATGAAGGGTAGTTTAACGTCATTTTGGATAGGGGGTGGTGGTATTATTTTAAATGTTTTTTGATTCTTTTTAGTTTTATGTCCTGTGATGTATTAACTGGTATGATTTTGTATTCGGCGTCCCCTTCGTTGATCACGTTGAATGGTAATTTAGCCCAAGGGACGTCTGATGGAACGGCTTCTGTGTCAGTATTTTCAGGTGTTTCGGTGTCTGTCATGGTTTTTGTATTGGTTTCTACATTAGGAGGTGTGTGTACAGTGTCAGGTGCAAGTGTTTCGGTTTTAGGAGGCTTTTGTTCCATGTTCAAAGACTTACTGCCTACCGGTGGTTGCGGATTCTTATCGTTTTGGCTAGGCTTTTCAATCTCGACCTCTGAACCCTGGTCCATGTCCATGTGTGATGAAATGATAGGAGTAGCTTCTTCCCCATGTATGATGATTTCACTGCCCTCATAAGGTAGGTGAATTTCTTGGTGTATAGGGGAGGAGACAACTCTGAGTTGGGCCAACCAGGGTCTTCCTAATATTAGGTTGAATCCTGGCATTTCATCGACCACTAGGAAGTTGGCAGATGTAGGGAACTAGTCTCCCGCTATGAAATCCAAGGTTATGATGCCTTTTACCATTATGAATGACCCGCTAAATGATTTTAAACAAGTAGTTGCAGTTGGTTTAATTAACTCAGTAAGCCCCAATTGTTCAACAATGGGGTATGATACAACGTTTGTTGCGGCTCCATCGTCTACATGGACCCTATGTATCTTAAACTAATTTATACGTATTGTTATGAACATGGGGGCTATTGTTATCTCCCCATTTTCTTGTCCACCTTAATGTTGTCATCATGAAAGCTTATGGGTTTAGGAGTAGTCCCGTGAGGTGAGTACATCACCACATGAATGGAGGGTTCGTTTGGGGGCAAGTCCTTGCTTACCGGGATTGACATTAACATACATACCAAAGCTTCACGATGTGTTTGCGATGTCAGAACCAAGTCGTAAAAGCTTAGTGAAGTATTCTTTTGTTTCAATGCTTGGGTGACTTGTGCCAAGGCTATTGCGAAATCTCTGTTGTTGGGGACGTTTTTATCAGCAATGATTGGGTCCATTGGACCCAACAGTTTTATTTCATGTTTCGTTGATTTGTCATTCTTTTCCAGAACTGTCATTTTAGGTGATTCATGTTTTTGAGATGACTCGCCTTCGCTACCTGTGTTCGGTCAGTCGTTGGATGATGACATGGGCATGGAGTTAAGTGGAGTGGGCTTAGGTGGCCCCATGGCTAGCCGTTGGCGTTCCTTCTCCACGCGTTCACATGTAAGCCTGTCTGCTAGGCGTTCGCGTGTGTGGCGTAGAGGTGGAGCCGGCCTTGGGGCCTTGGGTTGCCGTGGGACCCTTACCACATATGGAGCTGGGCAGGGTTGCGGTTGGAAAGTGTCGAATGTTTGAGCCAAAGGCTAGCTAGGGACCCTAATGACGTAGGGGCTAGGTTTGCCTTGCGCTCGTGAGGTAGAGGTTTGATAATCGTTAGGACTTCCGGGTGTCCTAACAATGTACGAGGTTGGTTTTGGTGGAGGTTGGACCTCCGCTGTTGCGACAGCGGGTGGTACTCAGACTATGAAAGGTGTAGGCCGAGCAGAAGGGAGGGGAGGGACACGCACCACGTATGGTTTTTGACGCGTCATGGTGTTGGATGTGGGTACGGCCGAGGGGACTCGGATGATGTATGGCTGCTGCGGGGCACGTGGTGGTTGAAACGCGGGCGTGGACACAGCGGGAGGAATCTGAACTATGAATGGCCTACTAGGTGTTTCCTATTTATACTCGGGGTAGACGGTGTTGATGCGGGGTGTCTCGGAATCATCATCAAGGCAGATTGTATTGATGACGTACGACGCCTCTTTAGTATTCAGGGGGTCTTTATAGACTCCCATAGCTTGATTCTACAGTTGGATCGGGTTGGCCTCATCGAAGGTGATTTGGCCCTCATCGATCATCCGCTGTAAATCCTGATTCAAGGTGAAACAGTAATCCGTACCGTGCCCGTTTCGTTGATGGTAATCGCAAAAGCGATCGATTCTGAAGCCTTTGGGTACGGGAGGCTCATCCGGTGTTGCTAAGCTTGGGTTCTGTACAAGTTGACAGAACCGGTCATGTCTCTGGATGGCCACAGGGGATAATTGCTTATGCTTCATTAACCCAGCCTTCAGGAGTTGATCGAAGAGCTGGGATGGCTTCATTGGTAGAGGCGTATATTGAGAGGGTTCCTTCCTCTCAAAATTTCGCATACGATTTGTTGGGTTCTGCTATGATGATGATTCTTGCGCGGTTGTGGGAGTTGGTTTATTGTAGTTAGTAGGAGTTACCAGTGGTTTTTTTGTTGTTGCATCCCCGCTATCGTTGCTATCGTGGCCTTAGCCTTTTCTTTATCTCTTTTAGTATGTTGATTCTTAAAGGCTAGGTATGCAGGGTCATGGCTATTTTGGGCCGCCTCTTCTATGTTTTTAATTTGTACAAATGCTTGGTTAAGATCACGCGTGTTAAGGTAGTATAGCTTGGATTTAAAGAAATCGTTAACAGCCCCTTTTAGAATAGTAAGTAGGTAGGTCTGGGAGATTGGCTCATGTAATTCGTTGAGGGCAACACTCTACCTTTGAATGAATTTCTGCATAGGTTCGAGCGGTGCTTGCTTGACCTGTATGAGGCTGTCCAACGTGGCCTCAGGTTTCAAATTGTATTTGAACTTGGCATGAACTGGCATAATAAGTCTTCCAAGGAGAAGATGGAATTCCTTGGTAAGGCTCGATACCAGTCGAGTGCTCTCCCTGCAAGGGACATGGGGAACACTCGGAGAATGGAATGGAGCCATGCCTAGAGTAGCGCACATTCTAATCTAAATGTTATGAGGTGGGCATTGGGGTCCGTCTCCCCGTTATACTTGGTTAGCGTTGGCAAGGGGACGCCTTTGGGTAAGGTTAAGGGTGGGACAGAGGAGCTAATGGGGTCATCGTGGTAGAAGTCCACTACCTTCAACTCCCCGTCGGTGGCTGTTTTGAGGCGTTTTACCTCGTCGGTTAATTCTTGCATCAATTTTTTGGCGTCTGCCCAATCTTGAGCACTCAGTGAAGCAACAGGCTGGGGGTGTGGGGCTGTATACAAGATAGATTATTGAGTTGTGGGTTGAAAGGCCGAAAGCTGGCGATCGGCGGTTGTGTTTGTGGAAAGTTTACAGTGGGTGGTACTAAGGAAGGCGCATTATAAGGGAAAGGCTGTTGTTGCTGCGGTTGGGGCTATACTTGAGGAATATTGGTTGGTGGAATCGTGTGAGATGGCACATGGGGGTGAGAAGGTTGGTGTGACGGCACACCCATCGCTGGCCATTGCCCGGCCACGTTGTGCAGAGGGACTCCTTGTTGGGTTATGGCAGTCGAGGGGCTTGCATGCGCTTGAATGTGTGGGATGTAATGAGCAGATGTGGATGTCGGTATCATGTGTGGAATCCCTATCACTCAGGGTGGGAATGTCTCTCCCATGCTATCGTGAGGGGGCGATGCTTGTGAGGATGGGCCTGCAGTTGCAGTTGGGATGATCGCGAGAGGGAGTGTGTTAGGTTGGGAGTCACGCAGAGGCATATACGTTAGCGCTGATGTTTCTGGTGGTGCTGCTTGAGCCTGGGTGAACCTAAGATGTTGGAGGGGCAGGATCTCCCCTGTATTCGGATGAAAAATGGGGTTAACGTGTGCTTGCAGGCTGAGAGTATGGTAGGAGTCCTCGTGTTCTGATTGAGCAGCAAAGTCGTCCTCTTCTTCTAGTTGGGTCTCTAGCGCATGTTGATCCAACGTGCGACTCCTTTGCAGGAGGAGCTGTGTGAAGAGCTCCGAGTACTACTCTGGAATGGGGATTACATCATACGGGGAAGTGGTGAACTCACGTCCTCCCCTGTAAAAGAATTCGAACTACCTCTGCACTTCCATTTCGGCTCGGTCAATAGCCAGGCCAACTTGTATCTTAATACATATGAAATTATATTGATCCTGGGTGATAATGTTGGAGGCTGGATCTCTTCCTTGCAACCTTAGGGACCGGCAGGGCCCCGCTGTAGGTTGTACTCCTGGGTGTTGCACGATGGGCTGTTGAACAACCATGGTGTCTATGATGTTAGTGGCTTGAGTGGTGGCAGCCGTAGTGTTTGCGGGGTTTATGATGATTGGTTAAGGATATGACACTGGGGGGAGGCGTGAAATTAATGTACCGAGTATAGCGTAAACTTAGTTGGTAAAGTGCGGCGTATACGCTTCAACGCTCAGTGTATAGTGTCAGCGTAGACAACATACAGGGATAGAGTGTATAAACAAGATACAGGTGAAACACCGTGAAAATTACGAGTCGGCCTCAGGCAAAGATTCGCAATTCAAGCGAGAGCGCGCATCAGCTTTGTTCAAGGACAAGTTTACGCTCTATTACGCACGGCAGCGTAATGAGCGTAATAAGCTCCAAAATAGTCGAAGGCAGAGTCTAGAGAAGCACAACAGTTCGAAACTTTTTCTCGTGGCGCATGAATAACTTGTCTTTACACTCGTTACGTGGCGGTGCGTATCATTGCATATTTCATCACTAAGGCTAGACATTATTTACGCTTTGTTATGCGCAGCTGCGTAGTGAGCGTAAATTAGACATTGTTTACGCTTCGTTACGCTCAGCTGCGTAGTAAGCGTAAGACAATTTTGAGCCTGTTGTTTTTATACCGGATTACGCTCATACATGCAACACAACGCGAATGAGTGCAATATAGCCTAAAAGCAATCGAAACACGCTCAACATGTACCTACTCTTCACACGCACAACACGCAAACGAGCGTATTGTGCGTAGTCATAGTCTGACTTAAAATGGTCATGCCAACGGAACCCGAAATATCCGGGACCCATGTCATCAGGGTTGCACCTTTTCCACGGAGCGTCGCGGCCTATAAATACCTCAGTTGACAAAAATACAGAGGTTGGCAAATCAGAGAAACAAAAGGCATTTTTCTGAGCACTAGAGCACTTGTCACCTTTTGAGCAGAGATACGGAGAGCAGCGCCTTGGCAATTGTTGACAACATCACCTTACAGCAGAAACAGAGCACAGTGGGCTTGAGCCTTAGCAACAAGAGAGATCATTCCTTTGGGGAAGATACGACTTTCTCCTTTAGCGATTGTTTCCCTGAGCAGAACCTACTCGAAGCAAAGAAGCAGAACAAGGATTGTGAGATCGTCTTGCCCAATTTGCAAGCTCTATCGGTCAGAAACAGTTGATCGGCAGACATCAGAGCTTGACCTTCATTGCATCCCAGCTTTGGCCTACGAGGTAGAGCGGACTTCTGTCTGGACAATTTCCTTGCTGTTTTGTGCTCATTTTTTCATCAAGTTATTGGGGGTCTCTCCCATTGTAACGTGACATACAAATCATACATTCTTTCAAAAATCGAAACGTAGATCTTTGAAAATCATGCGCTTCTCTCCTGATTAGCATCTCTTCGGCGTGTTTGAGGTTATCACCGTAGCGATCCATCCACGTCGTTTTCCTCCCATTTCACAATCCCTCAAATCAAATCAAAGCACGCAAAGATCCATAATCTTCATCATTTTATTGACCCGTAAGTCCCTGTCTGATCGACAAGACCGTTCAGGGCACCGCGGATTCACTTTTTCCAGCATAGCCCTCGCGCAGATCCATGGTTAAAACTGTATACACGGAACCTCGTTCGGTATTTCCAGCTGCCGACGTTTTCTGTCGTTATAGTTTTCTGGCGCTAGAAGGAGGGCGTTCAGGCTCCGATCCGAATATTTCAGGTAGCCCTGGAAGTGATCCATACCCTAAACCATAGACGTAATACCTCTAGGGAAGTCTACGGTCAATCACGTGGTATAGATCGGTCGCAAGGACGATTTCTTTGAAATCCTACAGGGTAGAAAGCCTTTTTGTGCTTTTTGTTACCAGCTATTTTCTTTTAGATCCGATTACTAGTTACCGATAACTTCATCAATATATGGATTCCTTTTACTCAAACACAACCGCCATGGTTTCTACCGATTTGGGTGTCGCACCTATCAATCCTACGGCGGTCACAGGACCAGCTCCTGGCGCAACGGGACCTCAGGGACCATTGCATCATTCATTGAGGCTCCAGGGAAAAGAACCTATCTTCACGGTTATAACCCCTGAAGAATACAATTTCATATGCGTTAAGATCCAGGCGAGGCTGGCTCTCAGTCGAGCCGAGCTCGAAGCGAAGCGAAACTTTAAGGTGCTCCACCGAGGGGGTTATGGTTTTAAGCCAACAGCTTATGACATAATTCCCTTGACCGAACACCAACACGAACTTATCACACAGTTGGTCATGGCCAAAGGCCAGGCTTCACAAGCTATGGTGGGGCCCCTGCATGGGGAAGAGGAAGAGGACGAATTCATGGCCCTGTCGGAACATTCGTTTCATACTCTGACGCCCCACACGTACGTAAATCCGTTGTTCCCTTTCAATGGAGAGGCAACCTCTCTTGACCCAGCCATGACCGCGCAGACGCACATTCCTGTCCTTCCGCAGGCCACCGCACAACCATCCGGGTTGCAAGTAGAAATGCCTCACAATAACGTGGGGGCGGGTTCGTTACCGCGGGTACTTAGCATTCCAGTGGTGGTCCCGGCGACCACCACGCCCCATCTCATCCCACAGATACAATCTTACGCCATGTCAACAACCCGCCCAGCGTAAACGTTTCCACCCCCTCCAACCCAACAGATCGCCACAGCTATCCAGCCCCAAACATATATCCAACAGCCTGCAGCTGTTCCATGGGGCAACCCTGCAATGCAACACAACCGGTCTACGCTGTATGGTGCGCAACCCTCTGTTGCACCCGCAACACAGGTCCCACAGGGAATCCCGCAGTACATCCATCCTCATCCTATGCAGCACGTGGCGACTAACCCCTCGTCCCAAACCAGTAGGTGGTGGTATTCACAGGCCCCTCCGCCTGCAGGGATCCCCGCCCCACCAACAGCCAACCAGCCTCTCTCGGCGTTTTCGTTTCCTGGCGCAGCCTTCCCAGTCCAGCCCCCTGTGCCTGCTGCACAGGCACCTCCGTCAACGGGTTTGGACCAAGCCTTTCAGCTTATACAGACCCTCATTGAGGAGGTCCGTCGCCTTAAAGCCACTGGATCTGATACTATTCAGATCATGGACTTTTATCAGGACGATTCGATTAGTCCAGCGGTGCCAATGCTGTCACTGCCGCCAGGGATGTCCCTCCCTCATTTCACCAAGTACAATGGGGAGGGGGATCCCAACGCTCACTTAGTCACCTTTCAATCTGAATCCTTGTTGCTACAACAATGGCCGCATACGATTATCAGAGTTTTTGCGATGTCATTAACAGGGAAAGTTTTGGACTGGTACCGAGCCCTCCCACGCTCTTCCATCTCAACCTTGGAAGAGCTGCTGACCCAATTTGTGACCCGCTTCAAATACAACCTGAAGCCGGAAGTCACACTGGATCAGCTCATGGGGGTGAAAAAAGACCCGCTCGAACCCATCCAAAAGTTTATACAGTGCTGGAATGCTACCTTGAACGAGATCTGCAAGCCGATTGCGGACTCACATATGTTGGCGATGTTCAAGGGAGCGGTCAATGACTTCATTAAGTCAAAGTTGTACTACCTTTTCCCAAGTAATTTACATCAGGCCTTCGCACAAGTTAGGAGCATCCAAGATGCTGCGGAGGCCAGCAAAGACCCAGCGTATGTCGCTTATAGGAACACACAAAACAAGGCCAAAGAGAAGGGTAAGGCGGCAACAACGACGGTAGCCGGGCTGACTGAAAGCGCAAAGGACAAGAATAAGAAGGTGCCCACAATAGCGCCTCCCGAGGCCACGGCTGGTGCCAGCACCAGCCAAGCCACAACTGCCCATGAAGGCCCCCCCAGCCAAAGCCAAATTTTGAGCGTAAAGATCGTTCAAAATATGCGGCTTTACCTGTGAAACATTCCGAATTGCTGAAACAACTGTTAGCGGCAGGGCACATTCAACCTAAGAAGGTGTTCGAGGAAGCTCTGAAGCGTCACAGACGTCACTGTGAATTGCTGAAGGACCCTTCTTTAGCCTTACCTAACGAACCAGCAGTTCCGAGATCTTTCCGGCTGGACCGTTTCTATGACTACCACCAGATGTGTGGTCACGACACGGATTACTGCTAGGCGTTAAAGGATGACATTCAACGCATGATCGACGAAGGTCATCTAAAATTAGACAGCAGTAACCCGATGCATCCGGAAAACCAAACACTGCATGTATATAAGGACCCATTGAACGCAAACTACGATCCTTATACAATCACTATGGTGAGTACGGACGATGAGCGTAAGGGGCCACCAAAACAGCCTTTTGTCTTGCGCGTGCCCGCCAGCTCACCAAGGGGGCCAACTACTTCATCGGCAGCCAGTGTGGTCTCACGACCACCTTTCATCATACAGGCACCTTCCCAGGTACGCCCTCAGTCACGCAATAGCACTCAAGCTGCGGCTCCATCCACACCCACGCCTAGAGCGCCCTTCATTATCAGGGCACCAGAACCATGGCCTGCTCCTCTCATGCAGGGGCAGACCTCCGGTCAAAATAACCAGTCATCGCCTCCTAAGAGAAAAGAGGAGGAAACTATAATTAATGCAACAAAAGACCACCTTACGCTCGGCTTCCCTAAGCCCAGGCCCCTAGGCTCTGTGCCTTTGTCTATGCCTCAGAAGCAGGCTAAAGCTATAGAAACGCGGCCACCTTCTCTTGGCAGGAAAAGGAACAACCCTCCCACTGACACCGCTTCGCCTCAAGAGATCCGTCTCTTTGGCCAAATGGAGGAGGACAAGGGGGATAAACAACCCGGCCAAGAGAAGGACCTCCTTGATGCATTCACGTAAGTCAAACAAGCTTTTAAGCAAAAGAACACAATGCTGAGCCTGTACGACTTACTGATGACATCTCGAGAACACCTTGAGGCTATGGTATTCATGCTGACATCCATATCAGTGGATGGCAACCTACCAGCAGAAGAGGAAGCGATACACACTGTCATGTTTTCTTCCGAACCTGAACAACCCAAGCCTACCTTGCTGACCTTTCTTGACGAGTCCATCAAAGATGACCTGGAGAAAGGTCAAGTAACGACTGAGCCTATGTTCATTACCATTCGAGTCGGCCAGTACTGGATCCGGAGGGTGCACGTGGATGATGGCGCAGCTGCTAAGGTCGTTCCTTATTCCATAGTGGATAGGCTGGGCTTGGTCGACCAGATCACTCCCACGACGACAGCCTGCGTAAAATCGTTCAACGGAGCACGGGTTCAAGTCAAAGGAACGGTGCGTATTGAGTTTGTGGCAGGGGATCAATTTCCAACCGAAGCCACNNNGAGATTGAAACAACTGACGATCAGTCCCATCTCCAAGCCCCTAAACAAACCGACAACAATGACGACAGTCTAGCCTGGGCCGACCTGCCATTTACGGATGACAGCGTAGAGGAGTCAAACCACAAGCCTCCTCGCCCTTACGCAGCGCTTAACTTAAAAACCGTTAGGAGACAATTGCATATCGACGGTTGAACAATGGTCTTCTGCGTGCACTACCATTCTCTTGTAAGTTAGCGCACTCCCCATTTAACAGTTTCTTTTGTTTCAACATACTTTTACGCTACATTTGCTTTCTTTGTTTACGCTTTGCACTTTTTGCGTGTTTTATCGTACCCGCGTTAGTTACGCTTTCACATTACTTCACGCATTTATACAAGATTACATTTTTGTTACAATTTACGCAGTCGGCCCGCAACGGCCTTAAACTAGTTATACAAAATCAACCTATTCATACCGTTGTACGTAGTTATGCAATCGGCCCGCAACGGCCTTAAACTAGTCATTTAAAGTTATCTACTATCATTATTTACGCTTGCTATATAGTATGCAACAGGCCCGCAATGGCCTTAAACTAGTAACGCAGTATTGCATACTATAACCATTTACGCTGGAATACGCAACGGGCCCGCAATGGCTTTAAACTAGTTATTACGTCCCATCAGTATCACTTAGACAGAATCCTTAACATATATTTTCACGCTGACGTAGACAAAAGCATAAAAAGTCAAACAACAAACTAATTAACATTTCAAATATCCATTAGACTTTATAACAATTCGTCAACAGTCATTTAGAATAATACCCGACCTTACATCAATAAAATTTTACGTAAATAATAATTACGCATTCCCTCTGCTACCACTATCACCGGTATCTCTTAACTCTGAACCTAGCCCCAAAAGGTCGTCCTCCAGTGGGCCATCGTTTCTGGGAATTATGTCTTCACGAACGATTGCCCCTTCATGAGGCTCTTATTCCGGCATTGGTTCCACAGGAGAACGCTTTTCATCGTTGCGTTCCTCCTCTACTTCCTCTCTTAGCCCCTCAGCTAGCGTATTTTCCCTATCTTCTTCCGGTACCTAAACCCAAATAACATCAAAAAATTAGAATAGACAACACAAGCCAGAAAACTTACTGACTAAGTCATGCATAAACTTACTCGTGATGGCCCTACTTCTGTAGCAAAGGGGAGCTTGTCCAGGCCAGCCCACAAGCGCTGCATAATCTCATCCTTCGTCAGGTCTAGCCACACATCCTCGCCCAACGCAGCTCTAGCTTTCACCTTCCCTTTCTCCACGCTACTCTAGTGGGGTGGATCCGGGAAGAAGGTAGGGATTGTAGCCTGATTCCTAGGGAAAACCATTGCCCTCTCTGGGGACGCAGTTACGGTCACCTGCTCTTCGAACTTCTTGAAAGCTTCGGACGCTCCGATGGTGTCCACGAAAACCTCCAGGGATCAAGCTTTGACGGTAGAATCGTGGTAGTGTTTTCGATAACTAGTGCTTTCCCTTTTATATAGATGCTTGTGGTCCTTCTCCTTCTGCCCCCACTCCTGAACGCTGGCATTGTAGTCCCTCCAGTCCCGGCTTTTTTGAGCTAGAAGTTCAATTTGCATCCTCTGCTCTACTAACGCCCGACTGGTCTGTACGCTGTTCTTGATGGCTATCCAATAATGAGAGTGATCGATAACAGCGGTGCGCCAGTCTTCATCCCCCATCACTCGAGCCTGTAGGAATTCGTACCGTGTCCTTAGGTCTCCGACTTCTTTGGTCAAGGACTCAACCCTCTGCTTCGACCGCTACAGCCTTTTCCATAGGCTTTCATTAACGCCCCTACTTTCCCATACGGAGCGCGTCGAGCATAACGCACATTTACGCATTTCTTCATAAATGTGATGTGGCACGACTGCCCCATCAGATGGGGGCTCCGTTGTGTCCAAATCAATGGGCTCTACGGGATCCCATCGGAGGTGAGCTCCTAACAGAAAACAAGCATCAATATGGATGACACATTACTAAAACATTATGTCGTAAACTCATTACGGCTATAACATACCAGCGCCAGGTTCGACGCGCTCCAAACGCTCGATCATGTCATTAACAACGCCTTCCATGAAGGCAAATTTGTCGGGGAAGTCTCTCCACATTTTGCTCATAGCAGCAGACGTAGATGCATCTTCTTCCCCTGTGGTGTAATTTGGTTAGACACTCCATCTATTAACAAGATCTTGCAAACACGCTAACGCACTCATTACCTCTGCCAGTGACAGTGGCAACTTCACCAATCTCTTCCGCCCCTTTCTCTTCATGCACATGATCTCGTACGCCCCTTTCTCTTCATGCACATGATCTCGTGTGCCGCTAGTCCCAGTAGCTAGAGTTTCCTCGTGTACCTAGTCATACGCACGGCTCCCGTTAGCAGCTGGGGCCTCCTCATGCACTGGAACCTGCACACGGCTCACATTAACAACTGGGGCCTCTTCTTCCAAAATTGAGGCCCCCTCCCCACGACTTAGTATCATCACCCCTATCTCAGGGGTCAGTTGCCCTGTCATTTTTACTATTTACACCACCACGCGTTAGCATATAATGCCAGACCATCTAAATAAAATATTGCGTACTACAATCCTTTCACACTTACCAGGCGGAAGCTTATTCCGCTGAACTTTGACCGCAACAGTTTGGCTTGCGTCACCCCTAGGGGCCTCGGCCAGAAGGAGCCTCTTGCGCCGAGCTGCCGGTTCCACAATTTCTTCCACCATGTGCTTCGCTCGCAAGGCGTCGCCGGTGTAGGTAGGCATTATCCCGCCTACGCTATCGAGACCTCGCACTTGGGGTGCCGCCAAGCCTTTAGTCGTTACAGACAACGACTCGCCGATTCCTTTCGGCGGATCCTGCCCACGACTAGTGCTGAGAATGTGGGCAATCCAAGGTCTGGACAGTTGGTCTCAGTCTTGCTGTTCCCAGATCCCATTCCTCTGGATGACCAGAAACTCAGCAAACTACCGGAGGTAAGCTATGAAAAAGGCGTAATGCACATTAAAGCGGGACTCAAGCTTCTTGCGAAGCTTGACCATTTCGCTGCGTAGTCCCTTGGCCAAATAGTTTGCCCAATCGAACCGGGTTCCCTCCTCCAGAACCTCTCGCATACTGTGGGTCTGTTCTACAGAAAAGAACATCGCCTGCCAGAGGGTTTTGGGGAAGTCTGGGCTCGAAAAAGGGGATACAATGTCTTGGCAGCGCCCATCTTGAATTTGTCACAAGGAAACCCTTTGGTCTCTTTTGGGATCCTCACCCACTACTTCAGACACTCCTGGAATCTAGGGCTCCTCTTGGTCTTCGCCTTTACGGGAAGGCCGTTCGAGGGGACACCAAACAGGTCCGCAAAGAGCTGAGCGTCGATATCGAAACTTACGCACACGTTATGCACGCGCGTGCAAAAACGCTCCACCTTCTCGCTGAAGGAGTTGACCAAAGCTATCATTTCATTGGCGGGGAAATCAGGGGTCGCAGCCAAAAATAGGTGCATTATCCCTGCTACCCAGATCTTGGCGGTCACAGCGACTGGGGCCACTGAGTGGCCAAGCCAGCACTGTCCATCCTTAATATCGTCGTAATGGAAGAGGACATCCCTCGCCTCGCGGCCAGAAATCGTGAGGATAATCTCCCAGGATTCCCTGACTAAATAGTATAAAAAACAAGACAAATAGAAACGCTATTACGTAATGTCCACAACTCACAACTACACGCATAACATTAGAACATGCAGCGGCCTTACTAGGTCCGAAGGGAAAAGGGAATGGCGGTAGGTTCCTCTGCACGTCCTCAACCGTAAGGGGTGAATCTAGGGTCCAGTCATCGTGCAGCCACCCGAGTTCCTAGAAATTCTTAAAAGGGTGTTCGTAGCGGGTGTGATACTCACGCATCTCATGGCCAATCTACCCTATAACACCGACACGCACATTCCTGGTTGAGGTAAACGCCATTATTTTCGTTTCGGCCTAGGCCAACGCATCACCATCTCCGATTAACCTGTTATCATGAATGAAAAACCTATACCATACAACGTAGGCTTAGGTTACACTTTGCACATAGACTTCTCTTACACTTCACATCGATAACAGACACTATAACAGTAACAAAGACAATACAGTTGGCAGAATTTACTTACCCGCCCGCGTAGTACACCGTGCCTTGTGGGTTCTGGAAGTAGGTCAAGACATGGCGAGCCACGAACAGCGTGTTATATGCATGATAACAACTGAAACGGGCCATTTCCCAGATCCAGCGTAAACTCCTCAGGCCTCGGGCGCTGAGCGCTTGGTCCTCGGGATGACCCGTACCGATGGCCCCGTTTGTCAAGTAAGCCAGAATCCCCTCTGCAGACCCCGCCAATAGGTGCTCTAAAATGGCACCGACAACATCGCCAGTCAGATTAGACCACACAATGACGCTGAAGTTGCATAGTAAGAACTACAGAAACTCCAGTGCCCCCCTCCGGAACTAGATGGCCTTCCCCTGCACTCGCGTGTGCGGAGTGGGGACATTGGGGACGATGGGGTTTACCCAACACAAAACCCCAATGATGTCTAACACAATCAAAATAGGCTTCAGCACGACTCTGTATAGAAAACACGCTACATAAATCAACGCCTAGATTTACAGTTGCATCATTAATACAGAAACGTTACACATCATGCTTAGCCATCTATGTGGAAATTGCCCAAACCCTTGCAACAACGCAAGGTCCGTCTCTGACAACGGCGATAAACGCAACCATGCCAAACCCTTGCTGTAACGCAAGGTCAATAGCCCAAAACCCTTATTTACACGAAGAACGCTATATAGCACAAATGCTGAAATAGCACAAGCATGCAAAGAATGACCTACCGGTTCAAAGGTGTCGGGTTGCGCACTTCGACCACGGCCTGTTGAACACGCTCCAGGTTCTCCTGTACCTCGTCAATTTTAGCCAATTTAGTGTTCTTCCTCTTCGTCTTAGGCGCCATTATCACCGCTTCAACACTTGCACAACTTTGCACCTTTAAATCTTCTGCTCTTCTTGCTCTTGCTAGATAATACCCGCGAATTTGAACTCACAATAGCCAACAGTCCGTCCTAACCAAAAAACCGCCTACTTGTATGCGAGAATCACCGACTTGATATCCGATTTCAGCGGGACCTTCCTGAAACGGAACCCGAAAATCAAGATATTAATGTGGTTGATATCGCACGCACCGCTGTCTGAAATGACGTTAAACTACCATATCTTATCGCCTCATAGTCGGGTAGCATTGATTACAACTTCATTACGAAATTCAAAATTCTATTAGCTTTCCATGTTTGCTAGCCATCATGTCATGTTCTTCCTAACCATTTACGCACTTTTCGATTTTGCAGGACAAACAAATGGACGCAACACTATCACCACTCTGACTGGCCCATACGGAAAGATAGTTAGGCAATTCGATCCTGCGTTTATAGACGTTAACCTCCCCTTAGAAGACGTAACTATAGCTACGTCGGAGATGTCCCCGGAATGGCCAGAATAGTTGACGCGCACTCTAGACCTGGAGGCTGGGGACATAACCGAAGATCCCCTTGATGAGGTCTCTATCATTACGCATAGGGGCGAAGCTAAAATGCTTAAAGTCAGTTCCTTGTTAGAACGAGAAACGCACGATGCCGTAACACAGGTCCTGCAAGACAACATCACTATCTTCGCATGGTCATACGAGGATATGCCTGGACTAGATCCCAAGCTAATCCAAGATAACATCATCTTAGACCCACAGATCAAAGCAGTCAGGCAAAAAGCACGCAAAATCAAGCCAGAGATCACGCTAGTCGTGCGTAACGAAATCACCAAACTATATCAAGCTGGTTTCATCCGCGTGGTCGATTACTTGGACTGGGTATCTAACATTGTGGTCGTGCTGAAGAAGACTGGGAGTATCCGCATTTGCATAGACTTCCGGGATTTGAACAAGGCCACAATCAAAGATAATTTCCC
>MNCI01026340.1:36895-85119 GCA_015680685.1 Gnetum montanum | reverse complement strand
TTTCTAAGGCCATGTCCAAGGGTTCATGTTGTGCTTGTTTACATCCTTGGATTTGTTTCCTCAAGGTTGACACTCTTGCGTATGTTTGATATTTTCTGTTGAATACTTCTACCATTGTTGACCAACGTCGTATTGAATTTGGTTTTAACGATCTATACCATACTTTTTCTTGGCCAACAAGTGCCATAGGAAATAGCTTAAGTTTTTGCCAACCATTATCAATGTTCTTCCATGTGTAGGCATCGTAGAAGGCTTGTAAATGTTGATGTGGATCTAAGTCATAGCCTCCTGAAAAATTAGGGAAGTTATTTAAATCAAGCCTAGGTAGACAGCTCTCTTTACGATGCCTATGTGAGATTCAAACAACCTCTTGTATTTGTGTTAGGCTTGTAGTGGCCAATAGGGATTCATAGTCATCAGGTAAGTTAGGCTTTCATGCTTTGGGATGATGTTGTTTTCGTTCATGTTTATAAGAAACCCTCACTTTAGGTTGTGTACTCCAATCTTCATTGTCATATAGTTTGTTGGTTCTCCAATGAACTTCCTCACTAAGTGTGGCATTATTGTCTTGTAGGAGAGGCATTCATCACACTGTAGGCATACACAGAGAGGAAAAGGGAGAGAGAGAAATTAAAACATAAAAACTAACTAACTTCCTAACTATCTATGATGATCTGTCTACCTCTTATTTATAGATGAAAAGACAGGCTGCGATATCGCATATGTGATATCATGGGTTGGGCTGCGATATCGCATATGTGATATCGCAACTACGATATTGCATACACGATAATCACAGTCGCCTCAAATGACAACTCATCAACCTTCATTCATATTAAGGAAAACAAATGAAGAATGATGGGCTACTTTTAGTTACCACAAGTGTAGCTTAGACCACATGGAAAAAGATGCATAGAACTTCTTCTCCTAGAATCATTCATGTTGTAACAATGCAAGTCTCTAGGAGAAGGTCCTACCTACTTTTGAGCATGTATGCACTCATACTCTTGCTCCATAATCATATCATGAAGCTCTTGCTTCTTATGAGTAACATACTATAATTTTTGGGGAAACATGAATTTGAAATCCACCAAATCCTTAATGAATTCTTGATTGGACGAATCCTTCTCAAGTAGTAAGTTCAACTTTTCTAGATTCTTTGCAAAATTTTCCATGTACATCACCTCATCATCCTAGTTTGTCTAGATGAAATTTCACCATAATAGGAGGTGTTTCTTTATTCACCATGTTTTCAAAGTAATTTAGATCAATTAAGCCTTTTTTTATAATTTATTTTTCTTATTCAATTGAATCATGATTACTTTAGTTCTTTATTTTCTACAAAATTAAGAACTACGAAAAGGGAAACTATAAATGTAAAAATAAAACAAGAAATTCATAAACACATTCTGCAATAATAATGTCAATGATAGGATCTTCCCTAGTTGAGATCATAAGAGGTCTATTCATGGTATGTGTAACGAATCAATCATAAACACTCAAGATGACGAAAATGTGAATTACAAAGTTTACTTGTGTATATCGTTGCATTCAATAAATATGAATGCTATAGTATCTATGATATAAATGAGGAAAGCTACGTTGCCAAGGTAGGGAAATGATATTTTTATAATTTTTATGTATTTTATAAATATAAATAATTCAACAATAAATAAAACTTCTTGTAATCCCTTGCGAGACAGGAGCAAGGAAAAAATTAAACACATGCAAACCATGCCACAATCTCTTATGGGATAAGTGTGACACTAATACACAAAGTGATAAAAGCTTTTTAGTTCCACTCTTAATGCCCAAAACCATTTTGTATAAGTATGACCTTCTTAGGTAAGGCAAAATTATCACAAAACTCCACATAGCTTTGCTAATCTATTTAAAGGAATTAATTAATTATAATTTCTAAATCTAATAAATAATTTTATTAATGAGATATTATTATTAAGATTTATAAAAAATTAAGAAAATCAAATTAATCTTTATTCATTATGTAAATACTTGACTCCATGTTAATTAAATGATTTTGGGTTGTGTAAGAAGAACAACACTTCAACAGAGTCTAGCTACACAATAAAGTGATAACTTAAAAATACAAAGAAAAAGAAATAACATCCTAATTCAAGAAAGGAAGAGAATCACTTACCAAAAAAATACAAAAGAAAATTATTAAAAAATCAATTCTTCTTTGAGCTCTTTTTTTAAGGTATGGATTTGTAACAAAAGTGGTAAGGTAGTGTATGAGGTAACGAAGTGCACTACATGATGTAGCACACCAAGTGAGTTAACACATTAGGTAAGGCAACATACCATATGAGGTAGTACACAAGATGAGGTAGCACACCATGTGAGGTAGTATACAAGGTTAGCTAGTGCACAAGGTGAAACATTACTAATGGTGTATCACCACTCACTAAAACAATCCCAAACTATAGATTTGAATGCACATAAATAATTTCATGCATCCGAGGTTACATAGAGATATAGAATTTTCACTAAATGTCTCATTATTTAGGATCTCAATTGTAGATACAAAGGCTTTACTGATAGGAGACAAAGATATCTCCTATCTTTATAGTAGCTTTGGCTACCTAGTTGTTCCAAAACATATACGCCTTATCTAAAACTACTTTTCATTGGTGAATAAGATGGGCAATAGTGATGAGCTTCGTAGGTACTTTCTCATCTCCTGTGGAGTGAAATCTAATGAAACACCCTAAAATTTGAAGACATTTTTGCTTCACCAGGTCTTTTCAGTTCGCATAGCATCACAATAGTTCTTCAGGAGATGGATGCTCTGATGATCAAACTATCTAGTTTGACAAGTTTTCTACCCCAAATATCAACAAGATAAATGGATTCTCTAGCCTGCCCACCTGAGTAGTTCACCTAGTCGATAGCACACTTAGGAGTAATGCATGGAATTGTTGGCGATGCTCGGAATGTGCAAAATAGTTCGGTAATTTTTCTAAGTCAAGGAGTTTGCTATGCTATGCTGCACTATGTAGCGTAGCAGGCTTTAGAAAATAATTGCAGAACGAAGTGCTTTAGCAAGTTTTCTAAGCCAAGGAGTTTTGCTACGCTACGCTATGCTATGTAGCGTAGTAGACTTCAGAAAACTTTTGTAGAAGAGAAATGCTATGCTATGCTATGCTACACAACGTAGCACAGTGTAGCAAAAGCTAGGTGGTAAAACCTCTCACCCAACTTCAAGTCCTTCAACAATGTCTCCTTCCATCAAAAAGCGGTGAACTTGGCAAAAGCAGGTCATGTTGGCTGCTACGCTACGCTGAGCTACATGGTGCAACGAGGCGTAGAAATTCTACAAAAGTGATAGAAGGCAACTCAAAGGACAGGATCAGCAAGTTTGTAAGTTTCGTAGTGCAAAAGAAAAAGTTTGCAGATTGGCGACGTTCTTTGTGACTAAGGCTAGCCGCTATGCTATGCTACGCTATGTAGCATATCATAGTGTAGCAAATATAGTCAGCGTGCTTCAAAGGCTTCCAACACATGCAGCGAGATGCGTAACAAGATGCTACGCTACGCCAACATGCTACGCTACAAAGCATAGCATATCGTACTAAGCAGTTACACCACATCAATGCACTTCACCTAATTGCATCATTGACACACATCTCCAAACTCTAACGGCACAATTACGGTGTGGCAGGCTCGTAATTACAACTATCATGCATGTCCAACAATCATGCATGTCCATGTAGCACAAACAAGTCAACATGGGCCCAAGGCATGTGGCATCCAAACCGCCCCTTTTGTGTGCCCTCAGCCCTATAAATACCCCAATGAGCAATGATCAGAGGGACTTTTTTGAGCTTTTCGATCTAGTTTTTCGTAATTTTTTGGTCGGTTGGCAATTTTATTAGTTGACAAGAAAAAAGAAAGTTAGCACTGTAACCTGGAACATTGTAAGATTTCTGTTTGACATTGTCAATAGTTAGCACTCTTAGTTGGCATTTTGTTCTACTATTTTCTACCACCTTGATAGCATTTCACATTGTTAACTCCTGAATTTGTGTTCAAGCACACAGCTATCTTACTCTACATGTCTCAGTTACCTTTGGGATCTCTACGCCTCCAAGTGTCATGCAACCAATTGTATCCACCTTGACAAAGTGAAGTTATAATCTTGAAGTAGTGCATTCTTCTAACTACATTCTACTTTGCTTTCTTTCTTATCATTGCATTTTTACATTGTTTTCTGCCCCTCTTGCATTTAAAGTTTTCATTTTATGCTAGAGGTCTCATTTTCAAATTATCTATTTACAAAAGGTTATATTAACATTGACTAAGTCCCTATCTGATCGACTAGACCGTTCAGGGTACCCCATTTCCATTTTTTATCTAGCATGGCCCTCACACGATCCGGGGATAAGACTGTTGCTATTGACGACCCGTCGGTGTTTTCTAGCCTTTAACGTTTTTAGTCACAATAGTTTTCTGGCGCTAGAAGGAGGGCCTTTTAGTGTCATTTCCGTGTTTTCTGGTAGTCCTCTAAGCATTCTGTACCCTGATACACATTAGCATAAACTTGACACCCATTTGTGATTGTTTACACATCATGTGATGAAGATTAGTTACCTTGACGATTCCCCGGGAACCCTGCAGGACATAAAGCCTCTGATCACCAATTGACTTGTTTGCTTTACAGTAGCCTTGGATGCATTCTATACCCTATCACACACTAGCATAAACGTGACACCCTTTTGCTATTTTTTACACATCACATGATACAAATCAGTTGCTCTGATGGTTCCTTTGGAACCTGGCAAGACATAAAGCCTTTTTGATTATTCTCTGATTTCCTTGCTTTTTGTGTTTGCAAAATTGTTTAGCTTAGTAACAATGACTTTCGCAACCACCGTTGCTAACACCTTCAATGTTGAAGTTCCCATTATGATTCAAGGCATCATAGGTGTTGAACAACCACTCAACCCGACACTAGAAACACATCGATCCCTCAGGATCCAAAACCAGGGCCCTGAGGGCTTGGCCTAGCAACATGAGCGTTATAACTTCCTCTATGCAAAGGTTTAGGCAAACCTGCCTTTGGATGCACATGAATTCGAAGAAAAACATAGCTTCAAGTTTTCTTATTGTGATGAGAAGGAGTTTTTTCCCCACTCTCAGCGCTTCCATACCTTTGACATAGACAAATCAATGGCTTCTAGACCAACTAATCCAGTTGGCTAGACTTAGGGAGCAACAGGACACAACGTCTAACGATGACAAGACCTTCCACGATGGAAAAGAGGAGCTCGATTCTCAATCCGATGGGGGAGGTCAGACCAACCCCATCACGATCCCTTCTACCCAGTCTTTCTAGGTCAACTCATTATCTGTCACCGCTCCATTTGTGATCATGCCTACGCTCCCGCAGCATACAACTACACCTGCAATCGGTAGCCATGTCACTTTCCCAGTGTATCAATGTCCTTATTCCCCTATTTCATTTGCAGCAACTATGCCTCCACAAACTATTCATTAGTCCATCTCTGTAGCACATCACACACCAATCACGGCTACCCTACCACATGTTCATACTGTACCTACTTTACAAGCATATGCAACTTCTGTTTCCATTCCTACATTCATGTCAGTCCCACCAACTGCAGTGGGCTCAAGCCCATCCACATGATGGACCCCATTCACTTCTTCACTTATTCCACAACCATCGTAGATGTCTCATTATGTTCGTCCTCATACTTACCAAACCCCAAAAATGATACAACCCAACATGGGGCTATGGTCTATTCCATCGACAACACAGGCGATCTATCCGACAACCAAACCTGTGGTTGCTGCTCCAACAACACCACCTATCAGGTGGTGGAGAGCGTAAGCAGCACTACTCACGGGGGCTACCCCAATGGTACCATTGATGGGTCATACTACCACCCCTGCCATTCCACAGATAGGAGCTACCTCAGTAGTTCCCCAACCTTCCACAACATCGCAAGGTTTGGACCAAGTGTTCCTACTTATCCAAACCCTTACCGAGGAAATAAAATGCCTCAAAACTGTTGGGGCTGACACAGTACAAGTCATGGACTTTTACTAGGATGACACCATCAGCCCTGCAATCCCTATGCTAACATTACCCACAGGGAAGTCCCTCCCCCACTTCACGAAGTACAATGGGGAGGGAGATCCCAATGCACATCTTGTTACCTTTAGGTCTGAATCCCTTTTGTTGCAACAATGGTTGCACATGATTATTCATGTCTTCACTATGTTCCTAGCTAGGAAAGCCCTCGATTGGTACTATGCGCTACCACGCTTATCCATTTCAACTCTAGAGGAGCTTCTGACCCAGTTCGTGATCCGCTTCAAGTATAACTTGAAGGTGGAAACGACGCTGGATCAGTTGATGAGTGTAAAATAGGATCCTCTGGAACCACTCCAGAAGTTCATCTAGCATGGGAGCATAACCCTTAATGAAATCTGCGAGCCCATCATAGAGGCCCACTTACTGGCCATCTTTAAAAGTGTAGTAAATGACTTCATCAAGTCTAAAATTTACTACCACGCTCCTTGCACTCTTAGTTAAACCTTCTCTTAGACCAAGAGTATACACGACGCGACCGAGGCAAGCAAAGATTCAGTCTACATTGCTTACAAAAACACCTTCACAAAGAAGGACAAGGGTAAGGCCCCAATAACCACAGTGGCCACTGTGGTGACTGAGGCCAAGCCCAAACCTAGTAACAATGGTAACAAGTGTAATAAGAAACCAACCGTACTTGCAGCTAACCCCGTGCCCAAGCAGGGAAATGCACCGCAACCTCTAGTACCCGCACTTGAGACATCTACACAACCCAAAATGAACTTTGAGCATAAAGATCACTAAAAGTATACCCCACTGCCTCTCAAGCCTTTAGAACTTCTGAAGTAGCTATTAGCAATGGGGCACATCCAACACAAGCAGATGTTGGAAGAAGGAATTAGGATACATTAGTGCTACTACAAGCTCCTTAGGAACCCCTCTTTGGCCCTACCCAACAACCCCCAGTTCCTAAGGGTTTCAGGCTATACAGGTTTTGTGACTACCACCAACAATGTTGTCACAACACGGATTACTGTCTGGCATTGAAGGATGACATCCAAAGGATGATTGATCAAGGGAAACTGATGTTGGATGAAAGCAACCCAATATGCCCTAAGAATCAATCTCTGCATGTCTACACAGACCCCCTCAATGCTAACAATGCTAGTTATGTTATCAACACCATCAATGTTGATAGTGATTCTACGCCACCCCAATAGTTGTTCATGGTCTGTGTGCCTCAGCGTAGTGCATCAGCACCACTAGTGGCTGGCCGAAGCTTGCAATAGTCGTTTGTCCTAAGAATCCCTCCATGCTCATCCGCCTTTGTGCCACCTATTAGCAAAACCACACCACCCTACCCGTTAATATCATTAGCTCCATTTGTCATCAGGGGACTGACTCCTTCAACAGCCCCATCCCACGCAAGATGGTTGCACAACCTTCTTCTCCTAAAAAATGAGAACTACGTTTCACAAGTGAGACGTCGAGAGGAAGTACTGCCCTAGGCATTTCCAAGCCTATGTCTTCACCCCCTACATCTATGCCCTCATCACCGAAAAGGGATGTCACTATAACCGCATAGTCTGTGCTGCCCTGCCAAGAAGGGTTTGAACCCAGACCCAAAATTGCCCCTCGGGAAATTCATCTTCTGGGACGAATAGAAAAGGAGGAAAGCAATGAATAGGGGGGTAACCGAGACCTCTTTGATGCCCTCACTTAGGTCAAACAAGTTATAAAATAGAAAAAAACTAGACTAAGCTTGTACAACCTAATCATGACATCTGTCCCATACCATGAGGCTTTGATATGCATGTTGACCGTGATTCTAGTCAATGAAGACATGCAAGTAGAAGAGGAAGTGATCCACTTGATCATGCTTCCCTCCGCACCTACAAATCCAGAACTGTCTCAACTACCTTTCTGTGACAATGCCATTAGGGAAGATCCCAATAGAGGTCAAGTGACTACAACACCCCTTTTCATCATAATTTAGGTTGACCAACACCGGATCTGAAGGGTACACGTTGATGATGGGGCTACCACAAACATCATCCCCTTCCCTATTATGGACAAGTTAGGCTTGGTCGACAAGATCAAACCCACAATAACATCATGCCTGAGGTTGTTCAATGGGGCATGGGTCGTGGTGAAGGGCATGGTCCACATAGACTTTGTGGTAGAAGATCAATTCTCCATGAACAGGACATTCATCATGGTCGAGGAGATGCCTAGGTTTAACTTGATCTTGGGGAGATCATGGTTAGCATAACTTAGGGCTGTCTCTTCATCCATTCACTAGGAAATCCACCTATCATATGTAGGTATGGAGGTAATGATCCATGGTGACGAGGTAGCAGCACAAGCAATCAATAACATAGACATGGAGTAGGGCTCAGAGGTCGTAACGTCTGAGAATGAAGCACCTTCTTACACACACACTAACCATCCAGCGGGGGAATTGGCTTAGCAGCTCGATTTCCAAAATGAAAGTGCATGGGTTGAGTTGCCCTTCCAAGTGGGGGATAATGATGCAAAGGAAGGCCCTAGCAAAGCACCTTGGCCTTACGCTTCACTCAACCCACGATGAGTCAAGAAGCAGCTACGCATAGCGTAGCAACCCTGCTACTTCCTGCCCAATCACCATCCTTTGTACATTACCATCTTTTGTTGTGTGCATCCATCTATCTACGAAGGTTATCAGTTTGTCATTGTTCAAGTTGTTTAACATATCATCTCTTTGGCATGCTACACAGAGGCCCGAAATGGCCTAAAACTAGTAATGGCCTGTAATGGCCTAAAACTATGCCTCCCCACAGCCCAAAATGGCCTAGAACTAGCTACAACCCAAAATGGCCTAAAACTAGTAGGGGCTCGAAATGGCCTAAAACTATGCAACGCTATAGCCCGAAATGGCTTAAAACTAGCTATAGCCTGAAATGGCTTAAAACTAGCACATAAAATCATGAAAATTTTACACAAAACGTAGCACGTAGACAATGCAAAAGTTAGCATAGAATCAATTTCTTTTCCAAAATTCTCTTTTCTTTATTCAAAATTGTTGTCTTTCAAGCAATGTTTGCAAAAATTTTACAAAAAATTAAAACTTCAAAAAAAAATCCCATGCTATCATGGGTTGTCTCTAACCACATCATCTTCGTCACTCGCTTTTGCATCACCTCCTTTTGCATCACCTTCCCTTGCATTGTCCTCTGCCGACTCTTCATTCCTTCCCTCTACAGGCCCTATGCCCTCATCCGGATCCTGCATTATAGAAATAAAGTGTTCAGCGAAGTGGTTAGCTAAAGCAACGCATGCAAACTACAATAGAGCATAAGCATTAACACAGCAGGAAGCAACTAACCTGAGAGGGATCTACATCTATCTTGAAGGGTATCCGATCTAAACTAAGCTCGAGGTAATGCCAGACCTCCTCTGCTGTAATGTCCACCCAGCACCTATTGCTTGGTTCAGTGTCCACAGTAGCTCTCTCCCTTTCGACAGTCTTCCACCTCAATGATCTTGGAGAAAAGGAGGCAGTTGCGGTCTCCCTTGTGGGAAGGTCCACTTTCCACTCGGGAGATTTCGTAACCTTTACTTGCTCTTTGAACTTGGCATAGGCCTCAAAAGTGTCAATAGCATTTATGAATGCTTTATACGTAAACGTCTCCATAGTAGCATCCCTATACAATTTACGATAGGTGGCAAGTTCCAGTTTATACATATGTTTATGATTTTTTCTAGGACTACCCCCATTCATAAACCTTGGCACTAAAATCTTTCAAATCCTAACACTTCTAGGCCAACAAGTCCATTTGCATCCACTGTTCTATTATTTCATGGGTGGCTTCGACATTCTAACGTGCGACTGTCCAAAATCTAGTGTAATCTATCACAGCCGTGCACTAGTCCTCATTATTAGTGTCATGGGCTATGAGGAATTAATTCCTCAACTTGAGATCCTTCACCTCGGTGCTCAGGTCGACCTTATCTTGCTTAGCTTTTTAGACCCATTTCCATAGGTCCTTGTTGATGTGCTTATACTCCCACAAGGAGCATGCCAAGTGCAAAGTGCATTTGCAAGCCTCATCATATGCGCGACAAGACATCTCGGTCACTTCAGGTGGGAATGTAGGCACGACACTGACTTTCAAAGGTCGTGTCAGGTCCCATTTGAGCCAAGAGGCTGCCATGACACAAAGAGCATAGCAGTCGCATTAGCATAGCAAGATTAGCAAGCTTAAAAAATTCTAGCATAGCAACATGAGAGCACCTAACACTACTACTTACCCATGTCAGGGTCCACCTACTGAAGGCAACTAATCATGTCATCGACGATTCCCTACATAAACCTAAACTTATCAGGGATCTTGGCCCATGATTCCATATGAATCGAAGGGGGTCCTCCCGCATCAATAGTGGTGCCTATCATATAACTAAACATATCAACAATGGCTGAAATGGGCTATGATAAGGTAGACATATTGCCAAACTCACCAACGTCCAATTGCGGTCTCCCTTCCTACTGATGCAAAATGATGATGGAAGCCTTAGCAGAAATCCCTGCCAAGTCTGTACGGGCCTCTTATTCATGCACTGGTACCTTTCTTTTGAGAGACTAGCATCTTTTTTATTCAACGGAGACTCCTCTTCATCTCCAAAAATGCCCTCCTTATTAGTAGGAGGATTTTTCCTAATAACAAGATCCCTCCTTGTTAGATAGGAGTTCTTTTCTTCTTAACCGGGGCCCTCTCTTCCAAGACTAGGGCCTCCATGTCTTTATTCATTGCCCCCATCTTAGGGGCTGACACCTCTTTGTCACCTTCTTCTTCTTCCTCTTCTTCTTCTAATAGCTAAGAGACATGTTTGCATCAGCTCGAAATAGGTTAGCTCAAAGTAGGTGCTATGCTACGCTACACTGTCTGGCGTAGCACAATGTAGCAGGCACTAACAAAGTAGGCAAAGAAATAGACATGAATAAAAATTTTTACCAATGGGGGCTTGCATCCTCTATAGTTTAAGCTACAGTCTCTGCCCCTCCTCTTCCTCCATGCGAAGGGTTTCTTTAACTGGAGGAGGCCTCTTCCGCTGCAACTTACTGGCCACAGTCTTGACTATAAGACATTTCCCCCGCAACACACTACCAGCTACAGCAGGGGGCGTATCTCCTACACTGTCTTGGCCACAAAAGTTGTGGGCCACCCGATCCTTAGTTGTCACAGAGAATGACTCCCCAATTATTTCTAGGGGATCTTGGGCTCGAGTGGTCTGGAGGATCTGGCAAATCCATAGTTTGGAAATCTAGTTGTAATTTTGCATGACCCAGGCTCCATTTTGGTAAACCACCAGAAACTATGTGAAACACTTCAGATAGGCTATGTAAAAGGCATAATGTATATTGGAACATGACTTCGGTTTCTTATGGAGCCCCAAGATTTTAGTCTGCAAGCCTTTACACAAAAGCCTGGCCCAGTTGTAGCGGGCCCCCTCTTCCATGACCTCACGCATTACCCAAGCCTACTCAATCCCCAAGACCTTCCCTTGGGAAAGTAGTTAGGAAAATATGTAGGCACGGAAGATAGGGTAAACCTCCCTGGCAAGTCCTGCTTTGAGCTTCTCCATGGAGAGCCCCTTCCACTCCTTGGCAATCCCTAACCACTCCTAGATGTCCTTCTTTTGAAGGGTCAGCTCCCTCTTACCTTTCAACCCTATGAGAATGCCATCAGCAGGGACACCAAAGAAGTCCACAAATAGCTAGCCATTGATTTCAATGACCACCCATATGCCCTGTATGTGCGTGCAGAAGCAATCTGCCTTGTCAGAAAAGGAGTCAACTAGGGAGAGCATCTCGGTGGCAGGAATGCTTAGATTCGGGGCTAGGAATATATCCATAAGCCCAACCTTTTGGATATTCTGGACCAAGGATTCTAAAGCCTCACCATTTATCCAGTGTTGGCTCACATCTACCTCTTCATACTTGAAGTAGATGTTTGCCTCCTGTGTCTCGGTGGTTACCACCGTCACCTCCTGGAACTTTTTTTTTCCCCTATAACAATTTGTGCAAAAAATGTTTAGCATAAAAACATAGAAAACATAAATATTGCAAAGACACTTAAGCATGCAACACTTACTATTTAGTCAACCAGGTCTTTATGGTAACAGGAATGGCAGAAGACTAACTATAACTTGTTCAACGGTGATCGGTTTGAATGGTGCCCACCCCTCATCCAGCCAACCAGACTCCTTGCATTGATCATAGGGAATGGGGTATAAGTCTAGGTAGGTGTGGTATTCACCCCCGCATTGACCAATAACACCTGCATGTAAGTTCTTAGTAGAAGAGAACTCCTGCAGGGCTATCTGTGTTATAGTCAGCAGACCTGTTCGGTCATGAAGCCCTTCCTTGTTGACGTAGAACCTGGTAACAAAAACATACTATTAGCATTTGGCCAATATGGCAAGTGTCGCACAACATAGTGGAACAGGGCTGCAAAACTCACCCGC
Organism: Gnetum montanum; assembly: GCA_015680685.1. Lineage (NCBI taxonomy): Eukaryota > Viridiplantae > Streptophyta > Gnetopsida > Gnetales > Gnetaceae > Gnetum > Gnetum montanum. The sequence continues at coordinate 72,539 of MNCI01026340.1, read as the reverse complement.
CAACACAGTAGACGGTTCCTAGTGGGTTTTGGAAGCATGTTGCCATATAACGTGTGATGAATAGTGTGTTGTAAGGATGGTAGAAGTTGTACTCAGGCATATCCCAGATCCAGGCTAAATGCCTTAACCCTATGGGGCGTTGACTGGATCCTTCTCCCTACCTACTAATGATTGCCCCATCTATCAAAAATATCAGGATAGCCCGGCTTGCCCCAAGCAATATGGCTTCTATTATGATGGCCGCCTCTTCCTCCTCTAGGTATGACCAAATGATCACACTGAAGTGTTGGAGGAGGTATTGTAGGAATTCCTATGCTCCTTTCCTAAACTAGATCCCTCGCTCCCCTACACGTATATCGGGAGAAGGAGCATTGACCATAGGTTTTCCTACGTAACACATGACCCCTACGATTTCTAAGATAATTAGAATTAGCCTTAGTCCCATCCTGCACAACACAACCAACAAGTATTAGCATGATGACCAAGTGTAATACGCACGCAACATGACAATACCTAGCATTTCATGCATATAGTGTAGCATAACCCTCTTTTACGATGAGAATGACAAGCTTACCATGGTTTAATCCCTATTTATGGCCATAATGGTGAAAAGGGAAAACTTGCCACTCTCTCTCCCTGCTTAATGCAGAGTTTGTTGTGTAGCATAGCATGATCGCCATGACATCGTAGCACTATTGGCATTAAAACCTTGAAACGCTTCGAGCCAACTGTTTGCTTTCCTAGAAAACAAAAAAAAATAATATACCTTTTTTTGTTACGGGTCCGAAAAGACCTTAAACTAGCAACCCCAGCGTAGTTGTAACTTTCGTGGTCTGAAAAGACCTTAAACTAGCATTCTTAGCGTAGCGTTCCACTCTAGCATTCTTAACGAGGCTTTCATCTCATTTAGACAGGTTGAGGAAAAGATGGAAATCCATCACGACCTCTCCATGCCCTTAGCTTTAGTAAGTCTACATGGCAAGCTCACAAGACAATTGAACCTAGACTTGATCGACTAGGGGTCAACCACAAGTAGCACCATAACGTCCTTAGATACATCCCCAGACTAACCCAAGCATCTGGTCCAAACCCTAGATTTAGAGGCCAAGGATGTAACTGAGGACCCTCTCATCGAGATGTCTGTGACCATGTCCAAGGGGAAAGTAAAAACGTTAAAACTTAGCTCCCTCCTAGATGTGCAAACGCATGAAAATGTAGCCATGATTCTACAAGACAACATCAGAGTCTTTGCATGGTCATACAATGACATGCCAGGCTTAGATCCACGACTAATACAGCACAACATTGTCCTACACCCATGCATGAAGGCAGTCAAGCAGAAAGCTTGTAAGGTTAAATCATAAGTTACACTAGCCGTAAGAGATGAGAACACCAAGCTATTACAAGTTGGCTTCATCCGTGCAGTTGATTACTTGGAATGGGTGTCCAACATCATTGTGGTTTCTAAGAAAATGGGAGGAGTACAAATATGTATAGACTTTCAGGATCTGAATAAGGCAACGATCAAGGATGATTTCCCATTGCCAAGCATCGATCAACTCATCGACACTATGATCGGTCATGCCTTGTTATCCTTCATGGATGGTTTCTTCAGCTACAACCAAATTCACATCAACCTAGAGCATCAACTAACAACAACCTTCATGACCCCATGGGGTACCTTTTGTTACACCATGATGCCTTTTGGGCTCAAGAACACTAGAGCAACCTACTAGTGAGCCATGAATTACATCTTCAGTGACTACATCCTAGAGATGCTAAACGACTACGTGGATGATATAGTAGTGAAGTCCAAGGAGGCAGTTGATCACCCACATGATCTAGTGGTAGTCCTTAAGTTTTGTCAAATGCATGATTTGTGCCTTAATCCTAAGAAGTGTGTTTTTGGGGTGAAAAACATAGTCATGTTAGGGTTCGTAGTATCAGAGGCCAAAATACAGGTGGACCTTGAAAAAGTTAAGGCCATCATAAACCTAGCACCTCCTACAAACCTTAAGGAGTTACGTGGTTTGTAAGGTAGGGTACAGTTCATTCAAAGGTTTATAGCAAAGTTGACTGATAAGTTACACCCTATGCAACATCTTATAAAGAAAGGGGTTAACTTCAAATGGACAACCCAATGTCAACAAGCCTTCAATGACTTGAAGAAGGAGCTTTTGCACCTCCCAACTGTGCATCTGCCACAGAGGAATAAGCCTTTCTTCATCTACCTTACCACCTCCAACACATCTATCGTAGCATTGTTATGTCAGAAATGAGACGACAGATCTGAGATACTAGTGTATTATCTGAGTCATGCATTAATAGCGCATGAGACAAAATATAAGTGGAGAGGAATTGCCTTGCCTTAGTATTTGCGTTAAAAAATTGGATGCACTACTTGTTTCGTAGTACAATTAACATTATTTGCAAAAGCAACATAATCCGAGCTATTATTAACAACTTGTATGAAAGTAGCAGGATAGCCTAGCGGAAAGAAATAACCATGGAGTTCGACTTACACTATATGAGCCAATCATCGATGAAGGGTTAAGCCATAGCAACCCAACTTACAACCTCACCCATCGACGACCAGGCCACCATAGATCCTAAATTCCCAAATGAGTATGTTAGCACTATCAATGCCATCCCATCACACCTAGAAGCTACTTTACACTTTGACGATGCCTCAACTACATGAGGAGGTAGTGTAGCCACCGTCATTACATTCCCCTCTGGGGAAATGCACCTGTTTGCTTACCATTTTGCATTCCCCTACACCAACAATGTGGTAGAGTATGAGGGGATACTCAGAGGCCTCTTGGCTACCCAAACACTACAACACCTAGTGATTCGTGGGGATTCACAACTAGTTGTGAATCAAATCACTGAGGTCTATACTTGTAAAGCTACGCACCTGCAACCCTACTGCGATCTAGCAAAAAGCCTGCTTAAGCAATTTGCATCACAGATGTGCAACACATGCCATGCAATGAGAACACCATGGCAGATGCCTTAGCCACCATAGCACTAAATATTCCACCATGCTTATTTGGAAGTTTTCCAACTTCGATTACTGAATGTACTGAGCCTATCACTCGGGCAAGACACATGGCCTCTATCAATACTATGAATACCCAAGAGTGGTATGCCAACATTAAAGCCTACCTGCAACATGGCGAACTCCCAAGTGCACTAACATCTACCCAGAGAGATGCGATCCACAAGCATGCCTGGAAATATACGCTCATGGGAAATGATGCCCTGTGCAGACATTCCTACAATGGGATATTGCTGGCATGTGTGGGTGAGGAGAAGGCACAGAAGGTGATTAATGAAGTACATGAGGAGCTATGTGATGGACACATAGCACCTAGGGCTATGGCTATGAAAATCAGATGGCTAGGATACAATTGGTTCCATATGGAGCGTGACTGTTTGTCAAAAGTGAAGAAATGTGACACATGCCAGAGATACACAAATCTCATACACGTTTCACCTACAAAGATGCACCCAATGCAGATCATGTGGCCTTTTCAGTGATGGGGACTAGACCTCATAGGACCTATCACACCTAAGTCCTCCACATGGCATAGCTTCATTATCACCGCCACTGAGTATTTTACTAAGTGGGTGGAAGCCATCCCTCTGAGGAAGATGATATCTCAGCAGGTTTGTCATTTCATTCTCGACAACATCGTGACAAGGTTTGGGCTTCCAATTACTATTGTAACCAACAACGGACCACAGTTCAGTAGTATGGAAACCCAAACCTTCTGCAGCAATCTAGGCATCAGGCAATCATTCTCCTCCCCGTATTACCCGTAGGCGAATGGGCAAGCGAAGGCTACAAATAAGTCCATCATCAACTTGTTGAAGTGGATGTTTGACAATAGAAAGAGGTGGTGGCACGAGCAAATCCTCTATGTTCTATGGGCCTATAGAATGACATGTAGGACTGTGACAAGTAAGACCCCTTATAGTCTCGGTTATGGATCTAAAGTTGTGTTGCCTCTTGAGTTACAAGTACCATCACTTTAGATGATCCTATCTGATGTTGTGAGTGAAGCCCAAAACAATGAGTTGAGAATTATCAACCTCGACTCAATAGAGGAGGAGCGCGCACAAATGCTGAGCTGCATAAAGCACTACCAAAGCAAGCAACAGCAAAAGCACCATGCAAACCCACATCAACGACCAGTATAGAAGGGAGACCTCATCCAAAAGGCCGTCCGTGAACATGTGAGCAAATTTTCAGCCAACTAGGAAGGCCCATACATGGTCACCAAAGCCTTTGGAAATGGAGCCTTCAAGTTGGTAGACATGGACTGCAATGAGTTCGTGAACCTGGTGAATCACTCATACCTCAAGCCGTACTACATCTGAAGCATGAACATGCTAAGCTTGTCCTTAGGTCATGATGTTAAACTGGCATAACAGCATGTCCGCCATGATGTTAAACTGGCATAGCTCATTCTCTACGATGTAAAATTGGCAAATTTGGTAATCGTTTGCTACGACATTAAACTGGCACAGCTCGTCTGGTATGACGTTAAACTGGCACATATGGTCTGCTGGGACCTTAAACCAACACAGCAGTCCAGTAGGACCCTAAACCAACACATGGTCTACCAGGACCTTAAACTGGATTCACAACATATCCCAAACATGCATCTGCACCAAGTACACATCAAGCGAGTGTGCACACATCAAGTGAGCATGCACACATCAAGCGAGCATGTGCTCATCAAGTTAGCACACACGGTGCCGACATGGGGGGAAGTTGCACTTCTAAAATGTAGTTCGCGATGCAATGAGAACACGCTCTAGCAAATATGAAACACTAGCATTCTTGGCATCCTACTGATCCCTATGAGATGTCGTATGACATCTCACTGACCCCCCGGACCTACCATCACCATGGCCCATTGCCCTAACGGTAGCTCCTTGGTCAATGCCTGCTGCTGGAGTTCTGGTAGTATTGTATCCCAGTCACAATACTGTTACCATCCAACTCCCTACCGATGCTTGGGCTCACATGACGTTTACCTATGTGGTAGATTTTTTCATAGCTAAACTGAGAATGCATGCCTTCGACAGGGATTCTTAAGCATCTGCACTCATAACTCCCCACACCTTCGATGTTGGCTCCTCCATGCTGATGCTACTTAGGCCACTGCTGGCCTTCCTACTTTGGACACCATACACTAGCACAGGTGTCCAAGAGCTTCAACAATGTTTGTAGCAAGCAAGACCTCTGCCTTCATTTTGCATTGTGGTTGTTTCTTCTAGTTTGCTCTTTGTTGCATTTGCAAGGTGTGGACAAAGGTGTGTCTCGCCACAGTAGCAAATACTACATCATTCTAAGGGGTCGTCTTGACTAGCTTAGCTACATTGGAGTGCACATCCTGTTCCTCCACTTTATTTTCCTCGTCTCACTCTGCATACCCACGATCCACACTCCCCTCTCTTTCACAAGCTTTTCCAACATCTGTCAAGCCCTCCTGTTTGCTCAATCGCAAAACCCATGACGTGTGTAACATAGCTCACCGCATGGGAAGCATATGTAGGTAGGTTAAAGCCCCATACGAATGTAACACAACTCATCCTAGGAAAGGAACACTTGTCCTGCAGCTAGGTTGTTTGCAAATGTAAGTGGTGAAATAGCAAAGGGCAAAAGTGTAAGAGAGTGTAAGCCATTTTGCAATCATCCTCTCCTAGCGTTTTGATGAGAGATCGAAGGTCAGCGAAAGTAAAGATGAAAACGTGAATGACTTCCTCACGAGCACTCCAATGAGGTACTTTGCTAAGCCTCATCTTTATTCTTTTCCTTAACCTTCTTCCTCCCTACTTTGCACCCCCCCCCTGGGAAAAAACCAATGCAACACTCTCAAGCACAGCTAAGCAACATCTTAACAATCAATGAACAACAATGTTAGCACTTTGTCTTCTATGATGTTTCATATTCTTTGTCAATGTCTCTCGGGCCAATCCTCCAGATGTCGACAAAGAGGGGCCAATGAAACACCCTAAAATTTGAAGACATTCTTGCTTCACCAGGTCTTTGCAGTTCACACAACTTCACGGTAATTCTTTAGGAGATGGATGCTCTGATGATCAGACTCTCTAGTTTAGCAAGTTATCTACCCCAGGTGTCAAAAAGCTAAACAGATACTCCAGCCTGCCCACTTGAGTAGTTCACCTAGCCGACAACACACTTAGGAGCAATGCGTGGAATTGTTGGCGGTGCTCGGAATGTGCAAAATAATTCGGCAAGTTTTCTAAGTGGAGGAGTTTGCTATGCTATGCTATGCTATGTTGCATAGCAGGATTTAGAAAACAATTGTAGAATGAAGTGCTTTAGTAAGTTTTCTAGGCCAAGGATTTTTGCTACGCTACACTATGCTAAGTAGCATAGTAGACTTTAGAAGACGTTTGCAAAAGTGAAATGCTATGCTATGCTATGCTACGCAGCGTAGCACAGCGTAGCAAAAGCTAGGTGGTTAGACCTCTCGCTCAACTTCAAGTCCTTCAGCAATGTCTCCTTCTGTCAGAAAGTGACGAAATTGGCAAAAGTAAGCCATGTTGGCTGCTACACTATGTTGAGCTACATGGCGTAGTGAGGCATAGCAATTCTATGAAACTGATAGAAGGCAACTCAAAGGGAGGGATTAGCAAGTTTGCAAGTCTCACAGTGCAAAAGGAAAAGTTTTCAAATTAGTGATGTTCTCTGTGACTAAGGCCATTTACTACGCTATGCTACGCTATGTAGCGTATTATAACGTAGAAAATATAGTCAGTGCACTTCAAAGGCTTCCAACATATGCAGTGAGATGCGTAACAAGAAGCTACACTACACGAACATGCTACGATACAAAGCATAGCACAGCGTAGCAAGTAGTTATGCCACATCAATGCACTTCACCTAATTGCACTATTGACATACATCTCCAAACTCTGATGGCGCAATTACGGCATGGCAAGCTTGCAATAACGACATGGCAGGCTCATAATTACAATGGTCATGCATGTCCAACAATCATGAATTCCAATGTAGCGCAAACAAGTCAACGTGGGCCCAAGGCATGTGGCATCCAAGCCACTCCTTTCACGTGCCCTTGGCCCTATAAATACCCCAATGGGAAATGCTAAGAGGGACTTTTTCAAGCTTTTTGGTCTGGTTTTTGGCAATTTTTTGGTCGGCTGGAAATTTTGTTGGCTGACAAACAAAAAGAAAGTTAGCACTGTAACTTGGAGCATTATAAGCTTTCTATTTGACATTGTAAATAGTTAGCACTCTTAGTTGGCATTTTTTTCTACTCTTTTCTACCACCTTGGTAGAATTTTGCATTGTTAACTCCTCAATCTGTGTTCAAGCACATAGCCATCTTGCTTTACATGTCTTGGTTACCTTTGGGATCTCTGCGCCTCCTAAAGTCACACAACCAATTGTATCCACCTTGACAAAGTGAAGTCATAATCTTGAAGTGGTGCATTCTTCTAACTGCATTCTACTTTGCTTTCTTGCTTATCATTGCATTTTTACATTATTTTCTACCCCTCTTGCATTTAAAGTTTTCATTTTATGCTAGAGGTCTCGTTTTCAAATTATCCATTTATGAAAGGTTATATTAACACCGACTAAGTCCCTGTCTGATCAACCAGACCATTCATGGCACCCTGTTTCCATTTTTTATCCAGCACGGCCCTCACACAGATCCGGGATTAAGACTACCACGACCGACGATCCGTCGGTGTTTTCCAGCTATCGACATTTTTGATCGTAACACCTAAGAAGGGTCTAAATTTTAGCTTCGTCAGTATATTGGCCACAACTATGTTGTGACTGGTTGCTCTAATACACTTCTTAAGGAGTATCACTTGTGTTGCTATTGTAGTAGTAGATGGTTCTAGTGCCTCTGCTTGGATAGATTATTAAGTTTGAAGTATTGGCTAGTGCACTAAGTGTACCTACTACTCTTCTTATCCTTGTCTTCTAGCCTAGGATTACTACAGCTAGTCCCATCCTTATCCACATCCATCCCTTGGCATCTTCTCTCTTTGTTATGAAGGTTTATTGGCCTTAGGAACACATTTTGGTGCCATCTTTAGCTTTCCAAGTGATAATTATTAGTTTTTAAGATTTATTTATGATGATCCAAACCCTTATCAATCCATTGGTTAGACCAAATTTTGAAAAATATGACATTCATTGTATAAGGTGATTGTGAGTTTTATATTTCTAGGGCTCTAAAGCAACTAAAAGATCATTTTATTAATTATTTTTAAGGTTATCTAAAACTTTCAAGAATGGGATTACAACATTTTTTGGTTCATGTCTTTGTGGCTCCCATGATGAAGAGCTTAATTCTAAGAGCTCATAGGTTTTTTAAACGAAGTTAAATGAACACTTGGATAGCAAGCTATGATACTAGGAAGGCTTTGGAACTTGAAAATGGAAAGAACACCTTTTGTGTTTTGAGAAAAATGTGAGAGAAATGAGAAGGGTGTTTAGTATTTCTTGTTTTTGTTGTGATATCACAAGGACTATAATATATGTGATATGAATTTTCCTTAGCATTTTAGCCTAAAATTTTGTTATTTTTATGCATCTAATGGATCCCATAGTGATGAGTGGCAAGGTACCCCTATACTCAACCATACGAATATGAGCGTTACACACATGATCTGGTCGAACTCCACAGACTAAGTGCCTACACACCCCATGGAACACCTAAGGTTAATCAATCATTGTCTTCCCAAGTTCACTTGTATTTTTCATAGTTGTATGGATAAGTGAACTTGAGGTATATGATTTTTATATCTTTTATGTTTTATCGCCTATGCTAAGAGAGGAAAGGGTGAAGAGACTAAGTAACTAACTTTAAATAACTAAGCATTAATTATCTTAGCATCAGTATCCATTCCCACTTGTCGTTTCACACCCTAAACCTATGCAACACTGCTGGGATTACCAAACACTATTCGTTACTGGGATTACCAAGCGTAACGCACGTGTTCGAAGCAGTTGTACTGAATGCAGTTAACTATGAGAGTTGAGGGTTGAGAGAGGTTAAGTCCTAAGAAAGCATTTAAACATTTAATAGTACTTAAAGTCATATTTAGCTTAGTCCATGCACTGTAAGGTTTATCCAAAATTTCATCTTTATTACCATACACAATTGTGTGCTCAGGTAGACAAATGCTTGAATAAAGATCCATTCACTTTGGGACTCCTACTGCAGGCACATGGAAATTATTCTAACTCTAGAATGGAAAAATGGCAAGAGTTTGGCTATGGTCTAGATCTAGATGGTGAAACAAGGGAGAGCTACCTCTTATTTATAGATTTGGCAACGCACTGCGATATTGCGTATACGATATTATGTACATGATATCGCAGCATCGCATCCCATGCGATATCGCATCCCATCATACCCCCATGACTAAATAAAAACTCGTCCTCGAGTTCCTTACAAAATATTGGGAAGGTATGGGATTATTGACTTGAATGGAACTAATGGTAAATGAGATGATATGTGAATGGATCATCATTACAGAACATGAAAAAACTGGTGTTCACAACAATAAGAGTGAACACTTTATACATTTGACATTAGGCCTTATTTGGTAGCTGAGAAAGAGAGAGAGAGAGAGAGAGAGAAGTTTTGCTACTGCCAACGCTAAAATTGTGCCTTTTTTTGTCCATCCATAAGGGCACCATCAATCTTGTTCCTTGCATAGCTGCTTCAACACCGATCCATTCCAAGTGTCCCCTCCAGATCCAATTTGTTGTTGTATAATTACCATCTACACACACAACACAGTCTTATATTAGCAAGGGTAAATGAATCACAATGCAGTTGATACCTTGCTTTGGGGAAAGGTCCATTGGCTGAGTTGTGGTATGGCTGATTGTGGATTCTGGAGATATAATATGGGTGACTACCGAAGGTGTAGGGGTTAGGAGAAAATCAAAAAAATTGGGTTAGAACCCCCATGACTAAGAGTGAACCACCAGTAGCAATAGAATGGAGAAAGAAAAGGAATAAGAAAGATGGAGAAAAAGAGACAACTATAACATCGATAAAATGGATGTTAAGATGGAAATGAACAAAATAAGGTTGGTTGCAAAAATTTTTAGGGAAAGAATATAACTGATGCATCAAATAGGAATGCCAGTGGGTCCTCCCCAAAGCAGGTTCATGCCCTTAATTCCCTGACAATCCCACATTCAAAGAGTCCGTAGGTTCTGGAAATGTCACTTGGAACAAGAGTTAAAGTCTTAACCATAAGAATTTACCAAAAAGAAAAAAATGTGTCAACCAAAATATACACTAATGATACAACCGACAATGAGGTGAACAATGGAGGAAGAACGATGGAAAGAAGAGAATGGAATGGAGTCTCAAGAACAAGGTGATGTACAACCCCTTATGTGTTTAGTAATTAATGTGACTTAGTAGATCCCATTCCAAGTCTGACCTCAAACAAACCACATCCACTGACTTCGCATTAATACATTCAGCCAATCCATCCACTTGAAGTAAAAAGAATACCTTCTCCAAAGAGCCACCACCATTCCAACGAAACGAAAGATGAGAAGGTAGAAAGCGAGAAGGGACTTAGTTAGAGGGAACATGTTTATTTTAGTTTCATAACCAGTGCTTGTAGCCCAAATATTTATTTCGTCTAACAAGTGTGCTTTGAATCCTCACTATTTTTTTTTGCATGAGAACCACACCATGCAAAGACTTGTTATTTTTATTTTTATTCACTCAGCTTCCCAATCATTGGGTAACATTGAAATGGTAAGAAAACTTACGAAGAAAACATCCAAGCACCCAAGAGAATGGCCAACACAAATGCATCAAGTTCCCTTGAAGCCACACCCTTTTCAATCCTTGAGTCCTTCCTTAGTTTGAGAAATGCTCAGTAACCGATTCATTTATAGTTCTTATTATTTTGAAGAAAGAGACTATACAGTTCCAAGCCAAGAGAGACCATAGAGATTTGTGGATGTATGGATGAAGTGGACTCATTGCCTGCTATATCAAAACAACCATACCTTACTATTGACATCATAACTTAAAGGTAAAAACCAAACATTAGCAACCAATAGAAAGCAGTTCATACCATCATTAGGAGCACTTATTGGGTGACAAACTTAACAAAATGGATAAGACACACATATAAATAAATAAATAAAAAAGTATGAACAATGTTGTAAAACAAAAATAAGAAAATTTAAAGAAATTTGTAAAACAAAAACATGTAAAACAAAAACTTGTAAAACAAAAATCAAAAAAGAAATTGAGGGCCTTAATTGATTAGCATAGGTGGCCATCTCCGCCATGACTGAATTAAAAGGGAGAGATCCGAAATAAGGAGCGTGGTTGTCCGCTATCAGAGATGTGATTTGCACTGGTTGTTCTTAGTTCATGGAAGGGTTTGGTTTGTTGCACATTGACCAGTAATCTCCTATTAAGGATTTTAGACTTGTATATTGTTATGGCTCCCAAGGGAAAGGTCATATGAATAATGTAGGATCCTTCTCATAATGTTTAAAATTTCATGCGTTGTGGTATATGCGTGGGGTTCCAGTAAAGGACCTTGTCTCCTGGTTGGTACTTAACCTTTCAAATTCTTAAGTCATGACGTTGCTTGTTATGTGCCTTGTGCAACTCATTTGACGACAGAGCAACCAATCTATTCTCATCGAGCACATTTAGAGTTTTCAATCTTTGTTTTTGTGTTAGGTAGAGGTCTAGGTGGAGGTCACATGCCATGGATAGTGTACGGAGCTTAGTTTGTATTAGGAGCTTTGGAAGTTTTTTGTATACTAACTCATAGGGAGAGTAGCCTATAAGGAGTTTCCAAGTGGAGTGGTATGCCCAGAGAGCATCATTCAGTTTCGTGCTCTAATCTTGCCTAAATTTGCTAATTATTCTTGTTAATATTCTCGTAATCTCCCGATTAGTGACCTCGACTTGGCCATTATTTTAGGGGTGATAAGGTGTGGTTAATTTATTTTCAACCCCTAAGCGTTGCATCAACTTGCGAAAGGTTGCACATGTAAAGTGTGTTCCATTATCAAAGATAAGTGCACATGGCACACCAAGCCTATTTACAATTTTTTTTTGTACAAATCATGCAGCCGTAGACCATGTGCAATCTATTACAGCTACTATTTTAGCCCATTTTGTTAAATAGTCAATATCAACAATGATATAAGATTTTCCATTGGACATCGGTGTAATGAGCCCCATGAAATCTGTTCCCCAAATGTCGAAGGGTTCCAAAGGTTAAATCCATTGTTGTGAACCCTCCATTCTAGTAGTCATTCCACCATAACATTGATAGCGCTCATAGGATTGGAAAAATTGATGGGCATCTTGAAATAGTGTTGGCTAGTAATTTCCTGCAAGTAGGATCTTAATGGCCGTTCGTCTCCCTGAATAGTGGCCCCCACAGGGGCCCTCATTAGTGTCTTGGAGAACTCTTAATTGATCCTCATCGGGCACACACCATCAAACTAAGCCATCAGGATAGACTTTATAGAGTTATCCATTGATTTCCATGAAGTACTTGGTTTTGTGAAGAAACTGTTGCTTCTTCCTAAAGTCCAACCCCTGTGGTGTTTGTTGGGAAAGGAGATAGGTGAGAATGCTACTATACCAATTCGTGCTCATGGGTTGGTTATTAACTACACTAGCAAAGAGGGTTTTTTTAGGAAAATGACCAAATATGGCATATTCATCCTCTTTGTTGTCCCAGCGCAACCGAGAAAAGTGATCTGCAACTACATTCTCAATGCCTTTTCAATCTACTATCGTTAGATCGAACTCTTGAAGGATTACCAACCAACGTATAATACGAGGGCTAACCATTGGCTTGTTCATGAGGAACCTAATTGCACTATGATCTATATGAATGTACACTTTGTAGCCTAACACATAGTGCCTAAATTTGTCCAGTGCAAACACTACAGCCATTAATTCCTTTTCTGTAGTTGTGTAGTTGAGTTGTGCACCGACAATACTGTTACTCATATAGTGGATGTAATAAGGGCATTTTTGTTCATCTAACTATGCAGTACAACTCCTAAGGCATAATTGGATGCATCAGTCATTATATGGAATGGTTTGGACCAATGAGGGGCTTGTAGAATAGGAGTTTCCATGAGCCTTTGTTTTAGAGTTTGGAATGCTCATTCACATTCCTTGGTCCATTCGAATGGTGCATCCTTTTTCGTTAATTCTACCAATGGTTTGGAAATCTTAGAGAAGTTCTCAATGAATCTCCTGTAGTAGCTAGTATGTCCAAGGAATGATCAAATATCTTTGATAGTTTTTGGTTGTCGAGTGATTCCTTGGATAACCTTAACTTTTTCTGGGTCTACCTCTATTCCTAACTGTGAAACTTATGCCCCAATACTACACCCGCTTGAACCATCAAATGGATTTTTTGCCAATTGAGCTTTAGATTGGTTTCAACACATCATTTTAGCACTTGCTCTAATTAGTCCAGGGCTTGATCAAAGCTTGTCCCATATGTGGAGAAGTCATCCATAAAGACTTTTACTCCGTTTCCTATCTGCTATTGGAATATACTTAGAACTAAATGTTGAAACTTGTTAGGAGCATTACACAAGACAAATGGCATGTGTTTATATGTGAATGTTCCCCATTATTTTGCCTTGGTCTTCTGGCATGATCCGTATTTGTTTATACCCACTGTAACCATCCAGAAAGCTGTAGCAGCGATGCCCCGCTATGGTGTTTAAGACTTGGTCAACAAATGGCAACGAAAAGTGATCCTTGAATGTTGCCATGTTCAGTAGCCTAAAATATATACACACCCTCTATTTGCCTTCTTTTTTAGGCACGATGACTAGAGGACTAACCCATTCACTATCCACAATGGGGTATATGAACCCAACCTTAAGAAGTTGCTCTATCTCTTCTTTTACTATCTATTTCAATTTCAGGTTCAATCGCCTCTGTGGTTGTTTTCGAGGCTTCATGGAGGGGTCCATGTAAATCATATGCTGGCATATCCTAGGATCTATTCTAATTAATTCAGGGTATGACCAGGCAAAGGCTATTGACCATTTATTTATCACCTTCAACAATCTCTCTTTTTTCTTGGGAATAATCTTTGCATTGATGATTATCGGTTTTCCGTTTTCAAGGGTCATGAATTCCAAACCGGTGGGCAATGGTTTTAAATCTAAGAGCTCTTGTCTAAATTCCTCAGGAATATCCATCTTCCCCTAGTTAATGTTTTCAAATTTAAGGGCTGGAAGTTGGCAATGAACTTTCTCTAGTGCGTCTATGCTTTCAATGTAAGCACTAGTTATCCCCTCAGTTAGTTCCATGCATGTTATCAAGTTGCTCTCTTGATCAACCATTAACCATTGGGTGTCTTCCTATCGTGTGGCTACTACATACAGGCACTTTTGTATATTAATTTCTTGTGCACACTGATTGCATGCAGGTAATGTTAAACTTCGCATAACCCATGCTTTTTGCACACAATGGCATCCTATGTCACTATATGCGATGCATGAAACTTTCTTCTTCTTGATCTTTTCAAAAGTATTTTTCTTGGATATTTCTAGGGAAAGATCATGGATGCCTAGGTATGCATCTATCGTACTTAGCCATGCTCTTCCCATTATTATTGGGAAGTTCCCCTTAGTATTAGTTACTTGTATCACTAGGAAATCCACTGGATATGACCACCCACAAATAGTGGTAGCGATGTTCTCCACTAGTCCCAAGGGGACAATGATGGACTGGTTGGCCAGCTCAAGTCGAATGTTACTCTTCCTTAATGGAGATAGGTTCTAGGCTTTGTACATCTCCTGCGATATTAGGTTGACTCTGGAACCTGAGTCTATAAGAGCTTTACAGGGTTCATTCCCAGCAACTTAGAGATAAATTAGGGGACTTCGATGGTTAGAGAATTTCTTGGGAAGGGGCCCCACCTTAATCCATTCCGTGACGGTATGTGTTAACATAACCGTATCCATTGAACTTGATTTTTGGATTAAAAAAGGTCCCGAAACTTTATTTGGTACAGAGGTGTTTAGATGTTCAACCACTTGTGAGCGTGAGGGCTTAGTTGGATTGTTGGTTCTGAAGAAAGGTATTTTGGCATAAAACTATCAGAACCAGCTGAGAATTGGGGATTTGAAGCCCTCGTGACATTGGGTTATTGCGGTTGAGTGGGAGATACTCTTTGCATTGTTGGAGCAGTTGGTGGTGGAGCTACAAGCATAAGAGTTACGAATGGATTCAGAGGATGGTATACATGTGGAGTGTCTCTCCTAGGAGAGGGATTCCTTACATACTCCTAAACTTGGTAGTAAGGTTGTGGGGTTGCGTGACCCATAGAGTCACTTGGAGAAATTGGTTGCTGCATGTAATAGCCATATACATCTGGTTTTCGGTAAGGGTATTGTTGTCTAGGCGGTGGCATCCCCCATGACTGTGGGTATTCCCACTGCTGATGTTGCTCGATAGGTTGTGGTGGAGTTCCACTTGGATAATATGTTAAGGGTTGATGGAATTTCCTTGGGTTACCTTGGGGATAAGGTAACCTTCGGGGTGCTTACTGTTTGTTAAGTCTTGGGTT
The DNA here is from genome assembly GCA_015680685.1 of Gnetum montanum. Classification (NCBI taxonomy): domain Eukaryota; kingdom Viridiplantae; phylum Streptophyta; class Gnetopsida; order Gnetales; family Gnetaceae; genus Gnetum; species Gnetum montanum. Next base: position 56,897 of record MNCI01026340.1, on the reverse strand, counting down.
GAGAGCATACACCCCAAACTCTTGTAGATGTGAGGTTATTGGGCAGCGTCCCTTAGGATGGTCATATTGGTAGATCTCACATCCACCATCATTGTCTATATTAGAGTTCACAACCTCATTAGTGACAGTCATTTTTCCCTTGCCCTTGTTACGTGCAGGGTCTAAGTTTCTCCCTTTCTTTTTATCATGATCACTACTTCACTCCTTAGACTCCTCTATGATTTTCAAAATGGTTTCAAATCTACTATCTAAGGAGTCCCACATTTGATCTACCTTAGCTGACACTTCAGTTGTTAACTTTTAAAGTGGAAAGGTTTTTCTATTCACTAACTCCTCGAGTGGTAACTCATCCTCTTCCTCACAGAATCTTACTCCCTTCTTTTGGAGGGAAGGATCATGGTTATACTCTTCCACGCTTTCTCTTTTTCGTAGCTCTCCTTCTTCTTTAGCTACTTACTACAATAGTCTATGAACTTTATGGGACCTAAGTTTTGATAATCTCCCTTGGGCATATGTTCCAAGGGTTCTCTTGGTTTCATGTCTTAGCCCATCTACGAGGTGGCAGAGTTTATCCCATTGTGCATAACCATGGCCTGGGCAATGATGTATCAATGCATAATATCAACCCATGGAAGCATCCAAGGGTTCATGATTATCCTACTTCCATCCTTGGATCTATTTACATAAGTTGGACACTCTAAAGTATGTTTGATATTTATTGTTGAACAGTTCTAGCATCGTACTCCACCTACAAATGGATTCTGGTTCTAAGGACTGGTACCAACTTTCAGCTTCTTTTATAAGTATCCTAGGAAATAACTTTAACTTCTGCCACTCATTTTTGATATTCTGCAAGGCACAGACATCATGAAATTCCTGTAAGTGGTTTTGCGGATCAGCGTTGTATCCCCCCTCAAATTGGAGGATATTATTCATGTCAAGTCTCTTGATCCGACTATCTTTCTGGTGCCTTGTAGGTATCCTCATAGCCTCTGTAATGTCTAACATATTTTAGAGTGCAAGTAGGGGTTCATCATTTTCATCTCTTTCATGGAATCTATGATGTCTATGTGGTTCCCTACTTTCCTTTCTTCCATGCCTTGACTCTCTAGAATGCCCTCGTCCTTGCTCTCGACTCTCTTGTCGAGGTCTCTCATCTTGCTTACCTTTATCTTCATGGTTATGTTCCTTGTGACTATGCCCTAATGTGGAAGGAGAGGGTGAGTGATGCGATGAAGGTGAAGAAGAAGGGGAACCATCATCATGATGATGCTTCTTACCTTCTCTTTAGTGGCTATGGCCCCGATCGTGATGACGATCAGACCACCTATCCTTATCAATTGTTTGTGTTCCCTCATTGAACACTTGGTGTTCATGGGGATCAAAACTAGGGTTATGAATCGTGGAGCATAGGTTCTGATACCCCACATCCTCACCATTGTTAGGAGGGGAAACATCATTTTGTGGAGAACCTATTGAAATAGGTTCACCACCATTGATTTCTCTTATGACCAGTGAACCGTTATGGGGCCCCTTGTCCTTCAATGATGTATGGTAACTCTCCTACCACGAGTCCCTTAAACATTGCACCATAGTGAGACGGTAATCCCTTGTGTCATAATCACTTGCAACGTATTTAGCGTATAGCTATGTCATGTCTATCTATGCAAGAGCATGAAGGAGCATGTTAGGGACTGCATGATCTGGGGGTAACACTATGTTACCTTGCAAGTCTTGCCAACGCAGTTATTCATCCTAATGGAGGATAAAGGTAAAATCGGGTACATACTCATTGTGATGAGTATACACTACCCGATACTCTTGAGGAACTGGTGGATTTGGGTTATGTGTGTTAGACTGTCGACGGTCTCTTGTGTGATCCCTAGGTGGTGAAGTGCTTTTATGAGAAGAAGAAGACATTATTATCTTGTCGACATGCTATTGACCGTTGTTTAAATTTTTCTCTGATTAACCCTAAGGGTTTATTTAAGCTTCCCAATGATGTAGATGATTTCCTATGTTCTACATAGTGAACAAACAACTTAGTCTCTGGCAACAGTGCCAATGATGAGTGGCAAGGTACCCCTACACTCAACCATACGAATACAAGCGTTACATGCACGATCCAGTCAAACTCCATAGACTAAGTGCCTACAAGCCTCATGGAACACCTAAGGTTAATCAGTCATTGTCTTCGCAAGTTCAGTTGTATTTTTCATGGTTGTATGGTTAAGTGAACTTGAGGTATATGATTTTTATATCTTTTATGTTTTATCGCCTATGCTAAGAGAGGAAAGGGTGAAGAGACTAAGTAACTAACTTTAACTAACTAAGCCTTAATTATCCTAGCATTAGTATCTATTCCCACTTGTTGTTTCACACCCTGAACCTATGCAACACTGCTGGGATTACCAAACACTATTCGTTACTGGGATTACCAAGCATAACGCACGTGCTCGAAGCAGTCATACTGAATGCACTTAACTATGAGAGTTGAGGGTTAAGTCCTAAGAAAGCATTTAAAAATTTAACAGTACTTAAATTCCTATTTAGCTTAGTCCATGCACTATAAGGTTTATCCAAAAGTTCATCTTTATTGCCATACACAATTGTGTGCTCAGGTACAAAATTGCTCGAATAAAGATCTGTTCACTTTGGGACTCCTACTGCAGGCACATGGAAATTATTCTAACTCTAGAATGGAAAAATGACAAGAGTTTGGCTACGGTCTAGATCTAGATGGAAAAAAAAGGGAGAGCTGCCTCTTATTTATAGATTTGATGGCATGTTGCGATATCACGTACGCGATATCATAGAGGAAGATGCGATATCGTAGAATGTAATATCGCGTCCCATCACATAGCTTCTTAAGGATTTCTAGGCCAAACTGTAGATTCCATTGATGTTTGAAATAGTTGAAATCATAAAAGATGAATCTTGTTAACTCAAAGTTGATAAAAAATGAGAGGTTTTAGGAGAAAATCATAAAAATCTAATTTTAAATTAAACAAAAAGTAAGGAGAAGTGTGTTCCACAATGATGCACAAGGTTGATGAAGTTAATGATAATGCTCTAGAGAGTGTGATATTTGCTATTGATCATAATTCCTAATAGTTATACAAGTGTGGTGTAAGGGGTTTCACCTAAATAGATACCAATAGGATCCAATCCACAACTTCCAAGCAAATCTAGCTTAGAAAATAAGAATAACACAATAAAATGAAGAAAATTTTCCTTATAATAAGATAATTCTTAAAATACATAGAAAATACATAAAAAATGAAGAGCCAAGCTCAACTCATAACACTCCCAAGGATCTTATAGGCCATACTTATCCTTGCTTAATCCTTAATTACTCACAACTGAGCCCAAGCTCAAGACAAAACACTTATAAGAGATTCTCCTAACCCCTATCAAGTGCTCTCCCTTGCCTTTCACTCAACTTCCTTGCACAAGATTTCTTTCCTCAAGAGCTCTCTCTCTCTCTTACCCTCTATTAAGATGTTTTGCCTTTGGCATTTGCACTTTGGCCCTTGGCACTGCAACATTTGGCACTACGACACTTGGCATTGGTAAATTACATCAATATTTATAAGCAACCAGAAGGTAAAAATCCTAGAAACATTTTCTCAACTCAACTTGAGGTTCTTTAGATATTTTCCAAGTCTTCTCACCTTCTCCCTAACTATTTTCATCTTGCTTTGGTTGTTTCTTAAATTGGAACGACATTTTTAGAAGTTTCCCCATGTGTCTAGGTCATCTCTAGCTTTGTTGGAATGTAAACTATGAAAGCCCTACTTTCGGGAGAGACGTCTACTATTTTTGGTAGATGTCTACTCTTTAGGGGAGACGTCTTTGGAAAGATGTCTCTTTGGAGACATCTATCTTTCTAGGGAGACGTCTCTTTTGAAGGTGCCAAAAATAAAAGTGCTCATTTTGATGCTGAGCCTCCAGATGCCTCCAAACAACTCCCCATAGACCTTGGAACCTCCTAAACTCATCAAAATGAGCCCAAAACACCCAAAAACATGCCAAAACATCCAAGAATCATCCCAAGAAAAATCATTCAAAAAGAAACATAGTATGTAGGGTAGAATAAGGGGATTAGAAGAGGTGTCCCTACACCAAAGTGGGTCCTCCTTAAAGTAGACTCATGTTCATAATGTCCTTGTATAAACACTTCTACAAGTATCCATGGGCATCCTAGAATTTAAATGTGGATCATGTTCTTATCCCAACATGCACAACCATAGTGGTTAGAATCCCACACTATGCTATATAAGACTATACAATTCATAATTGTAACATGCTAGTGAGGTGAAATAGAATAAGAAGGATTAGAGAATTATGATGTGAGCTACCTTACCATGGTCATAGTAGGTTCTACATGTTATATGTGATTAAAGTGACCATCATACTTGTTTATTATAGTTCCAAACCAAGTTCAATCTCTTACCAGTGACATTACATTGCATCATCTTGGGCTCTCCATCATTAGACTAACAAGCCATCACACGAAGAAATCATCATTTAATAATAAAATTTGAAAATGAATGTTAAAAATATTGAAATTAATTAATTAATTATTGAAATTTGGGGCATATCTAATGGAGAAAACTTTGTGTAAATCAAAGTCTATAATGAATGCTTTCCTTTTATACTTGTACATGTCCTTGCTTTCTTCTTAATTTTCTTTTCGTACTCTTTGACTTTTTCTTCACTTTTTCTTTCATTTTATTTAATGTAAATTAAAATTATTCATCCATGGAATCTCATGTCTTGTCAACCTTGGCTAAAATTTCTACAAGATTTTTGGATCAATAAGGTCTTCTATTGGAGCACTTCCTCAAATGGTGCCTATTTTTCTTGCTCACAAATATGGATCTCCTTGTGAAGAGCTAGATTCCTATTATATTTTTATATATGTTCCCTCTTTTGGAATTCTCCTTCTTCTTTAACCACTTATTAATCAACATCTAGATTTTATTTTCTTTGTGTTCTTACGATCTACCTTCAGCATAAATCCCAATAGTCTCATTCGTTCTATTCCAAAGCCCATCTTTATCATCTACCTTGGATTTGAAACATACTTTCTCAACATTGACACATGAAACACATCATTAATCCTCAATAGCTATAGAGATAAACTAATTTGATATGCCACTACTTCAACTCTTCTAAAGACCTTAAAGAGGCCAACAAATCTTGGTGTCAATTGATTTGATATCCAAACCTCTAACATATGACTTAAAGTAACTATCAATTTGATGGTGTTATTTAAAAAACAAGTGGAAAAGTTTGTTTTAATAATGATTGACTTGATAAAGGTGGTATTAAGTGGATGCAATGAGGTAGCACTAGCATGAGGTATAACTTGATATTGGACCTATGAAAAGGGTAAAGATGCTATGCATTAAAATTATCTTGTGATTTCACATGGTAATATGTCTTGTGTAAGAGGAGAGAGGTTCTATCTTGATGAGTTATGAAATTGCTAATAGCTACAATAACACATCCATGATAACGCACCCGCGATATCTCATCTACCCACGATATCACGTACGCGATATCGCAGTCTTCCGTAATATCTATAAATAAGAGGTGACTTTCCCAATTTTATCATCTAGTTTAGTTCCTTAGCAAAGCTCTGGCAGTTTTTCCACTCCAGAGATAAAATTATTTTCCAGTGTCTACCCGCAGTGTGGTGAATGTAATTGTATGGCATCATTTATTCGAGTGTGACATACTTGGACATGCACATGACCAACAATAAAGATCGAGATTACTTCATCATTGCAGCATTCACTTTGTTTATTTATTTATTTAAATGTTATTTACTACTTTCCTAATTNACTTAGGCTAGATTAGATTTTCTTACCCTTTTCCTCCAAGCTTAGCTTAGTTAATATTACTTTCCATTGCCTTCAGGAGTAGCATTAGAATTAGGAACACATCATACACCTCAATCTGGACTAAACCATACATGAAAAATATAATACTAGTCTAGGTGGGAAGATAGCAAACTATGACCTAAGGTTAACGATCTAGATGCCACAACTAGTTCGTCTGTAGAGTTCGACCGGATCGCATGTGAAAATGCTCATATTCGTATGGTTGAGTGTAGAGGTATCTCGCCACTCATCATTGGCGTCGTTGCCAGGGACGATGCTACTTATCTAGATTAGTTATATCATACAAGGTCATTGTATAGGACTTCACGATATATCTTTTAGGAAGAAGAAATAATTATTAAAAGTCACATATAAATTCACACACAACTTCATAAAAATTCCTCTCCTACAAGACTACAATAATGTCACACTTAGTGAGGAAGTTCATTGGAGAACCAACGAATTATCTAACAATGAAGATTGGAGTACGCAATCCGAAGTGGGGGTTTCTTATAAACATAAACGAAGGCAACATCGTGCCAATGCATAAAAGCATAACTTACTCAATGATGATGAACCCCCATTGGCCACTACAAGCCTAATGCAAATACAAGAGGCTGTTCGAATCTTACGTAGGCATTGTAAGGAGAGCCGTCTACCCAGGATCAATTTAAACAACTTCCCTACTTTTTTAAGAGGCTATGACTTAGATCTATATCAACATTTACAAGCCTTCTACGATGCCTGCACATGGAATAACATTGATAACGAGTGGTAAAAACTTAAGCTCTTTCCTATAACACTCGTTGTTCAAGAAAAATTATGGTATAGATCGTTAAAACCAAATTCAATACGATGTTGGTCAACAATGGTAGAAGTATTTAACGAAAAATATCAAAACTATGCAAGAGTGTCAGCCTTGAGGAAACAAATCCAAGGATGGAAACAAGCACAACATGAACCCTTGGACATGGCCTTAGAAAGATATTATGCACTATTAAACAACTGTCCAGGATATGGGTTTTCTGAGGAAAGGCTAATGTACCATATCATTGATGGGCTAGGTAATGAAACAAGAGAGACCTTAAGAATATATGCCCATGGTCAACTATATGAACTACAAACCCATTAAATCGAAGAGCTTATTAAGCGCGTAGCAAAAGAAGAAGGAGAATTCGCTCGATGGGAGAATGTTGAAAAACATCAACGGGACCAAAATTTCAACTTCACAAAGGTCCATGATCATAACAAGGAGAAATCAACCAATCTCAAGATGGAAGGATTATCTTTGCCAATACAACAATCATTAGAAGAAGCTGAGGCAAAGATCAATAAGATGTCAGAATGGATGTATCAAAAGTGTGGAGAATTTATCAACACCATTAGAGATAGAGTTTTGACAACCCAAGAAGCAGGATGAAACATTAGACATTCGGAAAAAAAGAATGAAGGGAAGAAGTGCTCAACTGCTAATCATACATATGAATTCAACATATGCCTGTATGATCACCCCAAGGGCCAATGCCCAATATTGTTACATTTACATGAGCATTGGGGAAACGCATTACATCCAGAGTTCGTACAGAGATACTATGTTAGACCACAGTGGCAACCATCCCAGTTGTGGGGGAGACCACCCTTAGACTGGAGGCACCCTTCATATTATCCAAATCTAAACGCTTATCAAGTTCAACATCCTATTTCTCCAATTGGGCCAACATACTTTATCTCTCCACAATACTATCAACCCATGCCTCCAACACAACCACCACCTTGTGCATCTTATCCTCCTCCTAATTTTCAACATTATCATCCTTTCCCTCCTTCCACATTGCCACAAACTGTTCCTAAGGTGTTTGTGCCACAGCAACAACCCATGAACAATACTTGTGCTACCACTACCAACAGCAGTGAGAACCCTCAGCAACATCAAAAGCACCCCTTCTTTAAACACGGTCATAAGAAGGGACAACATAATTCTGAGGCCACTGCATCCTCCAACTTAGCACAAGTCCCACACTATGGTGCACCCTTACCTTCGAGCCCAACACTTCATGTAACTTTATCAGGGCCACTAACTAACACTCCAACAACCATACGGCCCAATGAACACAACCATGGGAGGCATCATTCCAATCCTTGCATACCATCTAATGATCCCAAATATCATAGTGGGTCAACTCATTATCCAAGAACTATATCGTATAAAGTGCCCCACTATGCTTATTATCATCAAGTGTGTGAATCTCGAGGGGGTAAGTATGACCAAGCCACAATATTTCCAACATGCAAGGATCCTCATCTTGCATTTATTAATCCTTGCCATGGTCAACTGTTTATTTATGGGGAATATCCCCCATTCTAGTAACAAGCAGGATTAATAAATATTTTTCATTTTCTTTGATTTTACAACTTTTTGTTTTCTAGTTTTTCATTTTTCAACTTTTTGTTTTATCTTTTTATCTTTTTGTGTGTTTTTGTCTTTTTTTTGTTTTTGTAAGTAATCTCGTCTATGAATAAAACACTCATGTGGATCATTGGTTGAGGTGTGTTCTATGTTATTAAGTCATGAGTGATCAATTATTTGTAACAGTGAGCCCATTAGACCCACTCATCCACTCTACAAATAAGAGGGTCTGTTCAAGGGTACAGTGATATTCTTAATATTTCTAAAACTTAAAATTAATTTTGTGTTCATTGTACCCAGAATGAAGAAGGACGAACCAAGAGGGAATGATTAGGGTGTGACGTCAAGGGGACTTGTGGATTCTCTTTGGTGACGTCTGTGGGTGTTGTCATGCAACATGGTTGTACTAAGATCCTTGTAGATCTAATGAAAATGGGAGTAAGAGTAATCAAAAGGGAACTTGAAAATCAAATGCTATTCTAGGGGGTCCCACTAGAAAGCCATGCAGCCATGCTTGAAGGTTGGTGGCTTCTTTGGATTCAGTTAAGTTCAAAAAAAAGAGAGAGAAAAAGACAAAGGAAGTGCCATAAAACAAAAATCACTCCTCCCTTGCACAAAATGCCAAGTGATCATACACCTTGTTGTTATGGCACTCTCATAGTTATTTATCATGGGATGAGACAATGCGATGTCACTAATTCGAAGGATGGACTTGGTCCTGATCTTGGAACAATGGGTTAATAACATATTAATCATGCTTTACACGTAGGATTCATTGTGCCCTGGGTCAGTTACCTCATGTTCCAATCTCTACGATCCCTTTCTATAGTTCATCTCATCTCATTGTTTGTGTAATTGTAGCTCGTGACCAACATAGCATAGAATTTTCATCTCATTTTGGTGATAATTACATGTGTGTGTTTTGTGGAGTTAGTGCAGATTACATTTAACCCTTCTAGTACCCACAAACACTTTAAGTGTGGTTACACAAGGGAATTATAGGTTGGAACCTGCTTTGGGAAGGATCCACTTGTGTAATATTTTGTAATTTTCACTTATGACATAGCTCAAACACACCATTTATTACCCTCAACGTATTGTTCATGATATTCTTTTCCTTATTACTATCCCTCTGATTCAACATTCCTATGAATCATTACATAGTCTTTTTCTCTACCATATGAGGTCCTTATTGATAAACTCCACACCATCATAATTTTCATGCCTTCAGAACCAGTTGAATTACCCTGGAACCCTATAACAATCTTCCAGATGTCCTTATTTTACATCATCTAATTTCGAAAGAAATATTAAAAATTTGGTACATTCTCTAAGTGCCCTAACTTTGATAAAAATATATATACACCCCCTGTGCTAATCAACATCATTTGCAATTGTTCACACAGGGAAAGTTTTTCAAATTTCTCTCTACGACTTGCGATTGCGCATCCCTTGCTTTCATATTCATAACTCGCTTGCTGGTACTCCAATTTTCATTCTGTTTGAACCTACTTGCACCCAAAGTATTCAACTTAGTCATGGAGGAGGGGCACATGCCGAATAGCACATAAATTTTTCAAATTTTTTTGAAATTCATCATTGTCCAAAGGACATCTTTAAGGGTAATTAGTTGTAAAATTAAGAATAGAATGTGTCAAAAACAATTTCATCCCCTTAGCTATACCAGAAAATTAAATTTGAAAACCACCTAAGCAAAGAGGACTCAACATTATAATCTTTCAGGGACATGTTCTTCCAATAGTTAACATCACATGGAAATAAAGTAAATCTATTAAGGCAAGCAATAAGGTACAACCTAACTTTGGTAACAACCTTACTAACAATTGGTCCTGTGTGACTGTAGATGGTACCGAAACACAGACAATAGGAAGGTCCTGCTCAAGGTGCGGTTGAACAATCTCAGAGAGGTGGAAGACAAGATCCTACCAAACAACATGCAGAACAAGAGGAACAATCATTCAACATTCATCAAGAAGATCCTCCTACCATACGGTCTGGGCAGGCAAAAGCAGAAGATACCCTCTCTGAAAGCGGTGCCTAGTACTTAGGGGAAATGTACCAATTTTGGCACAATAAAGAAGAAGGCACCATGGTTAACATTTGTGGTGTGACTATTGATTTCTCTATTCGAGCCATTTCGGAAGCATTAAACCTTTCAAATACAGGGCCAAAGGTTGCTCAAAACCAACTGGACACTTTCAGAATCGAGCAACTTAATAAATTATTGACAGAGAATAAAAGGGTGGCAGAAGAAAAAGAGAAGGCTGACTGGGCTACCTCCATGGCACAAGTGCAAACTTACACGCATGCCAAGGCACTCAAGGCCTTATAAGAGGAAAAACTCCAAGAACACATCATACACCTCACTCTGGACTAAACCATACGTGACAAATATAATACTAGTCCAGGTGGGAAAACAACGAACTGCGACCTAAGGTTAACGATCTATGTGCCACAACTAGTCTGTCTACGGAGTTCGACCAGATTGCACGTGAAAACACTTGTATTTGTATGGTTGAGTGTAGGGATATCTCATCACTTATCATATCCCTTTTATTTCTTTTTTATGCTTTAATTTCACTTGCTCTATGTTTACCTCAGCATATGCCATGTCTCAAGTACCCTAAAGGGAGAAGCTAATATGAAATTATTGAAAATAATGTATCCTCATCATTAAATCATTTAAGATGCAAATGGATGCCTTGACAATCAATTATTTAGGAACATAACAAATAGAACCTGCTTGAGAAGGATCCACTTGGATAATTTTTGGTGTAAAAACCAAGCATGTCCTAATGTCCATTATCCAGTTTGTTTCCATTTCATCAATTTCAATGCGTTGTAATTGATTATATACATATATTTTCAATGATTTCTTGTTGGAGTTTTCTTAATTCTATTTTTGCATGCTCAAATCTTTATTTGGGAATTCCAATTGATAAGAATTTTTCTTTTGTTTGTAAAGCCTCTTTAGCCACACCTATAAACATTTAGAAATTAAATTTTGTAATAGAAACTGATAATTTTTACAAAACAATGCTATAGTCAATGCATAGGATATACTTTGTGTCAACACTACCCAAAAACTAAATCTACATATATACACCCACTCAACATAGTTCATTTTTTTTGCAATTTCTTTTAAATGAAAATAGAATACTTTTAAGTATTCTATTATTAGCTTTTAAAATATATAATCATAATGAAATATTTTCATAATCCATTTACACTTTCATTAACATGAGATTAAAACTTATATAAATCAAATTTAATACTAATTGTAAAGTACTTTTTAGTAGTATAAAACTGTAATTTCACCTAGTTTTACCACTCACAAGGGAGGGAGTTTCTCAAAAAAGAAAAAAAAGGTTAGAGAAAGGCTATTATATCTATTATACAAATTATGCTACAATAGATTATATACTTTATCATAATTTTATTAGTACTTTTTACTAAGGAAACATTTAGGTATGCTGTTGAAGAGTTTGAACACAACGTGACGCTGGATTCCAAAAATGTTTAGAATTGTGAAAATTTGTGAAGCAATGATACCTTCGGGCCAAAGCATCCAAAAGTATCAAATGGGTAAATAATTCACCGGAATGGAACAGACTGGACTCTCGATAAATGCTTTGAATAAAAACGCATATACTTTCCCTGGTCAAACTTCTAAACGCGTTGGGCTGACCACTTTTCATAAGAAATGCAGACACGGCATTGATGGTGACCATAAATCAGTGATGAGGAGGGAGTCCTGGAAATTCAATCCAGACCGGCAAAATACTTTTGCTAGCTTTTGCAAGATCGAAATCCTCCTTCCAGGGTTGAAGGACTAAAAAGGAGCCATAAACATCCCAAATAGACTGTTGTTTCACGAATTCTGCCATAGCCTTAGTTTCAAAAGCAAAGAGAAAAAANTGGTTGAGTTGTCAATAGGTGGTGAGTCAATGTTAATATTGGAGGATTCCATTATTTTACATTTTTTTCCTCCAACATCAACATCAGAGCAAGAAGACAAAGCGGATTGGGTCATGCAGACCCGTTGAGCCTAAACCTAGCCAATTCAGAAAAGAAAAAACAAAATATGAAAGAAAAACCAAATAGAACACAATGGAACAAACTCATCGGGTTTAACAGATGATAATTTTAGATGCTTCGCAGTGCTCCCTTTGCTTGCGATCGCAAGAAACTGATCTCGTCCGAGCGCAGGACCAATGCAATGCAATGTCGTCACGCCTGAAGAGAGCGATCAACAAGTGCCAAAAGGCTGCAGCGGATCCCGATATAATCCCCAAGACGAATTTCGTTTGTCTGGTCTGGCATTAACAGAGAGACGGATGCGCACGCGAGCCACAGGCCGGCAGCAGCAGCAGCCTCATGATCCACTGATATCGGTCGAGTTTTTTTCGCCTTCACGAGGTGACCATTTTAGAAAAATCCAACCTCGGCCGCTAGAGCCCTGAACGCATAAACCCTGAACCTCCGCGGTCGTGAATCCAGAATCTGCTGTCTGCGTCCGATCCGTCTGCAATCACCGTGAATCCCCGTAGCAAAGATGCCGTGAATCCCCGTAGCAATCACCGTGAATCCCCGTAGCCATCATTTGCAATTCTATTTTCAAAAGAATCTAGGTGGATGGCCTCTTACCGTTTTGCCAAAGAACTAAAATCTCACAACATATCTCAGGACATAGGCAAGGATAATGTCGAGGATCAATCAACTAAACCTCCTTCTTCGGATTCTAAGGTGTCCGATGTGGATGATATGAGAATTGATGATACTAATGTTACTAAGACTCCTCTTAATCAGGAAGGGGCCCCAAAAGATGCTACTAGTGGCTGGGAGCGTGTTACTCGGAAATCTTATGCCTCAGTCACACGTGATAACCCTATCTTTAGTGCCTTCCCTAAAGGGCACCGATCATCGACTAGTGCTAGCCAGTCCTTTAACAAAAGACCAAGTGCTCGACGTTCTCTAGTTAACAAATTTGAATCCAGGAATTCTTTTAAGGCCTTGGTGGTTGAGGAGGATCCTCCTTCTTCTACACAAACCCAATGAAGTGTTGTTCATGGAATGTTAGGGGCCTTTCAGACCCTTGTCGACGATATATAGTTCGAGATTATATTCGGAGACATTCCTTTGACGTTGTTTGTCTTCAAGAAGTTAAAATCCAAGGATTTAATCTTCAAATTTGTTGCCAGAGCATTTTTCCCAATAGTTCTTATGTTCCTACTCATCATGAACATGGTAAAGGGGGGGCGATAATTTTTCTCCACAATAAGTGGCAGGAGTCTGTTCTTGATCACGGTTGCGACACTTTAGGGCATTGTAGTTGGCTTCGATTACGATACGCTAATGAGATCTTAGGGATTGTCTCCATTTATGCTCCTTGTCACTCAACTGATCGAAAGCTCTTGTGGAATTGGCTCAGTCACAACTTACCCAAAGCTAACTGGATTATTGTAGGGGACTTTAACATGATTGAGCATCCAAAGGATAAAGTTGGAGGGCAAAGGGGTGGTTTAGATAACAGGGAGCTTTCTGAGTGGCTCTCGTTGAAACGTCAATTAAAGTTGCACGAAGCTAATGAAAACTATTCCCCGTCTAGTACCTCTAACTGGTTCACTTGGAGTAATGCTAGACATGGTGCTTCCTATATCTCTTCTCGGTTGGATCGGGTTTATCTATCTACTAATCCCCTTATTCATTTTACTTCTACCAACGGTGCCCCTGTCCAAGCAGATTATACCCAGGTTTTGTCTGATCATTATCCTATTCATTGGTCTCTTTCCCACTCTGGGAACTCCTACTCTTCTAACGATCTTTATATCTTTAACACTGCCTTTCTTCAGAGTTCCTCCCTTTGCTCTCTATTGATGCAAATTTGGAATGTGCATCCTAAACCCCTTGGTGAAGATGGTTGGATTGATTGGTGGAATAATGCTTGTATCCGCCTCCAACGGTTTTCCAAACATGCGGGTAAACTGGTGGCTTCACGGCTAAGTTCTCACAAGTCCAACCTTCATGAGGAAATCTCCCTTCTTCAAAATACTATCAATACAGCAGAGGCTACTGGGGCTCACTTTAGTCGTTTGAAACGTGCCAAAGAGAACCTACGTATCATGGATCACTATGAAGCTAGAGGTGCTCATCTCCGTGCTCGTCTCTCTTGGCTTCGCATGGGTGACCAGGCTACTACTGGCTTTTTTCGTCTACTCAAAGGGGGGAACCCGTCCCATAAAATTCCAGCTATTCAAGTCGAAGACAATATCTTCACCTCCAAGGATGACATTTTACAGGCCTTCTTTGAGTTCTACTCTCGAACTTTTCGAAAAGAGGCGATTGACCCCATAGCAGTTAATACTTGCTTAGGAGCTATTACTCCGTTTAATCGCTCCATCTTTGGTGATGCTTCTCTTCTTTCCAAACAGGATCTTGGTAATGCTCTTCAACAACTCCACGATGGTAAAGCCCCTGGTATGGATGGCCTTCCCACAGAATTTTTTAAGAAATTCTGGCCTTCTCTTCAAGACATTGTCTATAGTGTGTATAAGGAAGCTCTCAGGGTAGGTTCTTTTGGTAAGCAGATTAATGCTGGTATTATTAAGCTTCTCCCCAAGTCAGGAGATCGCATGAGCATAAGTAATTGGCGCCCTATCACTCTCTTGAATGTTATCTATAAAATAGTAGCCAAAGCTATCGCTAATAAACTTAAACCTTTTCTTCCTCATCTTATAAGCAAGGAGCAAACCGGTTTTGTTCAAGGAAGGTATATTTTAGATAATGTGGTTACTGCTATTGAGGGCTTGCATTGGGCTTCTTCCACTAATCAAAATGCCATTCTTCTTAAGTTGGATTTTGCCAAAGCCTACGACATGCTCGATTGGTCCTTTTTAAAAAGTATAGTCAAACACCACAACTTAGGTAATGTTTTTGAAAGACATATCGATCTTGTTTTGTCAGAGGCCTCGTCAGTCATTTGCATTAACGGATCATTCTCTATGGTCATTGAGCTTCAAAAATCAGTTCGACAGGGGTGCCCTTTAGCCCCTTATCTTTTCATTCTGGCTGCTGATGCTCTTGGAGCTGTTCTTAGATCTCATAACAATTCTATGCAGCTAAGAGGTATCTCTCTCCCACAACAAGCAAAGGATCTTGTTTACAGCCAGTTTGCAGATGATACTTTTATTACTTTGATTGAGGACCATAATAATTTTAACACTGCCTTGCATTGCATAGATATTTACTGTAGAGCCTCAGGAGCTAAGATCAATTGGAACAAAACACAAGCCATCCGATCTAGCTTCTCTCCTAGGCCTCCTTGGACTTATCATTTTGATATCAAGTGGCTATCTCCTACTGATAATTTCACCCTCCTAGGCATCCCTATTGCTTTATTTGCTACTCCCACTACCATATGGAACAATGTGGTGGAAAAGGTGAAACATAAAGCTTTGAAATGGGCTTCTAAACCCTTATCTCTTGCAGGTAGATTTATTGTCGTTAACCATATTTTGAGCTCCACGCATGTCTACTACTCTTCCTTTATGGCTCCTTCCAAATCCTCTTTTCAATGCATCAACAACATACTTAGAAATTTCCTTTGGGGGGATAAGGATGATCACAAAGCTTTTCATCGAGTAGCTTGGGATACTTGCACTTTAAGTAAAGAACACGGGGGCTTAGGCCTTGCCTCTATTGAGCACCAGAGTATTCTCTTGGCCTCCAAATGGGTGACTCGGTGTATTGAAGGAGATGAAGCTTGGAAGATCCTTTTTAGGCATCACATCTCCTGTCTTGGTATTCATCACAGATGGCAAAATACTCATTGGAGTAACTGGATTTTTAGTGAAGGCTCTCAGAAGATCAAAGGTTCTTTCTGGTTTAAGCAAATTTGGCGATGTTGGAGCCAACTTAGAGGCTTGTTGCAATGGAAACCTTCCCATATAAGCTTGCACTCTCTATCGACACACTCGATCTGGTGGTCTCCTATTTTCAAAAAGAATGGAGGTTGTCTCTATGATGAATTCTCTCATAGAGCCAATCGTTTTGCTGACCACAATCTCCACCATATTGACCAACTATATACTGTTAGAAATGATTCTCCTACCCTCTCTTGGACACAGGCAAAAGTTAAATGGGGGTTTCAAAGACAAGATATTATCATTTACCAACACATAGAGCATGTTCTTTCTAACTTTGTTGTGCATAAGTTGCATAATAATATTCCTTGGTATGAAGATTGGTTTTGGCCTGACGGTTCCCCTCTTTGCTCTTTACGTATCTCTAAAGCCCAATCTTGGTTTCATGCGCAAGCTTTTCAATTCTCCACTCTAAATAGACGTTGGAGTTTACATCTTGAGGATCACCAGTGGAAAACTATTTTTCGTCGGATTTGGACTTCCAAGGCTCAACCTAAGCATCGTTTCTTGTTTTGGTCCTTGGTTCATCAAGGTCTTCCCATCGGACATAGGCTTCATTTTTTAGGAATTGATCATCCTAAATGCCCCATTTGTAAAGCGGATGATTCTTTTCAACACGTCTTTTGGGATTGCTCATTCTCTCAATACATTTGGCAATGGTGTAAATCTCTCCAAGTCTTCCTTCCTAATCATTCTCTTAGTTTTCCTCAATGTATCCTTCAAGATGATTGTGTTAAGCGTCACCTTCAAAAAGCCTGGAAAATCTTCCTATTTGAGATTATCTTCTTTATTTGGAAATGTCGTCTAGATGCTTGGTATCAAAACACAAACTACAATGAATTTGACTACGGTATGAAATGCTCTATTGCTGGAAATGTTCAACTTCAATGTCGCGAACTAGGCTTTCTCAATAATATTACCTTTTCCAACTGAATTCTCTTTGATTTAGGTGTCTTGATCTCCTTATTCAGCTGTCGTCCCAAGGGGGTGCGATAAGCTTTTGTCTTGTTGTTGGTTGACTAGGGGGTCAACTTGCAACATTGGGCTCTGTTAAGGTTTTGGATTTAATTTTTCTTCTCAAGCTAGCACATCACCTTAACAACCCCCCATAAATCAGTGATGACGGCTGCCCCAAGTATTTGTATTTTGCCTAACTCACCTCAGGGAGGAGGGGTTCAATGATTTTCTTGACTTGACTCTGTGCCGGACTCTGGCACATGCTTTGAATTAAAAATGCATATAGCTTTCCTAATCAAGCTTCCAGGGAGGAGGGGTTCAATGATTTTCTTGACTTGACTCTGTGCCGGACTCTGGCACATGCTTTGAATTAAAAATGCATATAGCTTTCCTAATCAAGCTTCTCGGGAGGAGGGGTTCAATGATTTTCTTGACTTGACTCTGTGCCGGACTCTGGCACATGCTTTGAATTAAAAATGCATATAGCTTTCCTAATCAAGCTTCTCTTTTAATTTCATCAGAAATGCAGAAAATCAGATTCTCTGCCGACACGGTATTGATGGTGAACGTAAAGCATGGGTTGTTTTTTAAACAAAACGCGTTGTGTTGAGCACTTCTCATACGGAATACAAAACTCAGAATCCCGTGCAACACGGCGTTAAAGCCCACCAGAAACTGACGTGACTCATAAATGTCCAAACAACTGGAGCGGATTTCTTGTCCAGCAGACACCGATAAACTTTATTTTGAGAAGTCAATGTCCAGTCAAATGACTAGCCATGGGCAGAGAAGTTTAAATTGAGCATCAATAGCAATTATGTATTATTATCCCTTCCTGCCTTCCCCTACCTCTGCAGCATCACAATGGCCTCCTCCTTTGCTGCTCTTTCTTTTGGCCTTCTGCTTCTACTTTGTTTGTATTCCTCTTTTTCCTTTGTTGCTATGGTTAAAGCTCGTACACAGCATGATGGAGCTTTGAATGATATGAGAGCTCTGATTCAATTTAAAAAGTGCATCACCAGCGATCCACTCTCTTCTTCAGAATTGGAACGAACATGATGCCAACGCGTGCAATTGGACTGGAATCAGCTGCTCCACTAAACATTCTGGCCGAGTTGTGGAGATATTTCTGGATACTGCCATGTGGCGTGGATCCCTGTCTTCCCACCTCTCCAACTTATCATTCCTACAGTCACTTGATATTTACAATAACTCATTCTCTGGTACGATCCCATCATCCCTTGGCAAGTTGCATAAACTTAAAGTGCTTAATTTATGTAGAAATGAATTTGAAGGTGGGATTCCTTATGAGATAGGAAACATTTCTTCGTTGCAATGGCTTGCTCTGTGTACAAATTCCTTGGTTGGTGACATTCCTCAGTCTCTTGCAGCACTCCAAAACCTTAACGTCTTCAACGTTTACCGAATAAGTTGAATGGCCAAATCCCTTCGTGGCTGGGAGCACTCCACAAACTTGAAGACCTTGACCTTGGTTCTAACAACATTCAGGGTATCATTCCTGCTCAACTGGGCAACCTTTCTTTCTTGCAACAACTTAGTTTTTCTGATAATCATGTGAAGGGTTTCATTCCTTTGCACTTGCCAGTCTCTACCGTCTCACTCAATTTTGGCTTTCCCAAAACAGTCTGAGTGGAACCATTCCCCACTGTTTAAGCAACCTCACGGCTCTTACAATCTTTGATTTTTCTGTCAATAATTTACACGATCATCTTCCCACAATCTTTGATTTTTCTGTCAATAATTTACACGATCATCTTCCCACAATCTTTGATTTTTCTGTCAATAATTTACACGATCATCTTCCCACCTGGCTGGGGAGGGAGCTTTAACAAACCACAGGCTTTGACTTTAAATTCGAACAGATTCACGGGCAACATCCCACACTCATGGCACAATCTCACCCAACTCCAACTACTGGACTTGTCCCATAACGAATTGTCGGGAATGCCACCATCGTGGTTAGGAAGAGGCTGGACTCAACTGACATTTTTTAACATCGGCTCCAATTACTTCACGAGTGGAGTGACCACACCCACCCAGCCAATTCCAATCCTCCTAACTCTATCCAATTCCTCTCTTTTAATTTATTTAGGAATATATAAAAACCTTTTAACAGGAACGTTACCGCCCAACTTTGGGAGCTCCTTGCCCAATCTTCAGCATTTGGCTTTATTTGAAAATTTTATTTCTGGCGACATACCTCCCAGTGTAGGAAACTTTTCATCTCTTATAGAGATTAATCTTTATGACAATGCAATCAGCGGTACCATACCTCCTCAAATTGCACATGTGAAGTCACTGCAAAGCATTGCTCTCCAGGGAAACAGGCTACAAGGCCACCTTCCCACAGAGATATCTTTCTTGAACAGGTCACTCGGCTATCTCTATCTCTCAAATAATATGTTCTCTGGTTCCGTTCCTGCCGATATTAGAGAACTGGTCAATCTGCGCAAGCTGCATCTTGATAGGAATCTGCTGTCAGGAAAAATTCCTTCAGAGATAGGAGACTGCTCTGTTCTTGAAGACCTTGTGCTATCAGCAAACAATCTGTCTGGGCCAATTCCTCCAGAGGTTGCCGGTCTCAAAACCATTGTATTTCATTTTGATTTGTCTGCAAATGCTTTGACAGAAGAAATACCTCCGGGAATAGCAGGATTACAGATGGCACAATATATAGATCTTTCAAGCAACAATCTTTCTGGAAACATTGCATCTTACATGGATAGCTGGTTGGATGCTCGCCAAATAAATCTCAGTTTTAATCATTTCAGCGGCAACATTTC